>LFYR01000338.1:369734-380806 GCA_001185155.1 Zostera marina | reverse complement strand
TGGAGGTGATTAATTGTGCAACGCCATATCAGTTGGGGTGGATCCGGAATGAAGAAGCCACACGAGTCACGCAGTCATGTTGGGTTCCGATCTCAATAGGACGTAGCTACGCCGGAAAGGTATTATGCGATGTTGTTGATATGGACGCCACACATGTCATTTTGGGTAGGCCTTGGCAGTATGACACCAATGCGACGTACAAAGGCAGGCTGAATCAATGGTCCTTCCAAACCGACGACAAACGAATCTCGTTGTTACCCTTACCAGCTGAAACAGTTCAAAGATTAGTAGTACCAAACTTCTTATTACAAAATAGAAAGGAATTTAGTAACAGTATAAGAGAAGCGGAGATTGGACTTGCACTAGTGGCACGTCCGTTGGAAACACAAAGAAATGATAGCATTCCACTTGTGATTACAGAAGTATTAAAATAATTTACGTCAATAACAGATGATGAGGCTCCAATAACTTTACCATCAATCAGAGGAGTTGAACACGAGATTGACTTAATTCCAGGAGCAGTACTACCAAATCAGCCTGCATATCGAATGTCTCCACGGGAAACTGACATTCTTCAAGAACATGTGAACAAGCTTCTCGAGGAGGGCCTGATAAGACCCAGTCGGAGTACCGGCTCTTTTAGTACCAAAGAAGAACGACGACTATCGGATGTGCGTCGATAGTCGAGCCATCAACCGAATCACCATTAAGTACCGATTTCCGATACCATAGATTGATGATTTGTTAGACGATCTCACCGGCGCCCGAATTTTTTCAAAACTCGATCTTAGAAGCGGATATCACCAAATCCGGATGCGGCCAGGCGACGAGTGGAAAACCGCATTCAAAACACGGCATGGACTATTCGAATGGCTCGTCATGCCTTTCGGTCTATCGAACGCGCCAAGGACCTTTATGCGAGTCATGACACAAGTACTACAACCTTTCTTTGGCAATTGTGTGGTTGTATATTTCGACGACGTACTGATTTACAGCGCCAATCAAGAGTTACATATCCAACATTTGACGGCGGTGTTGGAAGCATTACGGAAGGAACAATTACGTCTCAACTTAAAGAAGTGTTTTTTTTAACAAACAGAGTAATATTCTTGGGAATTCTGATATGCGAGGACGGTGTTCGAATGGATCCGGAGAAAACTACGGCGTTAGAGGAGTGGCCGGAACCAAGGACGGTGGCAGAGGTAAGAAGTTTTATGGGATTGACCTCTTTTTACAGGAAATTCGTAAGAAATTTCGGAAGCATCACCGCACCGATTACGGATTGTTTGAGGAAAGGAGAATTTAAATGGACAGTGGCAGCATCGGAAAGTTTTGGTCAAGTAAAAAAAGCACTTACGGCGGAGCCAGTACTAGCATTACCCAACTTCAATATACTCTTCGAAATTGAGTGCGACGCATGCGGTACCGGAATTGGCGCCGTTCTCATGCAAGCAGGCCACCCGGTAGCATTCCATAGCGAGAAATTAGCGGACTGCCGGAGAACGTGGACAACATACGAACAAGAACTGTACGCCGTTGTTAGAGCCTGCCAACGTTGGGAGCATTACTTACTCCATCGGGAGTTTATAATACACTCTGACCATATTGCGTTAAGACAAATAAATAACCCATGCAACACAAATCGAATGCATGCACGATGGTTCATATTTCTACAAAGGTTTAATTTCAGCATACAATACAAGGCGGGAAGCCTAAACCAAGTAGCCGATGCACTGAGTCGGCGTCATCAAGGACTGACCATTATCCAAACCGAAATCACAGACTTTGAACGGATTAAAGGATTATATGCAGATGATCCAGATTTCTCAGAACACTGGAAGTTAGGAATTTTGGGATCAGCCAATTCGCGTTTCAAAATCAAGGATGGATGTTCTTTGACGGCAGATTATGCATACCACAAACAGAATTCAGAAAAAAAATTATTAAAGAAGTACACGCTGGCCAGTTGGGTGGTCACTTTGGGAGGGATAAAACAATTCAATAGTTAGAAAATCGGTTTTATTGGCCGCAATTAAAAACAGATACAGCCAAGTTTATCAAGCATTGTCAACTATGTCAAAGAAGTAAGGGAACTGGACAGAACACAGGTCTTTATACTCCATTGCCGATTCCTCACGGACCTTGGGAAGAGCTGTCAATGGATTTCGTTACTGGCCGGGTTACCGAAAACTCAACGCGGGGCTGATGCCATTTATGTAGTTGTCGATCGATTTTCAAAAATGGCTTATTTTATTCCATGTCGCAAGGCAAATGGCGCATTTAAAATTGCCAAACTATTCTTCAATGAGATAGTTCGACTGCACGGACTACCAAAAACCATCACTTCCGATCGAGACACAAAGTTTTTATCTCAATTTTGGAAAGCCCTGTGGAATTTATTTGGGACACAACTTAATTTCAGTACGACTTGTCATCCACAATCGGACGGACAAACGGAGGTGGTAAATCGAACGTTGGGTTCGTTATTGAGGTTGTTAACTAGCGAAAGACCGAAGCAATGGGATACGGTGATCGCCCAAGCAGAATTTGCGTATAACGCAGCACCAAACAGAACCACTGGAGTCACGCCATTCCAGGCAGTGTATGGAAAGCTTCCCAGACTACCAATTGATTTAACAAACTATACGCAACGAGGAGGAGAAGTAAAAGAATTGGTAGAGGAAATAGCGGAGGTCCAAAATTGGATTCGAAGGAATTTGGGAGTAAATACCCAAAAATATAAGAAACAAGCGGATAGGAAAAGGAGGGATAAGGAATTCGAAGTAGGAGAGGAAGTTATGGTCCATTTGAGAAAGGGAAGATTTCCAGCCGGAGAGTATTCCAAATTAAAGAATAGGAACTTCGGACCATTTCAAATCCTCAGGAAGATAAATAAAAATGCATACGTAGTGGAATTGCCGGATGAATTCAACATTTCCAGCACATTTAATGTTGCAGATCTACGGAGCTACTACCCACCAGATGAAGGCCCCCCCGTTTACGGACAGTCGAGGACGACTGCCGCCGCAGTGGAGGCGCCTGATGAAGGACACGTCAACAGCTTAACCGACGTAACAACCATGGGCAGTTAGTCGCTCCTAACTGACGACGCAAAAGCTATAAAAGACGAAGCCTTGCAATGACTGAGGGGACGTTTTATTTGCTTTAAGGTAATATTTCTTCGTCACTCGTATTTCCTTCTTTCTTCTTCTCTAACTCTGCTGGTGGAATCCAGTTTCAATCAACCGGTGGATTCCGGCTTGCACCCACACTGCTCGTCAACTCGCAACCGTCTGCCGGACACTCGATTTCTGTGAAAACTTTGATACTTCGTTCTTGTATTTTTCTGTTGAACAGTATTTTCTTTTTTTTTGATTAAACAATTCAATAAAGTCATTTCTTCATCCCGAGTTCTTCGTTCCATCGGATTGTATCACCTTCGTCACCCATCGCGTTGTCTTCCCCTATCAGATCGACATGGAATCGAGAGAAGATGTTTTTATCGCCGGTGTTGGTACGGTGTATTGTATTATAGAAGAAAGGAGGGGAAAGTGGTTAATGGTTGTGATTTAACTTTTTAAGTTAGACGGTAAAATGTTTCCGAGCGAACTGCAATCGCGAGTTCCACGGAGCTCATAATTACAGTCCTGGCATCTATGAATGGACTACTGAGACTATGGGATCTGTGCCGACCGAACATATATTCGGAGAATATCAAGGAACAGACGATCGACGTCGCGTGGATCATCGGATGCGCATCCGTCGATCGTCGAGGGCGGTATCGCAAGCTACGCGCGCCCGTCTGTGAACCATAGTGTATATTTATAACTACTATTATTAATCTCGCATTTCCCCTCAAAAAATAATCTGAAAACCATATAAGTTTTTGAATAGACGATACAGTAATCAGTAGCCTCCGTCCAGATCGCCCAGATCGCCGAGTTAGCCTGTAAGTCATCGATTGGACTACTAAGTCGCCGACATAAAGGATAAGTCGCCAAGTTAGGGCCAAGATCGGCAGTATGGTAGACTGCACATCTTGCCCCTGGAAACTCGGCGAGTTAGCCCTAAATCGGCGACTTCCATACTTGAATCGCCGACTTACGACCGTTACTCGGCGACAGCCAACGTCATAAATGTTACCATATATGACCATAGGCGCGATCTCCGCCTTTGATTGCGCCCTCCAAGACCCTATAAAAAGGGTCCCAAGGGGACACTCAAAGGCACGATTCAAGTTCCTCTCTCACACCAGAGCACCACTAAGAAACTCGGCGAGTCTCACTAGAATCGCCTAGTTTCTACTTGCAGGTATTTGATGTAGAGCGCGCGTCGTGGACTCCAGAGCCTCCGGCATCACCTCGCACCACCGCGAGCCCTGGTAGCAGATTCAGTGCTTCATCAGCTGACGCCGTCTGTGGAACTACCGAACCACCGGTATCCCGTCGTAATCGCGATTTTTTGCTAAGTCTGGCTCGAGCTCTCCCCGAGGGTTCGCCGACTTTGTCAACTAAGTCGCCGATTTAGATCGATAGCCGATTCTCGGCTCACGGCTCAGGTCCGATTTATTCTTAAATCGCCGACATAGCCTTGAGAATCGCCCGATCCGGAATATCGTCTGTTAGCTAAGAGTGCTATCCACGGCTTTGTTCGAAAAACACCTCGAAATCTAAAGTCGCCGAGTTTTCCCCTAACTCGCCGACTTATTTCTTTGTTTTTTGAACAAGCTCGGTCAAGTCATCCTTTGCTTTGGAACTTACGCCTTCGTGTAGGTTGGATTTTTCCCAAGCAAAAATCACCTATCTAGGGGCAAACTCGCCTGTCTAGGGGCAAACTCGCCTGTCTAGGTGCAAACTCGCCTGTCTAGGTGCAAACTCGCCTGTCTAGGTGCAAACTCGCCTATCTAGGGCGAACTCACCTATCTAGGGAGAACTCGCCTATCTAGGGCGAACTCGCCTATCTAGGGGCAAACTCGTCCATTCGATCATTGTCTTCATTCATCGCTTTGACTGAATAAGACCACTCATAGCCCAGCTCTTTTACCGAAACGAAAATCCATCGCTTTGGCTGGACTCGCATCGTCGTTTCGGTAAAAAAAAAAAAAGAGTATGGGGCTTTTTACGTTTTTTCACTACCAGTGATTTTGTCGGTCCACCTCCGGAATACCCAGATCTGATTTTGGGATTCTACGACCACACATCACGTGAAATTTTTTTTCTCTACGAGTACAAAAAGGCAGAATTTCCCAACAGTGCAAGGAATCTTTTCTGTGATAGGTCTAAACAGGCATCCCGAAAACCACCTCCGGCAGCACGATTTTCTGCAGAAAAATTGCAAAAAAAATTTCGATATTTTTTGCTAATTTCAAACTTGGGGACTAGTAGTACTGCTCAAGGGGGTCACAAAACTGCAAAGAAATATTATACGAAATTTTTTCTGTTTTGTGACACCCGGGGGGGCAGGTACCTACCCATAGCTTCCGACACTTCGGAAGAACTTCCACTCGTAGTCTGTTGCTTCGACCCGATAGAAGCAACCATCCCATTTATGACTCCTTTTACTAAGGATCATAAAAAGAAAGCTCTTGCCACTGCTACTACGGTAGAAGCTTCTAGTAGAGGGGTTGGTCCTCGTACTGTACCAACCTCTAATGCACCATCACCACTCCCACTAAATGGGGGTGTGAACCCAACACAGGAAAGGCTTGCGCACATGCATGTTCTCATGTTGAAGTTGGACAAAAGGATAACCAACCTAGAGGCTTCAAGGAGTCGGACCACCATACGATGTACGACAAGCAAGTCTAACCCACCTTTGAGGAAGACAAACTTAAGTACACGTCATCGGTCCAAATCAAGGATATCCAAGGAGCTTCGAGAGCTCAAGGGAAAGAGTCCTACAATCTCAGGACGACCCAAATCCAACTCGCATCACTCTCCTATGGGAGACAACCACGGTGAAACAAAGAGACACAAGCATCTCGGTTCTCACCATAGGTCCGCAGTACATCACTCAGGTGTACCTTCGAGTTCCACGACTCATGAATAGGGTAATCAAGGAAGTGCTTCGTAAAGACAAGCATGATCTGAGGGACCCACATGATTTTCTCAGAATAGGAAGGGCACCCTTTCATAGGGACCTCCTGAGAAAACCTTTTCCGCAATCTTGGCGGTGTCCGAAGATAGACTCGTACGATGGAACGACAGATCCAGAGGATCATGTTAACCTCTACCTGAATATCTTGGAGCCGCAAACTACTGATAATGGGTTGTTGTGTCGGGCCTTCCCTGACATTCTGAAAGGCAACGCATATCGATGGTTTTCCGGTCTGCCGGCTGGCTCAGTCTCCAGCTTCACGGACCTATCTTCCAAGTTCATCGCCCAACATGTGGGGATGATCAGAATAAAACACAGTGCCAACGCACTACTGGCACTACGACAGAACAAGCTGTCTTTGAGGGATTACACGATTAAGTTCACTTCGATGATGACAGAAGTGAACGACCTAATCCCAAGTCTGGCCATAACAGAATACGTGAGAGGGTTGGTACCCTTCTCCCCTTTGGCCTGGAATCTGATGCTTCATAAAGTGGAGACCCTGCCTGACCTCTTCCAACGAGCTCAATCGTATATTGAGATAGAAGAGGAGAACAATGACAAGCTGGACGAACTCGAGCCGTCCAGCCGGAAGAAACCTCACTATGCTAAAGAAGATACATACGAGAATACAAGTTCCCAATCCGAAACTTCGACTAGTCTTCTGCGATACAGCGAGGAGTCTCCGGGTAGCAGTTATGGCCACCAAAGTAATAGCTCACACCCTAAATCCAGTAGCAGTTATGGCCACCAAAGTTATAACTCACACTCTCAGTCTGGTAACAGTTATGGCCACCAAAGCCATAGCTTACGCTCTCAATCCTATGACAGTGATGGCAACCAAAGGCACATTTCACACTCACAATCAAGTGCGTCACACTAATAGTGGGTAACTACCATCTGTTAGAAGAAAGATAGGATTGGCCAGAGTAGCTAAATAAGCTATGCATCCATCAATGGCAACCAAACATCAAAGGAACTCATTTATTCTTTTGGTTGTCGCTTCTATTGTTCTCAACCATGTAACAGCGATTTTATTCTAAGTAGATGTCTCCTTTAACCCGTGAAGGTATTATGCAATATGTATGCCACATTTAGAATAATCATTCATCACTTCAGACGGATCAATCACCCATCGCTTCGGCTGGGTGACATCCGTCGCTTCGACCTTATCTATCATCTATTCGACCCACGAGTCAAGGTGATAGTTACGAAATCTAATTTACGACAAAGAGTCTAAATTACGATTACAAGTCTAGTTTACGATTTACGAGTCAAGATGCGACTTAAGAATCTAAATTACGACTCTCACGAATATTTGCGAATCAAACCCTAAGATTCCAAATATTTACGAATCTAAGTTCTCTTTCAAAATCTAATTTACAACAAAGAGTCTAAATTACGATTACAAGTCTAGTTTACGATTTACGAGTCAAGATGCGACTTAAGAATCTAAATTACGACTCTCACGAATATTTGCGAATCAAACCCTAAGATTCCAAATATTTACGAATCTAAGTTCTCTTTCAAAATCTAATTTACGACAAAGAGTCTAAATTACGATTTACGAGTCCAGTTTCAAGCCTACGTTGCGGTTCTAGGATTAATACGGCAAACCAACAAGGGATAATTTCATAGGGATCAATCCATCGCTTTGGCTGGATGACACCCGTTACTCAGATCTAGCTTACGACCCACGAGTCTAAGTGATGATTACAAAATCTAATTTACGACAAAGAGTCTAAATTACGATTACAAGTCAAGTTTACGATTTACAAGTTCAAGGTGCGACTTAAGAATCTAAATTACGACCCCGATTTACAAGTTCTTGTCGCTTTTGCCTTGATAGACTAGAGATCGTTCTGTCGCTTTGGCCTTAACGATCTCAACCCATTTTGTCGCTTTAAGCCTTGAAGGGGCCGTCGTTGCGGACTTTAAGTCGCTCTTGATCAGGGTGGACTATAAACATTAGTTCTATCGCTTCGGCTAGAACTCGGTTCTATCGCTTTGGCTAGAACCCGATTCTGTCGCTTCAGCCTGAATCAGATTCCGTCGCTTCGGCCGGAATTAATCTTGTCGCTTCGTCCTTGATAAACACAGTCCAGTCGCCCTTGATCAGGGAAGGACTATAAATAGAGTTTCCAAGGATAGTCGTCGAAAAGGTGGAAGATTCTGTAAATTCCACAAGGACCACGGCCATCTGACGGACTATTGCAGGGAGTTTTCGCTTTATGTCGAGCAATTGATCTCGAACGGTGAACTTCACAACTTTGTCAGAGGATCCCGAGGTCGAGACGATTGCAAGTCTGACACGAAGGAGAAGCGTCCACGCTCTCCTTCGCCAGACAGCGACAATAGCGAGGACCACCCACGGAAGACCATCAATATGCTATTTGGTGGTAGACCCATTAGAAGGCTAGCATAACTGAGAGGAATAGGAATAAGCTGTCACCCTATGGTCCCTGCATCTAGCACACGAACAACATACAGCAATACTACGCTTAGTATTGAACACGTTATTCCTTAGGGCCTCTTAGTCTATATGTTAGTACAAATTGCAAAGTAGAAAAATCAGATTTTACCTTTGTAATTTACATTTCAATAAAGTTTACATTTATCATCTACCTACGACTCTAACTAGCACCCCACATTATAAATCTATTTTGTCTCTATGGCCTTAATAGATTAAAATCGTTTTGACACATTACGATTCAACTCAATCTTGTCTCTTCAGCCTAAATATAGGTCCAAAAAGTTACTCTGTCGCTACGGCCAGAGTTTAACCACGCATTAGGGTCTAGAAGTAGAGTCCTAGGTAGTTGATAGGTACAAGTGAACCCAACCGCAAGAGGTTCTAAGTACCCACCACACTTACCAGAATCTATTATGTCCTATGGCCTTAATAGATTAGTAATTGTTTTGTCGCTATAGCCTTAACGATTCAACCCCATCTCGTCGTTACGACCTTGATGTGTATAAAAAGTTGCTCCGTCGTTTCGGCCGGAGTTGAACTACATAGTAAGGAATCTAGAGTCTTAGGATCGAAAAAAAGTTCTAAGTGCTCACGTCACTTAAAATTCTAAGTCTTAATTCCCAAGAGTTTTTTGTATCTCCAACTCACTACGTCAATTAGATTTGCGAGTCTAGATTAGTTGTAAAGTTTAATTTATTTCGCGAGTTTAGCCGTAGACTGAGCTTCGATTCGTACGATCAAAACTACAGAGCAGCTAGCGATAGGGTTAGCAGAGTCTAATTTACGTCCAGAATGGCTAAATTACGACTTGTGAATCTAGTTTCAGGTCTTAATTATAATTCAAAAAATAAATTAAACAAATAATTAATTTAGAAAGCAAAATAATTGATATTGAGTTCCAAAAGATTACAAATAAAACATATAAAAAATATGTCAAAAGTTACAAGCTAAGAAGAAATAAAAAAATTTAGTCTTCTTCGTTCTTTAGCTTGTCTAGGGCATCATTGTTCTTCTCCTTTTCCTCGGGATGCTCATCTACCCACGTCATGATATCCGAAATAAAGTCTTCGGGTAGTGATGGGAACACGGAGGTACCAAAGAAGCTAAGTTCTTGAAGTTGATCGGATTGATACTTTTTGTCCAACTTCAGGTCCTTAGCTTTATCCAGAAGTGCGGAGTTCTCCTTCTTCAGCACGGAGTTCTCCTTCTTCGCATTTTCCAACTCCTCCTTTGAGCGAGAGAGTTGGTCATTCAGCTCAGCACACTTTCTCTCCAGCTCAGAGTTAGTGCTCCTCAAGTTCGCGTTTGTGGCTTCAGAGAAAACCACATTCCCAATCTCAGTTTCTAGCCGAGCCCGTATGTCTTCTATTTCCTTAGAGGCACTCTTCTGTTCTTTGCGGAGTCCCAAAATCTTCGCAACATAATCGTCGATTTCCTTCTTCTGAGACTCAATCATCTTCTCCTTCTTCGGGATGACGTTGTCTCTAAGGTTTTCAAACTTTCTCCTGACATGTGTCAGCTTGCCCAGCTGCTTCTCGCTATTCTTGTACTTGGCGTCCAGCTCATTATATTGATCTCGAATTTTCTGGACGTCATTTATCGAATCCATGCCAAAACAAGCATGGGCCATGTAGCAAGCCTACATAGAAAACAAAACAAGTTAGTAAAAAAACAAAAATAATAAGTAAAAAGATGTTTTTGGAAAGTAGAAGCACTTATAGCGTTCAGAGCTGTCATGAGCTCACTCCGAACCCATCTTCCGGATTTCTCCATTAAGATGGACATGGCATCCGACCTGACTTGTGGATCAGCCATAAAGTTAGGAAGGGGCATGCCACTCGTATAAGGCGCGAAACCAGCCCGCTCAGGTACGGCTCGAGAGCTTGAGCCCCTCTCAAAAGTGCTCGGGGCCTTGGGAGCCTTGGCCTTCTTTTCCAGTCTAATCAGCTTCGCACGTCGATATCTCTCGGCCATGTGCGGAGCGGCAGCATCGAAATATAGAAGCGTTTGCTTCTTTGCGCTTGCTGTCTCTTCATCCGTAGGAGGTTTCTGAACCTCCACAACATCCTCAAATGTGAATTCCTCACGTTGGCAAAGGACAAATTAATGGCACGCCACGGGGCAGGTGGTAAGCTTTCAGGGACTGGGTGATCTTGGTGACGGCAATCACATCATCCGCCATCAAGCCCAGATTCACGCTCAGCTTCACGCAATTCGGGTCAGCCCAAACTTCCCGACTCCCGGGAAGAAACTCAGAATTGACAAAAATAAATTCTTTCTTCCACACTCCATGGTCAGTGGGAAGATCGTCCACTAAGTTACGATCGAGGTTTCGTCGCGCCAACCCGAGACGACCCGATCCAACCTTCCCATCCTTACACAACTTGTAATAGTTGAGGAAGAGGTATGGGGTGGGGGTAACACCTAAACTCCAGCAAACGTTGAGGAACCCTCTCAACGTCACAAAGAATCCTGCTGGTAGCTGTGACAGTGAGACTTCAAA
>LFYR01000338.1:335825-369634 GCA_001185155.1 Zostera marina | reverse complement strand
CGTTGGATGGTATCGCGACACCCAGAAGCGGAGATGTCCGGAAATCTTCATCGCCCTCAACAGATTTCAGGCCTCTTTCGCACTGATGATTGAGGGGGGATGCACTTCAGATTGACGCGCATGCGTCGCCACAGTCATAACTTCTTCAAATCGACCCTCGCCCGAGCGGTCGACAGGGAGCAATTGCGTCGCGCCATTGACATACGTTTCGCAATGCGCATATCCGGTCTCACGACCCCAATATAGTTTGAGGGATCAGCATCGGGATTTCAACCTAAATCCATCTCGACTGGAGATGGAGGAGTTCTTTCTCTTTCGCGACGTCCCACATCTGGAGCAGGGACGGGAATTCCATGATCAATGACGAGTTCCTCGTCAAAATTTATATTTTGAGGATTCTCGGCCTCCTCCTGGCCAGGCACATAGATTTTGCCTTTACCATGGCCTCGTTGCCTCTTCTTCCTTTTTGAACCATCGTCCTGAGATGGTCGCTTGTTAGGGTTCATCCCAGACACGATGACACCCTCGGAGTTCACTATCAGTGGCTCAGTATTTGGAGTTAAATTATCCACTGTTTGGATAGGAATCGCCGACTCATCTACCGGAGTCGTCGATTCAACTGGCTTGGTCTCCGACTCGTAACGGATATTCAAAGCCTCGGAGTCGGTGGCCAACTTTTCCCTCCTCTTGAAGGAGGTCTTCTTCTTGGAAACCCTGGGAATCGGCGACCCCGAAGTGGGAATCGTCGAGTCACCAAGGATTTCTCCCTGTTCAGCTTCTGGCACGACTTCCGAAACCTTGTCCGGAATCGTCGACCCCACAAAGGGAATCGTCGACCCAGCCAGAGGCTCCAACAACTCGTGCACAGAAGCACTCAAATGGTCGTCAGAGGATGGAACAACCGGAGTCGACGATTCAACGTCTCTGGGAGGAGACGGAATCGGCGACTCAACGACGTTCAACACCTCGACGAGTGTCTCTTCTCCGGCCATCTCCGCGATCATAGCGGCGGCCTCGGCATCAGTAAGGTGGGGGGTAGTTCCTGCCATCTCGGAGTCGTCGATTCGAATTGAACTTGGGAATCGACGACAGAAGGATCTAGGGTTTGGTAGGCGATTCGAAATTGGGGAAAAGTGAAGTGAGAAGTGTGAAGCGCTCACTACTATTTATAATCCCTGGGAAAATTGCAAAAAACCCCTAGAGAATTCGAAAATTGCAAGGGAAGGAATCGGAAATCGATCTCCAAATCCCTGAAATCACGCCTGAGTCGACGATTCCCAAGCTGAATCGTCGATTCCGGTCACTATTTTGCAAAATTTGAGAGATATATTTCCTTAATTGGAAATTTTGCATATATCCTCCAAATATCTCTAAGGATCTCCAGAAAGATCCGACGTTTCACTGTAGGAGTCGACGATTCCCAGAAGTAGTCGCCGACTCAAAGGGGAAAATTTCAAAACAACCCTCACAGTTACCCAAAACTTAGCAGTCGACGATTGGGGCACCCAGTCGTCGATTCAGGGTTAGCACATTTTCAGGAGGGAGTATCACAAACTCTCTCCGACACTTCTGTCGCTTCGGCCAGAAGTCGTCACATCTTCAGGAGGGAGTATCACAAGCCCTCCCCGACACTTCTGCCGCTTTGGGCAGAAGTCGTCGCATCTCAAGAGAGAACATCACAAGTTCTCTCCAGCATCAGGGTTCAAAGTTGCAAAGGTAATCCTCGAGTTTCGAATATTCCAGTACTCCAGTACTTCAAAAAATAAAACCTACTTATTCAAAGGATTATGTGTCGCAAAAGGCACGATTTTCGAGGGGGGTATCACAAACTCTTCCGATACTTCTGTCACTTCGGACAGAAGTCGTCACATCTCAAGGGAGAATATCACAAACACTCCCGACGCTTCTGTCGCTTTGGCCAGAAGTCGTCCCATTTTCAATGGGGAGTATCACAAGGACTCCCGACGCTTCTGTCGCTTTGGCCAGAAGTCATCACATTTCGAGGGGAAGTATCACAAGTTCTTCCGACACTTCTGTCGCTTCGGCCAGAAGTCGTTAAATTTCGGGGGGAATATCACAAACTCTCCCGACACTTCTGTCGCTCCGGCCAGAAGTTGTCAAAAATTGAGCACGGTAAGATCTGTCGCTTCGGCCAGATTTACCAAGGATCAATTTGAGCAAAAGAGAGGCATCAAGGAAGGTAAAATCGCACGGTAAATTCAATAAGTTAAATATGCATTTTAGACTGATCTAGTTGTTTTGCAGGATGTTTTCTTTTTTGCAGGAAAGGTTCTAATAGTGAACCAGACTCTAATAGTGAGTCAGATTCTAATAGTGAGTCGGTCTGTCTCGTCGCTTCAGCCTTGATAGACCAGAGGTCATTTTGACGCTTCGGCCTTAATGATCTCAAGGGAGGAGTATCACAAGCTCTACCCAAAACTTCTGTCTCTTCGGCCAGAAGTCGTCAAACTCCGGGGGGAGTATCACAAGCTCTTCCCGACACTTCTGTCGCTTCGGTCAGAAGTCGTCGAAACCCAAGGGGAGCATCACAAGTTCTCCCGACACTTTTGTCGCTTCGGCCAGAAGCTGTCACATTTTGAGCATGATAGATCTGTCGCTTCGGCCAGATCAATTAAGGACTTATTGAGCATAAGGAGGAGAAACACAAGAGGCAGCTTCACACGGCAAGGTCAGTAAATCAATAAGTATATCCTTTAGACTGATATGGTTGTCTTGCAGGGTGTTTTCTTTTTTTGCAGGAAAAGGTTCTAATAGTGAACCAGACTCTGATAGTGAGTCAATCTATTTTGTCGCTTTGGCCTTAATAGATCCTGGTCTATTTTGTCGCTTTGGCCTTAATGGACCAAGAATTATGTTGTCGTTTTGGCTTCAATAATTCTTCTATCTTGTCGCTTCAGCCTTGATACGCTTGGAGATCACTTTGTCGCTTTGGCCTTAATGATCTCGACCTATCTTGCGCTTCGGCCTATGGGGTAACCGTCGTTGCGGACGTAAAGTCGCTCTTGATCAGGGTGGACTATAAACATCAGCTCTGATAGTGAACTAGATTCTAATAGTGAATCCACGCATTCTGTCGCTTCGGCCAGAATTCGCATTCTGTCGCTTCTGCCAGAACCCGATTCCGATAGTGAATCCAAGCATTCTGTCGCTTCGGCCAGAATCCACAGCAAAAGTCGCTCCTGATCAGAGTAGGACTATAAACACGTAGTTCCATTGGCCCGGAACTAGATTCTGATAGTGAACCAATCCATCTGATAGTGCATAGATCATGCGGAGTCATTGTGTCGCTGTGAGCGCAATGACTCGATCCCATCTTGTCGCTTTGGCCTTGGTGCGGATCACCTTGCTTGGGGGGGGGGATACTGGCGGTACACGCATGTTTCTTGTGCTCTCTTCAGGGGGGGAGTACTGGTGAGACATGCCTGATTACGTCAGTCACTCCCAGCAACGCCCTTCAACAAGGACTAAGGTTCTGCCGCTTTATGCCGGACCCCCGGAGAGATCCACGGATACGGGAAAGTGTCTATGTCAAGTGCTCAAGTCAACACTGGGAATCGGCGACTGGGACTACCAAGTCGTCGATTCCAGAGGTGAGCCACCGATTCCAGGCCTCGTTGGTCAGTTCTGGTAGGCTGCCAACCTGGCTCATGGGGAATCGATGGCTCCATCCTGAGTCGCCGACTCCCATACCTGAGTCGCGGACTCCCAGCCGTTACTTGACTTGGCCCACGCCATTATGGCATCCTTAATGGGGCACCATAATAGCGTGGGCCCCACGGGTAATGAATGAGAAACGTCCCAAAAGACCTTATAAAAGGGGTCCTTGGGGGGTCCTCTCATTCATCAAGTCATTCCCACCAAACACTTGACTCACACTCCAACCAGAGAACTAAGGAGCTCGAGTCGCCGACTCCCCTCCACTTCTGCAGGTATTTGACGTAGAGTGCGTGTCGTGGACTCCAAAGCCTCCAGCCCTCCTCGCGACCCCGCGAGCCTACTGGTAGCAGATTTCGTGCTTCATCATTCATGTTCCATCGAAAGAGAAGAAGATAAGCACGATCCCAGCCTCAACACAATCCAAATAATCTTTAGTTGAGGTCAGCTTTTTAATAGTCAGTGACAATATTCATTATACAGATGATTCTCTAATTATATTTGGTGATACAGTATCCCGTACCGGACCACAACACCAGTCTGAGATAACCCAGAATGAGTGGAAGCACCCATATAGGTAATGGGAGGCCCCAGTCGACTTTAGGAGGAAGTCGACCACAACGGGCGACTTTAGCCAAGTCGACCTCTGAGGAGGTCGAGGGCCAAAAGTCGACCTCATAAAGTCAACCCAGGTCGGATCTGGGAAGTTTGGCGGTTAGAGCCCTAATGACCAAATTACCCCATAAGGATCCTATAAATAGGGGTCACCACCTCATTAGAGGTTAGGATTTTTAGAATGAGAGAGAACCCCTGCCAAAAAGAGCCTGAGTGACTAGAGTATCCGAGCGATTTCCGACGGAGTTCACGGCCCTACGCTTGTTCGAAGCGTCACCTGAGCACTGATCAGATTCCACCCTTATCAGTTGGCGCCGTCTGTGAATTCAAGATACCCACAAAACAGAAAGCTGGTCGACTTTTTCGAAAAGTCACGGCCAAATCAGCTCCAAAAAGCGCAGATTCAGCTCTCCAGCTCGGCTTTCTCGGGAGGTTCGACTCCCAAGGTCGACTTTGTGATCCAACCCAACCACCTTAGGAGGATCGACCCCAGGCTCGACTTCCATAAGCTCGACTTGCCTAAGGTCGACTTTCAGGGAAAGTAGCCACCGTGGGAGGATCGACCCTAGGCTCGGGTTTCAGTCAGTTCGACTTCCGTGAGAGGCTCGACTCTCGGAGGACTTTGCAGCACTCGACTTCTCTAAATCAACCATACGCAAGTCGACCACCTCAGCTCGATTTTCTCTAGACCAAACAGCAAAATGGTCAACACAAGAAAAACTTCATACGTGGGGGAGAAAACACCAGGGGCAACCCAACAGGAGGGGATACCTGAGAACTCCATAGCCCAAACTAATGGGCAAGAAGAAAATCAAATTACAGCAATACCCATCCCTCTGGCAAACCAGATTCCGACAGAAGCAGTAGCACGACAAAATCCGTTCTTTCAGATGCAGAGTGAACAACAGCAGAGGGAATAACAACAGATCCCCGCACGACAAGAAATTTTAGCCCAAAACAATGAAAACTCGCCTGCCCCCGCCAACAACCATCACTCTTTGATACAGATCTCGATCGAGGAACTGATCACTATGAGATAAACCATAGCTCGAATGGCAGAGAGGTTAAAAGCAGGGGAGACCACACGTAAAACCCGGACCACCCATCATACTAGGGGTCAAACCTCAGCACACCCCTCATGCCAAGGTTCGGAAAGGCAAAGGGCAAATAGCCACACAGCACAGTTCAGATCCCTCCCACGAAAAAGTCAGGGGAAAGAGGTTAGAACCCAAGTTAAGTCCCATATTCCGCGCAGAGAGAAAACTGGGGACTCAGAAGATGCAACACGAAGGCATCCAGTTTTATTTGAGGGCATGGAGCCCTTAGAAAGTTCACTGATGGTAGACTCTACACCAATAGGGTTCAGGCTACCAAAGTTACTAGAGTACGATGGGAAACAGGACCCCATAGATCATGTGAACATGTTCAGGGGAGCAATGCAGTGGGTAACAACAAGGGATGACATACTGTGCAGAGCCTTTCCAAGAACCTTAAGGGGTACAACATATAGATGGTTCGCAGATCTACTAGTTGGAAGCATTAAAAGCTTCTCAGACCTAAGAGAGAAGTTTCTGATTCAACACTGTGGCAATGTAAGGGTAAAGAAGAGAACAGACTCCTTGTTTCTAATAAAGCAGAAATTACACAAATAAATTTACTGAGGCTATGCAAAAGGTTTTCAACCTCAATACAACCATCGCAATCTATGCATATTCAAGTGGGTTAGACATGAACAACCCACTAGCAATCAAGCTGAATGTAAAACCCGTCACTAGCATAGAGAAAATGATGCCTGAGGCACAGAAGTATATGAACTCCGAATAAAAAGAAAAAGAGAAAGTGGTTGCCGCAGCAAGGGCATTCAGTTCACAAAAAGAAAAATTTGAAAAATTTGAAAAAGGGGAGTCATCAGTATGGAAACCCAAGCACGATAACAGAGTCTATCAAACTTTAGAGGAACCCAGGAGATCCAGGTTCCATAACTCCAACAATCCATTTAATACGTCACATTAAGAGATATATGGCAGAGAGAAAGGAAAAATGAAATTCCCAGAGCCCATTCCTCTAGATCCCACCACCAAAAAGGTTCGCGAAAAGAGCAGAAGGTACTGTGAGTTCCACAGGGACTACGGGCACGGAACCAATACCTGCAGGGACCTAGGAACCTTCTTAGAAACCCAGGCAAAGGCATGGAAACTAAAGGGATATGTGGCTGAAATTCAGGAAAAAACAAGTTGCAAACCCCCAAAAAACAGAGGAAAGCGAGAGCGCTCACGAAGTCCAGACGACAAACCTGATGACCAAAAAAGAAAGGTCATCAATGTCATCTTCGGAGGTGGATTAGTAGGACAAAGCAGAATCTACACAAGAAAATTCCTACACACTACTACGCAACCAGTAAGGAATCCGAAGAAAAGAGCATACCCACAAGAGGATGTTAGCTTTTCAGAAGATGATTTAGATAATATAGCAAACCCGCACGAAGACCCATTGGTAATTCAGATAGATATAGGAGCAGACCTGACTCTGACCAAAATAATGGTAGACAACGGGAGCTCAGTTGACATCCTATATCTGACAGCTTTCGAAAAAATAAGCTTCAAAAAAGAGCAGCTGACACCAGCCAAAGAGGCAATTTATGGTTTCATGAACACCAAAGCTCCAGTAGCGGGTACAATTGATTTAGAAATATCGTTGGGCGAGAGAAGAGGAAGAGTGACCAGAACAACACATGCATTTTATTATGGCAGACATCGCTTCTCCGTTCAACGGAATCCTAGGAAGACCAAGTATACATGGCTTCAAGGCAGTACCCTCATCCTACCATCAGACTTTCAGATATTTAGGAAATGATGGAAAAATGGCAACTGTGCAAGGCGCACAAAGGGATTCGAGGGATTCATATAGAAAAGCAACCAAAATGACCAAGCCCACAACTCTGTTCATCCGAGAGAGGGAGGACAAGGAGGAAATGGCACCACAGGGCCAAGTAGAAGAAGTTGCATTAACTAAGGGAGGAAAGATTCTAATAGGTACATTTGTTCCTCAGAGTTAAAATCCTCCTTGATAGAACTGTTAAATACTCATGAGGCATCGTTCGTATGGGAGGGAGAGGCACCCTCACAGGTACAACGGACTATAGCATGCCATGAGCTAAACATTGACCCAGACTTCACCCCGATTCGGTAGAAGCGAAGGATCCTCACAGCCGAAAGGAAAGAAGCAGCACGGGCCGGGATAGAAAAGTTAATCAGTGCAGGACATATACGTGAAGTCAAATACCCATAGTATCGTTCCTCGGATTATTAATTTTCGGATTCTGGAACCATCTTCTCGTTACGAGCAGGGGAGAGATATCTGTTGAACCGTCGATGAAAGATAGGAAACATATAATGTGTCGACATGGGATCCTTTTTGAATTGAATATCTGACAACTACACTTAGGTAGTCGTTCCTCTTCATAATAATAAATGGTAAAGGATACCTTCTGAGTATAGACATTAACGACAAGGAAGATATTTGATAGCTTCAAAAAAGAAAGAAGAAAACAATTAGGAAGAAATATGAAAGAAGGACAGTAGGAAAAGGTACAACAGGTATAACTAACCGTACTATCTTGATATGGTCTTATGAAGAATCCCAAGCTCAGCTTGACTTGTTGTTGATATAATCGAAAAGCTTCGGATGTGTATTTATGAAAAAGTGATCTTTTAATTGGAATATTTGTGATTAGATGCGGTAGACAGAAAGTGTCTTCATGATCTCTTTGAAGTTCTTTCTCCCTCATAGACATTAATACAATCTCCAAAGACCCAATGAACTCATACAAGGTGAAAGATGGTTTAACTCTTATTTTGAAAAGATGATTCATGGACTCACTCCTCTGTATGCTTGACATACCGGCAAAAAAATAGTTAGTCATATAAGAAGAGCACCACTTATGTCTTATCTTAAAGATGTCGTCCAACCACTTGTTATTAGACAAGTTATGACGCGAAGTCTAGTCGTTCCACTTCACATCAAATTCGTCAATCGATTTAGAATTATTTAGGAAATCGTGAAAATCTGTCATTGCATTTTATCTCTATAGACATTGTCAATTTTGTCGGTAAATTTATGCATGATATGCCATTTACAAAAACGTTGAAATGTATTAGGAAACACAATAAGTAAGGCAACTTCCATTGCTCGATCCTGATAAGTATTAATAGTAACTGGGGCAACATACATGCAATCTAGAAATGGTTGAAAGAGCCAAACGAACGATTCTTTTACCTCATTAGATAATATACCAGCACCAAAAAGAAGGGAGTTAAGATAGTGATTCACTCCACAGAACATCTCATATATCAACTTGTACTTGTACTTGTTCGTGTTATATGTCGTGTCGAAAGTGATGACATCTCCAAAAAAGTTTATAATCT
This sequence comes from Zostera marina, assembly GCA_001185155.1. Lineage (NCBI taxonomy): Eukaryota > Viridiplantae > Streptophyta > Magnoliopsida > Alismatales > Zosteraceae > Zostera > Zostera marina. Next base: position 360,920 of record LFYR01000338.1, on the reverse strand, counting down.
TCAATGCATTGTGAATCGGCCCAAAAGAGATCTTTCAATTTACCGAATAGAATAGCCGACGAAAATAGGGTAACATACATTACTCAATCAAGATAGATAAAGAAATGAAAATAAAAAATAATGTATACCTACGTCATCTTTTGCGAATGAATAAAAAAAAGGATGGTTTTAGTGACTAAAGGCTTTCAAAATTTTCCAGAACAAGATCCACATCCTTATCGCATGCACTAATACGTGCGTCTCTTCAAAAGTTATAGAAATCTGATTTCGTGAATGAAAGATTGGAAAATCTACCTGAACTCATTGCAACATATGAGTACTGTTGAGACGGCTGGATGTGCGATGAATTGAGAGAATCTATTAAGCCACGGGATGAAGAAGGCATGTGTCGATTAATGTGGAGGAAATGACGTTTAATTTTCTTGGAATTACTAGTGCGTGTGTATGATCTTCGACGAAAATATGCACTCTCCAATTTGTGGGTTCTGTATCAATCTTAAAGATGATTTGAGCCTTGCAAGACTCCCGCAGATTGTGCGATTTTCGGGTCATTTTGTGACATTCAACCAGATCAGTATCAACCTTCTTCAATGACTCTCCCTATTTCGAACAAACATATTTCTTCGATTGCTTAACAGAATTAGTAATTTTTGAAGACCACTGATGGACATCAAAACCAATGTAACCAGCGTAAGAGTAATAGAATTGACGATCAGATTCTAAATCCGGAAAAATTTGACCAACAAATGGGGTAGGTGGTGGTGGCGAAGCATCGCACGAATTAACAATCGATAAGGTATTGGTGTTACGGGAGGAGCTATCTAGAGAAACTGATATCTGCTCATCGTAATCCATTGCGAATCTGTGAAAAAGAAAATGTTAGGGGTGAAGGATATGATAAATAAAAACGTAAAGAAAAGATATAGTGGAGACGTAGGATAATGTAAATGGAAACAACAGGCTGAGAGTATTACCAGAAGTAAGTGATTAGGAAGAGGAACAAGATTGGATTAAAGGAATTCGTAAACAACAATTGGGGACCAGTAGTTCAAACGATTAGAGGAATAATAGTTTGAAGTATTGAAGGACCTTGGTTTGAAGCATTGGAGGACTTTTGTTTTAAGGATTTGGGAACAATGAATCAAACCGTTTGACAGACAATGGTTTGAACCATGGAAGGGACACGGAATGACCCAATAACGGAACAACATTTTAACTACATTTACGGACAATAGTTAGAACCATTTCAGAAGCAAAAAATGAATAATGATTACAACGATATGAAGAACAATATTTAGAATATATTTACGAGCAAATGGTTCGAACCAACAAAAACCTAAAAAAAAATCGAACACCAAGTCTTTTACACCGAGGAGATGGTATAAACGAAGAGTAGGAGATGAGGATTAACAGAGTGATCATTGATCGTGTGTTTCCAGCGACGTAAAGATTGAAGAATATATTCGACGTAGAGATTGAAAATGTGTTTCCAGCGAGAACAAGAAGAAAGTGGGTTTCCACCGGCGAGTTTAAAAAAAATGAAGAAGACGAGTACGAAAAAAAAATGAAGAAGAAGATGGGTGGAGGTGAGATTGCGTATGACATTTGAGGTAAGGTACAAAAAACAAGTAAAGGTGACAGGTAAGGTACAAGGTAGGTGTAGCAAAGTCATATATAGGTGTAGAAGAATCTTTATTACATGGAGATATGTGCAAAAACAATAATAAAAAATTATTAAATGAAGGACGGTTGTGATGAAGAGGGAGTACATCCAACGGCTCAACAAGGGTGAGCGTTTTTGAGCTTACCCTATGCTGAGCTTACCTGAAAAAAACTGAAAATAAATAAGAAGACATCAGCCAATTGAAAACATCAGCCAATGGTCTTCGATCATAAATTAAATTTCATTTTTATTTTTCTATATAGTGTAGAAAGATATCATATGATTTAGTGAAAACATCAGCAAATTGTTGAGAAAAACTTATGTGTCTAATTTCTAAAACATCAGCCTTTAGTGACAAAATAAATGTCAGTTTCAATATGTTTGAAGCCTTTTCTAATTACAGGATTTTTAGCCATAAAAATTGCTGAATATTTGTCACTATGTATAAGCGGGATATACCTAAGTATGTGTCCTAGATTCCTACAGATAAAATGTGACAATCTAATTTCAACTGCTAGAGATGCTAAAGATGCTAGAGTTCTATATTCTGACTCTGCACTAGATCTGGAAATTGTATTATGTTTCTTTAATGATCAGTTAACTAGATTTTCTCCAATGAAAATACAATATCCAGTGGTGGATTTCCTTGTATCTAGGTCCCCTGCAAAATCAACATCACAGAAACCGATCATCCTATGATGATAATCCATATTTTTGGAGAAATGAAGACCATGACTGAGTGTGCCTTTAATATACCTTAGGATTCTCTACCGCAATCCAGTGGAACAGTACCTCTCCATACTCCTCTCTAGTACTGCTTGTTAAAAAAAAAGATGGAAGGTATCGTCTGTGTGTAGACTATAGGGCATTAAATATTCTCACAATAAAAGATAAGTTTCCCATTCCTACAATTGATAAGCTCTTAAGGGAACTTAAAGGGTTGATCGAACATATTTTCTAAGCTAGACTTAAGATCTAATTTCCACCAGATCAGAGTTAACCCTGATGACATTCAGAAAAAAGCTTTCAAATCACACAATGGGCACTTTGAATTTCTAGTGATGTCTTTTAGGCTCACAAATGCTCCTACAACCTTTCAAGCAACTATGAACAGTGCATTTGAAAAAGTCTTAAGAAAGTTTGTAATAGTTTTTTTGATGATATTCTTGTTTATAGTACTAATTTACAAGAACTTATAAGCTATTTTTGAGATAAGAAGAATGAATTATTGGTTAAACTTTCTAAATGCAAGTTTGGCAAATTTTCAGTAAGGTTCTTAGGCCATATTATTTCAAGTGGTGGAGTAAATCTAGATCCACAGAAATTCAAAGCTATGGAGGAATGGCATGTGCCTAAGACAATAAAGCAGCTGAGAGGATTTTTAGGCCGCACAGGATATTATAGAAAGTTTATTAGGGGATATGCAAAAATAGCCAGTCCAATGACAGAACTTTTGAAAAATATGCATTTTTGTGGAATGAATCAGCACAAAAAAGTTTTTTAGCCCTTAAAGCAGCAATATATCAGTCATAGTTCTTGCATACCCTGATTTTGAGAAAGAATTTGTGATGGAAACTGATGCTTTTACTGTTGGGATTGGAGTTGTATTAGCTCAGGAAGAACAACTTATTTGCTCTTAAAGTTGTAAATTTATGGGTAGGATGAGGAATGCTTCTACTTATGCAAAGGAGATGTTTGCAATTTCTCAAGCAGTAAGCAAGTGGAGACACTACTTACTAGGGAAATACTTTACAATTAGGACTGATCACGGGAGCCTTAAGAACTTATTATCTCAAGTTATAATACAAACCCCGGAGCAGCAAACATTTCATTATAAATTATTAGGTTTCACTTATACTATTGAGTACAGACCTGGAAAGGATAACAATGTTGTAGATGCACTGTCCAGAGTTATGGAAGATGAGGAAATTAAGTTCAGAAGTCAAAGAAGGCTCCATTTTTTCGCTATTAGTATCTATGGTAGATATACTCTCAGAGTTAAGAAGAGAAAATGCTCATAATCCATTCCTTCTAAAAATGAGAGCAAGGATAGTTGAGAATGAAATTCCTGCCAGATATAGTATAAACAGTGATTGTGTCATGTTCAGACAAAGGTTCATAATACCACCAGAATCATAATTAATAAAGAAAATCTTGTTAGAATTCCGTGTTAGAAATCACATGGACTTTCCCCCTGTTCTGCTGCTTAAACACACAGTATTTGATAAAATTAAACATGATTTTATCCTTGAGTAGTTTAATTCTAAATCCTCAAAACTAGAATCCGTGTTTTGTTTGCTATCCAAGTTGGATGGCCTTTTGAAAAAAACGATCCACGGTTACTCAATTCCTCTTATTTTAGACAGCTTACTTAATTGTTTACCATTATTTCCTGAAATTTCTAGTTCTATTTTTGTTTCTGTGCTCTTAATGTCCAGGCATAGTCTCTGTTTTGCATAGTTTGCTTAAATTCAAAAGTGTAGACATTAATCACATTAATATAGTATCATTCATGGTAATGTGAAACTATTTTAAGCAAATTTAGGGTTATTCATGAAATGCTTGTTGTTTTCAAATTCTTTTATGGTGCTTCCAGTGTTACCAGTGGATGTATAAGTCATTATCAATGCTTTAGATAGATGCCCATCTATTAGTCTACTTTCGTGATACGATATTTTTATCAAAGTTGGTTGAATTCAGACTCTTGGGGAGAATCAGAATATTTTACCACTGTACGGGTTTCCCCTTCACTTAGACTATTGGTTGAGTTTTCTTACTATGAGATGAATAAAATGAAAGAAGAATTAGTTTTAATCTGTTGTTAGATGTGATAGTTTAGTTAACTGAATATTAGTGTTTAAGTGTAGTATATAAGTAGAGGATATCTTTGATAATGAATACATTGAGAATTAACATGCTTAATAGATCTAGACTCTCAGATGGTATCAGTTGAAGAGAGTCCGGAGAGGGATTGCGTTTGGAGAAATTGATTGAAGAAAAGAGGGATAACGTCTGTTGCTTCTGCTGAATAGCGCAAGCCCATATCGATTTTTTTCCTTAGATTCTGCTGGATTACGTCTGCTGGGTTAGTTTCTTCTTCTTCTTCTTTCTTCCCAGATTCGAATTTGCGCAGAACGCAGCCAAATCGCGTCCAGATCCTACTGGAAATCACATCCGTGTCTAGAAATCATTCACAGATCGCGTGTCTGGAAATTGTGTCTGCAGATCCATTCGCGTCCGGACGTCGCCCTCGCTGATCGTGCTGCCGTCACGAAGATTTGTGATTGTGATTCTGCAAATCAAGTCACTGATCATGCTGACATCACGTTATGCTACCGTACTGCCCAGATTGTGATTGTGCCGATCGTAATTGAGTCCATTGCTGCCAAATCGCACGCGAAGTGCTGCAAATCACTTACGTGTAGATTGCTGTATCAAGTCCATTACTGTATGAAGTCCAGATTTCATTTACATGTTGCTCGTTGAATTGAAGTGCTGGAAAGAAGTTTCATTGATTGAAAAGAAATTAAAGAAATCAATTAATAAGAATATTGTAAAAGTTTTTTTTGTTTCTTTTACGAACTGTTGGACTGTTGTTGTTGTTGAACTTTTGGGACGGAAGATATTATTGTTGGTCAAGACGCTCTAATTGCGTCAGTCGCTTCAAGATGCATATGGCATCATTTGGAAAGCAATTATAACTATCTGTTCTGGAAATCCTAGATGGTGAATCTTTTGCGAATTTATGGGCTTAAAGACATCATCGATATTAATACTGCAGTTTCAGAAATAGGGATGCCAGATTTTACAAAATGGCAAAGAAAGAACTGGCTTGTGATTTCATGGATCGAGTCTTCGATTGGACCGGCTGTCTATCCAATTCTGGCAAATGAAGAAATTGCATCTGTTGTTTGGAAAAAAATTAGAAGAAAAATTGTCTCCACAGATGGAGGTGTACGCCAAAACAATTAGGGATCGTCTTCGAGAAATCAAAAAGACGGATAACCTGCCAATGCCAGAATATTTATTGCAGATCAGGTCAATGTGTGACAATCTCATAGGATCAGGTTCAAATATAACTGATCGTGAAATAGTAGGATTTATTTTAGATGGGTTGCCAGATGAGTTTAATTCCTTTGGAACAACGATAAATGCTCAAAAATGGATAAATTTGATAATGTATATCATCTATTAATTGCTGAAAATATCAGGATTCGTCGAAGAAATGTGTCAACATCATCTGTTGCAAACTCTTCACAAGTCGGGGCATTTGCGGCACAAGTACACCAAAATACCAAAGTAATAAGAAAATTTTCAGAAAAGGCGGAAGAGGTTTTGGTGGAAATTGTGGCTCTAATTTTTGTGGAAATCGTGAAAGAGGCTATGGAGATCGTGGTCGTAGACAGTATACATCATCTTAGTTTGAGGGACCTCCACCCCAATTGGTAAATTCTTCACTCATTTGTCAAATTTGTAATAAATTAGGGCATTCTGCCCGTTTATGCAGTGAAAGAGGAAATTTTGCATATGTTGCGGGATCGTTGGTACGTGGATTCTTCATCTAATCTGGATATGAATGAGGTTGTTGATGACACGTGGTGTCTGGATTCAGGAGCGTCTCATCACATGACACCGTCAATCGATCACTTCTATGATGCACAACAATACAATGGTATGATTTCTATAATTATTGGTAATGGAAAACAATTAAAAATTTCTCATATAGGAACAATTAAATTAAAAACTGATAATGGTTTATTAATTTTAAAAAATACTTTATGTGTACCGGAAATGAGAAAAAATTTGATTTCAATTCAAAGCTTAAGTAAAGATATGGGCTGTGATATAATTCTAAATTCATTTGGTTGTGTTATTAAGGACCAGAAGACAGGGAGGACTATTTTGATTGGCAATAACTCTGGAGGACTTTATCACTTACAATATGGAAGGAAGAAGAATGGAGTAGCATATAGTGCTTCATTAAATACATTAAGTAATAAAAATATATGGTATGATCGTTTGTGTCATGCTAATAGTAGGATTGTAGATCAAATTTGTAATACAAAGATAAATAAAACATTTTGTTGTGAAGTTTGTTGCTTAAATAAAATGCATAAATTGGCCTTTAATAGAAGAGAGGTATATGCCACCAAACCTCTAGAAATTATTCATCTAGATGTTTAGAGACCATCCCCTACTACCTCAATTTCAGAATTTAAATATTATTTAATTTTAGTGGATGAATTTAGTACGTATACTTGGATTTATCCACTGAAAAATAAGAGTGAAGTTTTCAGCAATTTTAAAGTTTTTCAAAATATTGCTAAAAATCTTTTAGATCATAGAATTAAAATAATCCAATCAGATTCAGGAGGAGAATCCCTAAATAAGGAATTCGAAATTTACACGAAACAAAAAGGAATTCTTCAGAGATTTTCTTCTCCTTATACCCCTGAACAGATGGGTATAGTTGAAAGAAAACATAGACACTTAATTGAAACAGTTAGGTGTTCTTTATTCAAATCTAAGGTACCTAGAATTTATTGGGTTGAAGCTGCTTTAGTAGCAATTTTTACAATAAACAGGTTACCGTCTACTAATATAGAGAATAAATCTCCATTTGAAGTTTTGTTTAATAGAAAACCAGACTACAAGTATTTAAGGATTTTTGGATCCTTATGCTTTCCCCTTTTACCTAAGACAAAAAGGGATAAATTTTCCCCTAAGGCGGCTAGGTGTTGCTTTCTAGGGTTATAGATGTTTAGTCTTAGGGACAAACAGAATGATTGTTTCAAGACATGTAAAGTTTCATGAAGGAATTTTTCCTTTTCAATATACTACAGAATTAGAAACAATCAATAAGAATGTAGGATTAAAATTTCCGAAAGTAATAGATAATATTCATGTACCCAAGTTCATATTTAGTAGGAATATTGAACACCAAAATACTAGAAGTCAAGAGTCATATGGGGAATTAGAAAATTCTGCAATAGATCCTATTAGTACTACTGAGATAAGTCAGAGTGAATGTAGAGGAGAAACAAGACAACCTAATCATGAAGATAGTTCTATTGAGCAAATAAGGAATGAAGATAATGAGATTGGGATGTCTAGGGAAACAATTGGCAGACAAACAGAAGAATTAAGAAGATGTAAGAGATTAAAATCTGCACCATTGGGACTTGCTAAAGATTTTAGATCAAGTTATTTGCTGCCAAAGGCTCTTATAGCAGACATATTTGACTTAGAAAATAGAGAACCAAAAGGACTAGGAGAAGCGCTCAAGTCGGAAAAATGGTGTAAGGCTATGAGTGAAGAATATGATGCTCTTAAGGAAAATCAAACTTGGGAATTAATACCGTTAGATTCCTCAATGAATATTGTAGGATGTAAGTGGGTATATAAGATTAAGAGAAAGAATGATGGTTCGATTGATAGGTATAAAGCCATATTAGTAGCCCAAGGTTTAAGCAAATAGAGGGTATAGACTTTAATATGATATATAGTCCTGTAGTAAAATCACCCACCATTAGAATAGTATTAGCTATAGCAGTGACAAAAGGATATACTTTAAGGCAGCTGGATATAAAGAATGCCTTTCTACAGGGAGAGTTATCAGAAGAAGTCTATATGAAGCAACCTCCAGGGTATATAGATAATAAGTATCCGGGTCATGTATGTAGGCTTAGAAAAGCCATTTATGGACTAAAGCAAGCACCGAGGACTTGGTATGCTAAATTGAGTGATTTCTTAGTAAAGATTGGATTTTAAAATAGTTCGGCGGATGCATCATTATTTGTGCTAAGAAAGCATAATTACATTGTCTGGATTCTAGTTTATGTTGATGATATGATAATAACGGGAGATAATACTCATGCAATAGAAAATATTATAAAAATAATTTGCCTAGAGTTTAAGTGTCGAGATCTAGGACTCCTAAGAACATTTCTTGGAATTGAAGTTACCAGACAAAAAGATAAATCTCTTATGCTTACGCAATCAAGATATGCAACAGAATTATTAGTCAAGTTTAATATGTCATTGTGTAAACCTGTCAGATCACTAGCATTGTCAGGATCAAAATTGGTAGCTAATGAGGGAGAAATTCTAAAGGATCCTACACCATTTAGAATGCTTGTTGGATCGCTACAGTATCTAATATTGACCAGACTTGATCTAACATATTATGTGAATCAAGTATCCCAATTCCTGCAGATACCTAGAACTACACATATGACAATAGCTAAAAGAATTCTAAGGTATGTTAAAGGAACAATATTAAATGGGTTACATATTACAAAATCTATATCAACAAGAATAGTAGGGTTTTGTGACTCAGATTTTGCGGGTGATTTGAATGACAGGAAATCTGTAACAGGCATCTGTCTATTCTTAGGAAGTAATTTGATTTTATGGTCATCTAAAAAGCAAGCTACAGTGTCAAGGTCAAGTGCAGAGGCGGAATACAGATCTATAGGGTATACTACATCTGAGATAAGGTGGTGTTCTCTATTGTGTAGGGATCTAGGGATCTTTATCCCATCATCAACTTTATATTGTGATAATATTTCTGTAATATTTCTTGCTTCAAATCCGGTTAGTAGTAGTAGATCCAAACACATAGATATGGACTATCATTATGTAAGAGAGTTAATTAAAAAAGGAGCGTTAAAAATAAGATATATACCGACAATTGATCAATTGGCAGATCTATTTACAAAATCATTAGGAAATGATAGGTTTGCGGAATTAACAAAAAGAATTACAATAAGGAGGTGTGAAAATTTGAAGAGTCATAAAAATAAATCATTTGTCTAAACTTTCTCTCAATTCTTAAATTCTGATTAAATTTACTAAAACTATTTGATATGTTGATACGTGTGATCATATGTAATTAATATGTTGAACTAGTTTTTTTTCTCTCAAATTTTTTTTTGGTGGATATGTTGGGTTGTGGTTGTTCTTTGTTTCTTTACAGGTAAAGCAAGAAGGGAAGCATGACAGAGTAAAAAGTAGTGATGGGTTCAATTGGCTTGATAGGATAGGTTTTCCCAGGAAAATGAAAAGATGAGCAAAAGTATGTGTCCCACTGGGTTTTTTATCCTTACTATCAATCCAATTAATCAACAATCATATAGATGTATACAACTCTAGAGCAAGCAACTGGATGATAATTGCAATTGATATGATGGCTGGGTTAGGAGTGGTTCAAGACTCAGTACAATAATACTACCTTCGTCTTGAGGAGGAGTATGAGAAGAATAAAATGAAAGAAGAATTAGTTTTAAGTGTAGTATATAAGTAGAGGATATCTTTAATAATGAATACATTGAGAATTAACATGCTTAATAGATCTAGACTCTCAGACTTACTACTACTTTATCTCAATTGATTGTGTCTAATTTGTCTTTTAATTGTAATATTCATATTGAAATAGAGTATTTAATATTTGATATATATATATATCTTACCAAATCATTTTCTAATTTGTATCAATTTCTTTTAAAAATGAGCAGGAATACCGGAAAATCGATCAATCCCCAGTTATCCATTGTCGGTTTGTCCATTTTATTGTTATCTTAATAATTTCTATAATTTTTATACTCTCCAATGGGACTTGGATTTAATAAACCTTCATCTATTGAAGCACCAACTGCTTCATAATCTTCTGAACTTCCAATTATCAATGACAATGTTAATGGTGGCCCACAATTACCTAGTACTGAAATACCGATAATTGGGACATTAGGCAACCAAAAATCTGTTGAAAATGTAGACGTCCAGTCCATCTCTAATATCGTCAGTGGAATTGAGCCAGTCGTACCTCCACTCTTAATTGAAATGCCGATAGTTGGGACATTAGTGAACCAAAATTCTGTTGAAAATATAGACGTCCCGTCTCGTTCATCTCTAATATTGTTAGTGAAATTCAGCCAGTCGTAATCCCACTCTTAAATGAACGAACTGAAAGATTGACGCCGTCTATCTTGGAAAGTAATCTTGAGTACCTTAAAAAATCTTCACGAAATGTAATACCGTCAGAGGTTACCTTGACCTCAATCGTGGCCCCGGTGTCGTATGCTAATGATGAGGAATTATTTGACATTTCTTTTGCAAACGATTATGCGACTAATATGGGTTCTGATGACAGAACTATTTTTGAGAATTTAGAAGATCTCGATCCTGATTGTCAAATAGTTAAGTTTGTACCCAGTTCAAAACCTGTAGTAGGTGAACATAGTTCTGTTTTTTTATTAACCTTTGTTCTGGAAAAATCTTATTTTCCAGTGATAAGACAATCGTTACCTTTCATCGAGTATGTAGAAGTGCTACTTCTTGTTCGACAAAAAAAAACTTCACGATACTCCCCCTCGAGAGATAGTATGTGACGACTTCTGACCGTAGCGACAGAAGTGTCGAGGAGAGTTTGTGATACTCCCCCGGAATGTGACAACTTCCGGTCGGAGCGACAAAAGTGTCGAGGAGAGTTCGTGATACTCCCCCTCGAGAGATAGTATGTGACGAATTCTGGCCGTAACTACAGAAGTGTCGAGGAGAGTTTGTGATACTCCCCCCGGAATGTGACGACTTCCAGCCGGAGCGACAGAAGTGTCGAGAGAGTTCGTGGTACTCCCCCCGCCCCCCCGAGAGATAGTATGTGACGACTTCTGGCCGTAGCGACAGAAGTATTGATGAGAGTTTGTGATACTCCCCCCCCCCGAAGAATGTGTGTGATGACTTCCGGCCATAGCGACAAAAGTGTCAAGGAGAGCTTGTGATACTCTCCTCCTAAAGATAATGCGAGACGACTTCCGTCCGGAGCGACAGAAGCGTCGGAGAGAGTTTGTGGTACTCCCCCCTAAGATCGTGCCGTTGTGACAGATTTTTGAGTTATTTTAAGGATGTTTCCGCCCAAAGCGCCGGAAGTGTTGAGGAGAGCTTGTGATACTCCCCCGAGAATCATGTCAACGCGACAGATTTTGAAATATTGATGTTTTCGTCTGAGGTAACGGAAATGTTGGAAAGAGCTTGTGATACTCCTCCCGAGAATCATGTCGATGCGACATATTCTTTGGGAATGAATGAAATAATTTTTCGAAATATTTTATAATCTTTTTGTTTTGATTATTAATAAATTATCTTTTGTTTTTTCTTTGTTAATTTTCCATATAAATCATCTTTAAATTTTAGCCTAGGCTCGAAACTAGATTCGCAAGTCGTAACTTAGACTCTGCTAACCCTTACTTAGCCACTCTGGGCATAAACTTGATCGTATGAATCGTAGTTTAGTCGTTAGTTAAATTTGCGGATAATTTAAATCTCCAAATTAACGCAGAGTTGCAAAAAATAGTACAAATAATAAACCAAAAAATAAGATATACAATATTATCGTAAATATTTGAATCCTAGGGTTAGATTCGTAAATATTTGTTGATTACGTAATTTTGGACTACAATTTTAGATTTGAACCCTGATGTCTAGCCAAGCTCCGGCCATAGCGACAAGATGGGATAGGATCATTAAGACCATATCGACAAAATGATCCTTGATCTATTAAGGCCATAGCGACAAAATAGATTTAAAACCAGGGTATCAATTGTAGTCGTAAATATTTAAAATCTCGGGGTTAGATTCGTAAATATTAGTGAGAATCCTAATTTAGATTCTTAAGTCATACCTTGGACCATAAATCGTAAATTAGGTTCGTAATCGTAATTGAGACTGTTTGTCGTAAATTAGTAACCATCGCTTAGACTCGTGGGTCGTAAACTATGTCGTACGAATCGTGAAGATTTTCGAGAGTGTTTTACAATCCTTGTTAGACTCGTGGGTCATGAACATCGGACTAAAGCTTTAGATTTTCTCTGACAGGATTTTCTCTGGAGAATAGAAGATTTTCGAGAGTGCTTTACAATCCTTGTTAGACTCTTGCCTAATCTTCAGATTTTCTAACCGTAATTAGTGTGTCGGATGGATGATTGACTAGGTCTACGTGACAGATGTCATCCAACAGAAGAGATGGACGATTGATCCGTCCTATGTGATATGCGTCATCCATCCGAAGCGATGGATGATTATTCTAAATATGGTGTGGCGCACATATGCAATAGTACCTCAATGATTTGACACATTAGAGGAGAAATTTATTTAGAATAATATTCGATGTAAATAACTATTACATGCTTGAGAATATAATATAAGCGGCGCACAAAAGAATGGAGTGTTCTTTTGGTGTTTGGTTGCCGCTGACAGATGCATAGCCTATCGGGTTGCTCTGGCCAATCCTATCTTCCTTCTAACAGATGATAGTTCCTCACTACTAGCGTGATACACTTGATTGTGAGTGTGAATTGTGGCTCTGGTCGCCATCACTGTTATAGGATTGAGAGCGTAAGCTACGGCTTTGGTGGCCATAACTATTACCGGATTGAGAGTGTGAGCCATGACTTTGGTAGCCATAACTGTTACTAGATTGAGAGTGTAAGCTATGGCTTTGGTGGCCATAACTGTTACCAGATTGAGAGTGTGAGCTATGGCTTTGGTGGCCATAACTGTTACCAGATTGAGAGAGTGAGCTATGGCTTTGGTGACCATAACTGTTACCAGACTGAGAGTGTGAGTTATGACTTTGGTGGCTATAACTGCTACTGGATTGAGGGCGTGAGCTGTGACTTTGGTGGCCATAACTGGTACCAGATTGAGAGCGTGAGCTATGACTTTGGTGGCCATAACTGTTACCCGGAGACTCCTCTCTGTATTGAGGAAGACTAGTCGAGGTTTCGGACCGGGAACTTGTATCCTCGTATGTATCTTCTTTAGGATAGTGAGGTTTCTTCCGGCTGGACAGCTCAAGTCTGTCCAGCTTGTCATTGTCCTCCTCCTCTATCTCCATGAAGAGTTGGGCCTTCTTGAAGAGTTCAGGAAAGGTCTTTACTTTTTGGACCTTCAAACTCTCAGCCAGTGGGGAGTAGGGTATCAACCCTCTGTCATCATAGAGGTAAACTTTATCGTGTAATCCCTGAGGGACATGTCCCCATGTAGGAGCGCTAATAGTGCGTTAGCACTGCGCTTAATCCTTATCATCCCCACGTGTTGGGTGATGAATTTCAGAGATAGGTCTGCAAAGCTGGTGATCGGACCAGCTGGCAGATTGGAAAACCATCGATATGTGTTGCCTTTCAGAGTGTCGGGAAAAGCCCAACACAGCAACCCATTATCGGTAGTTTGTGGCTCCAAGATATTCAGGTAGAGGTTGACATGATCCTCCGGATCTGTCGTTCAATCGTACAAGTCTATCTTCGGACACCGCCAAGATCGCGAGAAAGGTTTTCTCAGAAGGTCCCTGTGAAAGGGTGCCTTTCCTGCTCTGAGAAACTCTTGTGGGTCCCTTAGGTCGTGTTTGTCTGCACGAAGCACTTCCTTCATTACCCTATCCATGAGTGTTGCATCGTAATCCGCACGAGTTGTGAAAGTCGAAGGTACATCCGAATGATGTGTCACGGATCTGTGGTGAGAACCGAGATGTTTATGTCTATGTGTTCTCCTGTAACTTCCTCCCTTAGAGGAGTGATGAGAATTGGACTTTGGTTGTCCCAAGATTATCCTTGATTTGGATCGACGATGCGCACTTAAGTTTGTCTTCTCCAAAGGTGGGTTAGACTTGCTTGTTGTACCTCGTATGGTGATCCAGCTCCTTGAAGCCTCTAATTTAGTCATCCTTTTCTCTAACTTCAGCATGAGAGCGTGCATCTGCGCAAGTCTCTCCTGCATTGTGGGAGCTGCGTTCACTCCCCCATTTGGTCTGGGTGGTATGGCACCTCCGCTATTTGGTGGGAGTGATGAGGGCACCTCGTGTGCAAACAGTGGTGCATTAGAGGCTGGTATAGTGCGGGAACGAACCCTTCTGCTAGAAGCTCTTGCCTTAATAACAGTGGCAGGAGCCTTCTTCTGACCCTTAGAAATAGGAGCCATAGATAGGATGGTTGTTTCTATCGGGCTAAAACAACAGACACCGAGTGAAAGTTCTTCCGAAATGTCGGAAGCTATGGGTAGGTTCCTGCCCCCCCGGGTGTCACAAAACAGAAAAAAAAATTGTATGATATTTCTTTGCAGTTTTGTGACCCCTTTAAGGGGTACTATCAGTCCCCAAAGTTTGAAATTAGCAAAAAATTTGCGAAATTTTTGCAGAAAATCGTGCCGCCGGAGGTGTTTTTGGGATGCCTATTTAGACCTATCTCAGAGAGGATTCCTAGCATTGTTGAGAAGTTCTGCTCTTTGATACTCGTAGAGAAAACTTTTTCACATGATGTGCGGTCTCAGAATCCCAAAATCGGATCTGGGTATTCCGGAGGTGGACCGACAGAATCACTGGAAGTGAAAAAAGGCGAAAATCCCCACTTTCTTTTTACCGGAACGACGAGACGAATCCAACCGTGGCGATGGATTCTTCTCCCGGTCTAAGAGTTGGGTTGTTGGTGGTCTTATTCAGCCAAAGCGATGAATGTAGACAAGGACCAAATCGGCGATTTGGCTTAGCGAAGTTCAAAGATCGGCGATTCCTTACGTCAAGTCGGCAATTTCCTTATGAAATTCAACCAGAGCTTGACCAAGGAGAATCGGCGATTCCAAATGAAAATAGGCGATTTTTTGTTGAAAAATCCAACCTATGCAAAGCTGAAAGTTTCAAAGCAAAAGGACTTGACCACACTCGTTTAAAAAAGCGAAGTGAATCGACGATTCCCTAGGTGGAGTCGGCGATTTCAACTTATGGGGATTTTTGAACAGAGTCGTGGACAACACTCTTAGCTAGCAAACGATTCCCGGATCGGCGATTCCCAGTGAAGTCGATGATTTCTATGGTAGAAATCTAACCAAAGCTTCAGACGGGAATAGGCGATTCTTGACCTGAATCGGCTATTTATTAGTTGCCAAATTCAGATATCTCTCTGGGAGGGATTAAGCCGGACTTTGCAAGGAAAAATCGGCGATTAGGACGGGGATATCGGTGGTTCGATAGTCCCACACACGACGCCAACTGATGAAGCACGAAATCTGTTATCAGGGGCTCATGGCGGTGCGAGGCGATGCCAGAGGCTTTGGGGTCCACACCGCGCGCTCTACGTCAAATCCTGTAGGAGGGGAATGGACGATTCAGGTGTGGGAATCGACGATTCCGCTCCAAGTAGGCTCTGGTTGGTTGAAACTTGTAATCTACCTTGGACTGACCCCTTTGGACCCCTTTTATAGGGTCTTTGGGGACGCAGTCCACAGCAGACATCGTGCCCGACCATAATGGTGCCCGTTAATAGCTCATTAATGGCGTTGGCGGGCGACTAGTAACGCTCGTGAATCGGCGATTCAATTAGGGAATCGGCGATTCAGGGACGAAATCGGCGAGCACTAAGGAACGAGATCTGCAGCCTACCAATGCTGATTATCTCGGCCTCAACTCGATGATTCGCCACTGGAATCAGCGATTTGGTAGCCCAATCGGTGATTCACGGGGTTAACTTGAGGATTTGACGATGACCTTTGTTCCGCAACCGTGGGAGCCTTTTGGGGGTCCGGCATAAAGCGACAGAACCCTAGTCCTTGTTGAAGGGCGTTGCTAGGAGTGACTGACGTAATCAGGCATGTCTCACCAGAGAGACATAAAGCACGATTAGTGGCTAGGGGTTTTTCACAGATTCAAGGAATTGATTACAATGAGACTGATGAAGCACGTAATCTGCTACCAGGGGGCTCGCGGGGTTGCGAGGAGGGTCGGAGGCTTTGAAGTCCACGACGCGCGTTCTACGTCAAATACATACAGAGAGGAGGGGAATCAATGACTCAGCTTGGGAGTCGACGATTCGGGCTCCTAGGTGTGTTCTGGTTGGAGTGAGTATCAAGTGTTGAGAGTGTGTTGGAGATGAGAATGGAGGACCCCCGGCCCAAGGGCCACTTTTATAGGGTCCCTGGGGCGTTTCTCCATTCAATGATCCGGGGCCCACGCCATTATGGTACCCGGTTAATGGTGCCATAATGGCGTGGGCCAGTTCAAGTAATGATTGGGATTCGGCGACTCAGGCATGAGAGTCGTCGATTCAGGGTGGAGTCGATGAGTCCTCAGGAGCCAGGTCGTCAGTCTACCAGAACTGACTACTGATGAGGCACAAAATCTGCTACCAGGGCTCGCGGTAGTACGAGGTGATGCCGGAGGCTCTGGAGTCCACGACGTGCGTTCTACGTCAAATACCTGCAAGTGGAGAATAGGTGATTCTAGTGAGAATCGGCGATTCTCTTAGTGATGCTCTAGTGAGAGTAGAACTTGTGTTGTGCCTTTGAGTGTCCCCTTGGGACCCTTTTCATAGGGTCTCAGAGGGCGTGATCAAAGGCGGACATCACGCCTATTGCCATATATGGGAGCATTTATGGCGTAGGCTGGCAGCGAGTAACGGTCGTAAATCGGCGATTCAGGTATGGAAATCGCCTATTTAGGGCAAACTCGCCGAGTTTCAAGGGGCGAGATATGCAGTCTACCATACTGCTGATTTGGGCCCTAACTCGGCGATTTGACTCTAAAGTTGGCGATTTGGTAGTCCAATCGACGATTTACGGGTTAACTCGACGATTTGATGATGAACTTGTTCCGCATCGTGGGAGCCTTCCGGGGGTCCGGCATAAAGCGATGGAACCCTAGTCCTTGTTGAAGGGCGTTGCTGGGAGTGACTGCCGTAATCAGGCATGTCTCACCAGTACTCCTCCCTGAAGAGAGCACAAGAGACATGCGTGTATCGCCAGGATCCCCCCAAGCAAGGTTATGTGTGATCCGCATCAAGGCCAAAGCGACAAGATGGGATCTAATCATTGCGGCCACAACAACACAATGATTCCGTATCCATTAAGGCCAAAGCGACAAAATGGATTGCCTCTGGCCGAAGCGGCAGAATCTAGTTTTAGGCCAACAGAACTACGTGTTTATAGTCCGACCCTGATTAAGAGTGACTTTTGCTGTGTCATCAAGGCCGAAGCGACGAGATGCATTGACTCACTATCAGAGTCTGATTCTGGCCGAAGCGACAGAATTTATTGATTCACTATTAAAATCTAGTTCGCTATTAGAACTAATGTTTATAGTCAACTCTGATCAAGAACGACTTTTGTGTCCGCAACGACGGTTACCCCATCAAGGCCAAAGCGACAAGATGGGTTGAGATCATTAAGGCCAGAGCGACAGAATGATCTCTGGTCTATCGAGGCCAAAGCGACAAGATAGAAGAATTATTAGGGTCAAAGAGACAAAATAATTCTTGGTCCATTAAGGCCAAAGCGACAAAATGGACCTGGATCTATTAAGGCCAAAGCGACAAAATAGATCCGATTCTGGCCGAAGCGACATAATCTCACCTGCAAAAAAGAAAACATCCTGCAAAACAACTACATCAGTTTAAAACGCATATTATATTGACTTATTACCTTTTGTGCTACTCCTCCTCTTGCTCAATAAATCCTTGATAATTCTGGCCGAAGCGACAAATTTATCGTGCTCAAATTTGACAACTTCCGGCCGAAGCGACAGAAGTGTCGGGAGAGTATGATACTCCCCCCCGACTTCTGGCCAAAGCGACAGAGGCGTCGGGAAGAGCCCATGATACTTCTCCCTTGAGTACCTGCAAAAGGCGTGACGACTTTTGGCCAAAGCGTCAAAAGTGTCGAAGAGAGTTTGTGATACTCCCCCCGTAGTGCAATCATTTCTAGCCGAATCGACAAAAGAGTAGGAGAGAGTTCGTGATACTCCCCCCTGAAGTGGTGACTGATTTCTGGCCGAAGCGACAGAAGAGCGGGAGAGAGTTCGTGATACCCCCCCTTGAAGTGGTGACTTCTAGTTGAAGCGACAGGAGAGTAGGAGAGAGTTCGTGAAACTCCCCTTTGAACTGCAATGACTTCTGGCCGAAGTGACAGAAGCTTTGGAGAGAATTCGTGGTACTCCCTCTAGAGGATAGTGCCTTTTACCCTATGTCGGCGATTTAATGCTTAAATCGGCGACTTTTGTTCTAGGGTGGCGTTGCGAGTAGTATTGCAATTTTGCCCATCTGGATCGGCGATTTTTTCAAAAATCGACGACCTTTACGATGAGCTGGCGGATCTCTTAGAAGATCCTTGGGATTTTGGGGAATATTTGCAAAATTCTCAAATATGGAAACTTCGTTGCCATATCCCGTGATTTTTGCCTAAACTCGGCGAGTTTATGTATAACTCGCCGAGTCTTGGAGATTTGAGGATCAATCAACGATTTTCTTTCGCGTAATTTTTTGGATTTTCCGAGAGTGTTTTGCAATTTCTCCAGGGTCTATAAGTAGCGGATCGATTATTTTAATCCGTACTTCAGTTTCCCCAAATCGCCAAAACCAAATCCCGAATCCCTAACATAAGTCACCGACTTTCTCTCTAAATCGCCGACTCTCATGGTAGACCAACCGACGCTTCCTCAGCTTACCATGTCGGAGACCGAGGCTCTGGTCGACGACATCCTCCACACTGATATCGACGAGAGCCTAGCGGCGGTGCTCAACACCGTTGAGTCTCCGATCCCCTCGCCTACGCTCGGTGGGTCGGAGGTTCCGGATGTTGATGCACAGTCGGACGCTAGGTACTGTGCCACTGCACGCGAGTTGCTAGGGCTCACTCACGAGCAATCTTCGAGTTCTACCAAGAAATCAGCGAGTTTGGGATGTGACTCCGAGACTCAAGTCGTAGCCGGGCCTTCACTTGAAGTGGGCGAGATCCCCTCGACCCTTGCTCCTAAATCGGCGAGTCCCCTTGGGAAGTCGCCGACTAAAGGCAAGGGGGGTGTCCCCATTTTCAAGAGACCTCGCCGAGTTATTGATCTGAGATCGGCGAGTTCTAAGCAAATATCGGCGAGTTTGACATCTAAATCGTCGACATTGCCCCAAAACTCGGGGGCTGAAGTTGAAGAGTATGTACCCCTTCAGGTGGTGATACCTGATGTTCTGGTCACCCATGCGGAGGGGATGACCTCTACTGACTTGGGCAAGAGGCCGACTACTGAATCTGAGAGGCCGAGCAAGAAAAGAAAAAGGAAGCATCAAAAACATGCCAAGAACTCTTCTCGCGAAGGTGGCGAGAGTAGTACCTCCATTCCTCCTATTTATGGGATGGGGGGTCTGGGAAAAACTCACATCCCCACAGCGGAGAATCGATGTATGGGTTCCTAAGTCCTTTGACTATGATCAGGAATTAGAATTGGACCGCAGTCGAAGCCGACGTCGACCTGATCCGGCTGAAGGATCGAAGTCTCCTCCTCCTCCTACTGAAGTGGACTAGGATGGGGACCACATTAACCTTCCTTTTTATGAGGGAGTTGAGAACCATACCGGCTACGCTTACTGTGAGACTTTGCCGAGTAGTGAGATTAAGTTGCTGCCCCTGAGTGACGCGAGCGAGGGGTCCTTTGAGGAAGTTGCTCTGAATGCTCCTCCCGTACCACAAACAGATACCGCGCACCCATTTTCTGTCATGTCTGCGCGCGAAGCCCGAGATATTCTGCGAGGGATACACATCTCTGGGCGTTTGCTATTTTGGGGGTCGCAATACCAACCTGCCAACCTTCCCCCTGCGGGGTTTTAAGCGATTCCCCGACTCTATTTCAGACACTTCTCCGTGCTACCCATCCCTATGCTGATGAGTGAAGTGTTGCTCCAAGCTGGCGTGTCGCTTTCACAGATGCAGACAGCTTTTCTCATATATCTGAGAGGATTCTCCAACATCTCCAACTTATTACGTCACTTAGTTTTACGAGTCTTGATTAGTTGTAAAGTTTAATTTATTTCGCGATTTTAGCCGTAGACTGAGCTACGATTCGTACGACCAAGTCTACGCCCAGAGTGGTTAGCAATAGGGTTAGCAGAGTCTAATTTACATCCAGAGTGGTTAAATTACGACTTGTGAATCTAGTTTCGGATCTTAGCTACAATTCAAAAAATAAATTAAATAAACAATTAATTAAGAAAGCAAAATAGTTGATTAAATTGAGTTCCAAAAAATTACAAAAATATCAAAACATTTCAAAAGGGGGAGGGGAGTATCACAAACTCTCCCGATCCTTCTGTCGCTTCGGCCAGAAGTCGTCACATTTCGAGGGGGACTATCACAAACTCTCCCGACACTTCTGTCGCTTCGGCCAGAAGTCGTCACATTTCGAGGGGGGCATCACAAGGTCTCCCGACACTTCTGTCGCTTCGGTCAGAAGTCGTCAAATTTCGGGGGGAGCATCACAAGCTCTCCCGACACTTCTGTCGCTTCGCCTAGAAGTCGTCAAATTTCGGGGGGAACATCACAAGCTCTCCTGACACTTCTGTCGCTTCGCCCAGAAGTCGTCAAATTTCGGGGGGAGCATCACAAGCTCTCCCGACACTTCTGTCGCTTCGCCCAGAAGTCGTCAAATATCGGGGGGAGCATCACAAGCTCTCCCGACACTTCTGTCGCTTCGCCCAGAAGTCGTCAAATTTCGGGGGGAGCATCACAAGCTCTCCCGACACTTCTGTCGCTTCGGCCAGAAGTCGTCAAATTTCGGGGGGAGCATCACAAGCTCTCCCGACACTTCTGTCGCTTCGCCCAGAAGTCGACAAATTTCGGGGGGAGCATCACAAGCTCTCCCGACACTTCTGTCGCTTCGCCCAGAAGTCGTCAAATTTCGGGGGGAGCATCACAAGCTCTCCCGACACTTCTGTCGCTTCGGCCAGAAGTCGTCAAATTTCGGGGGGAGCATCACAAGCTCTCCCGACACTTCTGTCGCTTCGGCCAAAGTCGTCAAATTTCGGGAGGAGCATCACAAGCTCTCCCGACACTTCTTTCGCTTCGGCCAGAAGTCGTCAAATTTCGGGGGGAGCATCTGGTGAGATATGCCTGATTATGTCAGTCACTCCCAGCAACGCCCTTCAACAAGGACTAGGGTTCCGTCGCTTTATGCTGGACCCCCGGAGAGTTCCACAAATGCGGAGGAAGTGTCTACGTCAAGTACTCAAGGAAACACCTGGGAATCGCCTACTGGGACTACCAAGTCGCCGACTCCAGAAGTGAATCGCCGACTCTAGGCCTCGTGGTCAGTTCTGGTAGAGTGCCAACTTGGCTCATGGGGAGTCGGCGACTCCACCTCTGAATCGGCGACGCCCATACCTGAGTCGCCGATTCCCAACCGTTACTTGGGAGGGTCCACGTCATTATGGCACCCTTCAATAGGGCACCATAATAGGGCCCCACGCTAATGAATGGGGAAACGTCCCCCAAGACCCTATAAAAGGGGTCCTTGGGGGTCCTCTACTCTCAGGTCATTCACACTTGACCACACCACACCAGAGCAATCCAAGGAGCCCGAATCGCCTACTCCCAAGGGAGTCGCTGATTCCCCTCCACTTCTGCAGGTACATTGACGTAGAGCGCGCGTCGTAGACTCCAAAGCCTCCGGTCCTCCTCTCAACCCCGCGAGCCTACTGGTAGCAGATTTCGTGCTTCATCAGCTGGCGCAGTCTGTGGGAATATCGAACCACGATATCCCGTCGTAATCGCGAAATTTTCTTCACAAAGTTCAGCTCGATTCCCTTAGGGTGAGTCGCTGACGTTGTGTCAAGGAATCTCCGATTCACATAGGCAATCGCCGACTCCACCTAGTGAGTCGCCGATTCTGGGTTATTCTGCTAGCTAAGAGTGTTGTCTACGGCTTGGTTCAAAAAGGCCATAAGTTGAATCGCCGACTCCACATAGGGAGTCGCCGATTCCTTTATCTTTTTGAGCAAGTGCTGTCAATGCCTTTTGCTCTGGCACTTTCACTTCCATATAGGTTGGATTTTTCATAGAAAATCACCTATCCCCGTCTGAATCGTCGATTCCCACTTGAATCAACGATTCCACACTGAGTAGGCGATTCCCACTATTTTCAATAGTGAGTCGCCGACTCCCACACTGAGTAGGCGATTCCCACACTTGAATTGTCGATTCAGTTATCGTCTTCATTCATCGCCTCGGCTGAATAAGACCACACTGAGTAGGCGATTCCCACAATTGAGTCGCCGACTCCCACACCGAGTAGGCGATTCACACAGTTGAATTGTCAATTCGGTCATTCGGTCATCGTCTTCATTCATCGTTTCGGCTGAATAAGACCACACATAGCCCAGCTCTTTTACCGAAACAAATATCCATCGCTTTGGCTGAACTCGCATCGTCGTTTCGGTAAAAAAAAAAAAAACGAGTATGGGGCTTTTTACCTTTTTTCACTACCAGTGATTTTGTCGGTCCACCTCCGGAATACCCAGATCTGATTTTGGGATTCTACGACCACACATCACGTGAAAAAAAGTTTTCTCTACGAGTATAAAAAGGCAGAATTTCCCAACAGTGCAAAGAATCTTTTCTGGGATAGGTCTAAACAGGCATCCCGAAAACCACATCCGGCAGCACGATTTTCTGCAGAAATATTGCAAAAAATTTTTTTGATATTTTTTGCTAATTTTAAACTTTGGGGACTAGTAGTACTGCTCAAGGGGGTCACAAAACTGCAAAGAAATATTATACGAAATTTTTTCTGTTTTGTGATACCCGGGGGGGCAGGTACCCACCCATAGGTTCCGACACTTTGGAAGAACTTCCACTCGTAATCTGTTGCTTCGACCCGATAGAAGCAACCATCCCATTTATGGCTCCTTTTACTAAGGATCATAAAAAGAAAACTCTCGCCATTGCTACTGAGGTAGGAACTTCTGGTAGGAGGGTTGGTTCCCGTACTATACCAACCTCCAATATACCACTATCAGCACATAAGGTGCCCTTATCACTCCCATCAAATGGGGGAGTGAACCTAACTCCTACGCTAGAAGAGAGGTTGATTAACTTTATGGATTCCATAAAAAAAAGAGTTAGCAACCTCGAGAAAGCGAGGGGCAACAAGACCATCATCCGCGAAGGAGCAGGTGAATCTGGGTCTTACTATCCTCCGTCTACGGAGAAAAAGAGGAAATCTCCAGCACCTCCTAAGGAAAAAGCTGGACCTAGCAAGAGTCGCACTCACAAGACTCTTTCAACAAAGTTCGTGGAAGATCTCCGTCGGAAGCTGGCCGACAATCCGGTCGCCAGCAGTCCGATCGAGCTTTTGAGAATCAAAGGCGCTCCTTTTCACAAGGACCTTTTGAAAGAATCTTTTCCACTAACCTGGCGGGTACCCAAGATAGAAGCGTATGACGGTTCGAGTGATCCAAAAGATCACATCAACCTCTACCTTAGTGTCTTGGAACAACAGACCACCGATAGCGGACTGTTGTATCGGGCATTCCCCGGCACTCTCAAAGGCAACGCTTATCGGTGGTTCTCTGGTCTGCCAGCTGGCTCGGACTCCAGCTTCGCAGACCTCTCTTCGAAGTTCATCGCCCAACATGTGGGGATGATCAGAATAAAATACAGTGCCAACGCACTACTCGCATTACGACAGAACAAACTGTCTCTGAGGGATTACACGATTAAGTTTACTTCGATGATGACAGAAGTGAACGACCTAATCCCGAGTCTGGCCATAGCGGGGTACATGAATGGGCTAGTGCCCTACTCCCCTTTGGCCTAGAACCTTACGCTCCATAAAGTGGAGACCCTCCCCGACCTCTTTCAACGGGCTCAATCGTTCATTGAGATAGAAGAGGAGAACAATAATAAGCTGGACGGAGTCGAGCCGCCCATCTGGAAAAAACCTCGCTATGCTACATACGAGGATACATGCGAGGATACAAGTTCTCAGTCTGAAACCTCGACTAGTCCTCCTCGATACAGAGAGGAGCTTCTCATCAGCAGTTATGACCACTAAAGTCATCACTCATACTCTCAGTCTGGTAACAGTTATGGCCAAGAAAGCTGATGAAGCACGGAATCTGCTACCAGTGGGCTCGCGGGGTGGCGAGATGAGCCGGAGGCTGTGGAGTCCACGACGCGCGCTCTACGTCAAACACCTGCAGAAGAGGAGGGGAATCGGCGACTCACGTGGGAGTAGGCGATTCGGGCTCCTTGGTTGCTCTAGTGTGGAGTGTGAGTCAAGAGAATGAGTTGTGAATGGAGGACACCCCTAGGACCCCTTTTATAGGGTCCTAGAGGCGTTTCCATTCAATGGAGTGGGGCCCACACCATTATGGTGCCCTATTGAAGGGTGCCATAATGGTGTGGGCCCGCCCGCGTAACCGCTGGGAGTCGGCGACTCAGGTGTGGGAGTCGCTGATTCCTTGGAGGCCAAGTCCTCGGTCTACCAGACCCGAGATCCCTGGCCGGAATCGGCGATTCACCCTTGGAGTCGGCGACTTGGTAGTCCCAGTCGGCGACTCCCAAGTGTTAACTTGGGCTCTTGACGTAGACACGTGCTCCGCACCGTGGAAGCCTTTCCGGGGGTCCGGCATATA
>LFYR01000338.1:287157-314962 GCA_001185155.1 Zostera marina | reverse complement strand
ACATATAGTGAACTAGATTCTGATAGTGAATTCATGCATTCTGTCGCTTCGGCCATAATTAGATTCTGATAGTGAATCCACGCATTCTGTTGCTTCGGCCAGAATCAGATTCTGATAGTGAATCCACGCATTCTGTCGCTTCGGCCAGAATCAGGCTCTGATAGTGAGTCAGTCCATTTTGTCGCATTGGCCTTAATGGACGGGAATTATTTTGTCGCTTTGGCCTTAATAATTCCCTCTCATCTTGTCGCTTTAGCCTTGATGATGACACAGCAAAAGTCGCTCCTGATCAGAGTTGGACTATAAACATGTAGTTCCGTTGGCCTGGAATTAAATTCTGATAGTGAATCAATCCATCTGATAGTGCATGGATAACGGAGTCATTGTGTCGTTGTGGCCGCAACGATTCGATCCCATCTTGTCACTTTGGCCTTGATGCGGATCACCTTGCCTGGGGGGGGGGATACTGGAAATACACGCATGTTTCTTGTGCTCTCTTCAGGGGGGGAGTACTGGTGAGACATGCCTGATTATGTCAGTCACTCCCAGCAACGCAACTCAACAAGGATTAGGGTTTCGTCGCTTTACGTCGGATCCCCGGAAGGCATCCATGGTGCGGAGCAAGTGTCTACGTCAAGTACTCAAGGCAACACCTGGGAATTGCCGACTGGGACTACCAAGTCGCCGATTCCAGGAGTGAATCGCCGACTCCAGACAGGGCACTCGGGTCTGGTAGACCGAGGACCTGACCACAAGGGAGTCGGCGACTCTCATACCTGAGTCGCCGATTCCCAGCCGTTACTTGGGAGGGCCCACGTCATTATGGCACCCTTAATTGGGCACCATAATGGAGTGGGCCCCATGCTAATGAATGGGGAAACGCCCCCAGGACCCTATAAAAGGGGTCCTTGGGGATCCTCCACTCCCAAGTCATTCCCACTTGACTACACTCCACGCTAGAGCAACCAAGGAGCCCGAGTCGCCGACTCCCACGTGAGTCGCCGATTTCCCTACACTTTTGCAGGTATTTGACGTAGAGCGCGCGTCGTAGACTTCAAAGCCTCCGGCCCTCCTCGCAACCCCGCGAGCCTACTAGTAGCAGATTTCGTGCTTCATCAGGGGAGTATCACAAGCTCCCCCGACACTTCTGTCGCTTTGGTCAGAAGTCGTCACATTTCGAGGGGGAGTATCAGAAGCTCTCCCGACACTTCTGTCGCTTCGGCCAGAAGTCGTCAAAAAAGTTGAGCACGGTAAAATCTGTCGCTTCGGCCAGATTTACCAAGGATCAATTTGAGCAAAGAAGGGGCATCACGGATGGTAAAATCGTACAGTAAGTTCAATAATAATATGCGTTTTGGACTGATCTAGTTGTTTTGCAGGATGTTTCCTTTTTTGCAGGTAAGATTCCGCCATCTTGGCCAGGATCAGATTCTGATAGTGAATCTGTAGCCTTGACCGGAATCAGATTCTAATAGTGAATCAACAGGTTCTGTCACCTTGGCCAGAATCAGATTCTAATAGTGAATATGTAGCCTTGGTCAGAATCGGACACTGATAGTGAGTCGGTCTGTCTCGTCGCTTTGGCCTTCATAGACCAGAGGTCATTTTGACGCTTCGGCCTTAATGATCTTAAAGGAGGAGTATCACAAACTCTCTCCGACACTTTTGTCGCTTCGGCCAGAAGTCGTCGAACTCCGGGGGGAGTATCACAAGCTTTTGCCAGAAGTTGTCATATTTTGAGCATGATAGATCTGTCGCTTCGGCCAGATCAATCAAGGATTTATTGAGCATAAGGAGGAGCAGCATGAGAGGCAGCTCCACACGGCAAGGTCAGCAAATCAATAAGTATATCCTTTAGACTGATATAGTTGTTTTGCAGGTTGTTTTTTGTTTTGCAGGTATGATTCTGTCTCTTCGGCCAGAATCGGATCTATTTTGTCGCTTTGGCCTTAATAGATCCAGGTCCATTTTGCCGCTTTGGCCTTAATGGACCAAGAATTATTTTGTCGCTTTGGCCTCAATAATTCTTCTATCTTGTCGCTTTGGCCTTGATAGACTTGGAGATCATTTTGTCGCTTTGGCTTTAATGATCTCGACCCACCTTTTCGCTTTGGCCTTGGTGGGGTAACCGTCGTTGCAGACATAAAGTCGCCCTTGATTAGGGATGGACTATAAACACGTAGTTCCGTTGGCCTGGAACTAGATTCTGATAGTGAATCAATCCATCTGATAGTGCATGGATACGGAGTCATTGTGTCGCTGTGACCGCAATGATTCGATCCCATCTTGTCACTTTGGCCAAGATGCGGATCACACAAAACCTTGCTTGGGGGGGAGGGGATACTGGCGATACACGCATGTTTCTTTGTGCTTTCTTCAGGGGGAGTACTGGTGAGACATACCTGATTACGTCAGTCACTCCCAGCAACGCCCTTCAACAAGGACTAGGACTCCGTCGCCTTACGCCGGACCCCCGGAAGGAGTGTCCGAGCAGCAGTTATGGCCACCAAAGTCATAACTCATACTCTCAGTCTAGTAACACTTATGGCCATGAAAGTCATAGCTCACACTCTCGGCCCAGTAATAGTTATGGCCACCGAAGCCATAGCTCACACTCTCAATCCTATAACAGTGATGGCAACCAGAGCCACAGTTCACACTCACAATCAAGTGCATCACGGTAGTAGTGAGGAACTATCATCTGTTAGAAGATAGTATTGGCCAGAGTAACCAAGCAGGCTATGCTTCTGTCAGTGGCAACCAGCGATCAAATTAAACACGTTAATTCTTTTTTTTGTCGCTTATACTATTCTCATATATTCTCAATAGCGATATTATTCTAAATAAATCTCTCTTTAATCCATGGAGATATTATGTAATATGTATGCCATATCATATTTAGAATAATCACCCATCGCCTCCGACGGATCGATCATCCATTGCTTCGGCTGGATGGCGTCCGTCACTCCAACCTCATATATCATCCATCGCTTCAGCTGGATGATACCCGTTGCTCAGACCTAGCTTACGACCCACGAGTCTAAGTGATGGTTACAAAATTCATTTTACGTCCAGAGTGGCTAAATTGTGATTACAAGTCTAGTTTGCGATTCATGAATCCAAAGTGCGACTTAAGAATCTAAATCAGACTCTCATTTACGAATCTAGCCCCGAGATTCTAAATTTACGACTATAATCAATGATACCCTCGTTTTAAATCTATTTTGTCGTTATGGCCTTATTAGACCATGGATCATTTTGTCGCTTTGTTCTTAATGATCCTATCCCATCTTGTCGCTATGGCCTTGATGAGGATCGAGAGTCGCTCTGTCGCTATGGCCGGAGCTTGGCTAAAACACTAGGGTTCAAATCTAGAATTGTAGTCCTAAATTTTAGTCTCTTAGTGTATATGCTAGTACAAATTACAAAATAAATTAGTTAGATTTTATTTTTGTAATTCTCATTTCTAAAAGTCAATAAAGTTGACACTCTTTCGAAATCACCTACCTATGACTCTAACTAGTACCCTACCTTATAAATCTATTTTGTCGCTATGGCCTTAATAGATTAAAATCATTTTGTCGCTATTGCCTTAACGATCCTACCCAATCTTGTCGCTTTGGCCTTGATGTGGGTCCAAAATTTACTCTGACGCTTCGACCAGAGTTCAATTACACATTAGGGTATAAGTATAGAGTCTTAGGTAGTTGATAAGTACAAATGAACCTAACCCCAAAAGGTTCCAAGTATCCTACCTTAGAAATCTATTTTTCGCTATGGCCTTAATAGATTAAAATCGTTTTGTCGTTATGGCCTTAACGATTCTACCCAATCTTGTCGCTTTGGCCTTGATGTGGGTCCAAAAGTTACTCTGAAGCTTCGGCCAGAGTTCAACTACACATTAGGGAATGAAATCTAGAGTCTTAAGTTCTCAAAAAATTCTAAGTCCTATTCCTGATAATTTTTGTATCTCTAACTTATTACGTCACTTAGCTTTACGAGTCTTGAAGTGTGACGACTTCTGGCCGAAGCGACAGAAGTGTCGGGAGAGCTTTTGATACTCCCCCCTTGAAAACATGCTTGATGAAGTAGTTTTGCTGATGTTTACCCTGAGTCGGCGACTGGGTGTCCCAATCGTCGACTCCTGAGTTTTGGGTAACTGTGAGGGCCATTTTGAAATTTCCCCGCTTGAGTCGGCGACTCCCTCTGGGAATCGACGACTCCTCTTGTGAAACGTCGGATCTCTTAGAAGATCTTTGGAGATATTTAGAGAATATTTTCAAATTTCTAAAATAAGGAAATATATCTGCCAATTTTTTGTGAATTAGTGACCAGAATCGACGATTCCCAAGCTGAATCGTCGACTCCGGCGTGATTTCAGGGATTTGGAGATCGATTTTCGATTCCTTCCCTTGCAATTTTCGAATTTTCTGTAGTTTTTTTGCAATTCTCTCAGGGGCTATAAATAGTGGTAAGCGCTTCACACTTCTCACTTCACTTTCCCCAATTTCAATCGCCTAAAACCCTAGATCCTTATGTCGTCGGTTCCCCAGTTCATTTTCCTGCGAATCGACGATTCCCGTAAATGGCCAGAACAAGTCCCCGCCTTTCAGAGGCCGAGACCGCCGCCATGATTAACGAGATGACCGATGAGAACCTCATCGGGGTGTTGAACACCGTCAAGTCGCCGATTCCCTCTCCTCACACGGAGGTTGAATCGATGATTCCGGTGGTTCCATCCAACCTGAGTGCCTCTGTGCACGAGCTGCTTGAGCCTTTGGCTGGGCCGTCGATTCCTTCTACGGAGTCGACGATTCCAGACAAGGTTCTGGACACCGTGCCTGTGGTCGAGCAGGGCGAAATTATTTCACCCATTCCCGCTGGATCGACGATTCCCTCTGTGGAGTCGCCGATTCCGAGAGGATTTAAGAAGAAAGCCTTCTTCAAAAGAAGAGAAAAGTTGATAGCCGACTCTGAGGCGTCCAATATACGTTATGAGTCGGCGACTTCCCAAACTGAATCGATGACTCCGGTGGTTGAGTCGGCGATTCCCATTATGGCAGTAGAAAATGTGAATGTTAATTCTGAGCCGCTTGTGGTTAACTCTAAGGGTTTCATCGTATCTGGGATGAACCCTAACAAGCGACCATCGGAGGACGATGGTTCTAAGAAAAGGAAGAGATGACGAAGCCATGGTAAAGGCAAGATCCATGTGCATGGCCAAGAGGAGGGGGAGAACCCTCATAATCTGAATTTCGACGAGGAGTTGGTCGTCGATCGTGGAATTCCTGGCCCTGCTCCTAATGCGGGTCGTCGCTCTAGGGAGAGGACTCCTCCACCACCGGTCGAACTCGACAAAAATCGCGATCCATACGCCGATATCCCGTGCTACATTGGAACTACAAACCCGACCGGGTTTGCACACTGCGAGAGTTTTGTGAACGGTGCTACCATCTTGCTCCCCCTTAACCGCTCGGGCGAGGGAAGGTTTGAGCAAGTGATGACTACTGCGACGCTGACGCGTCATGGAGCGATACATCCTCCCTCCATCATCAATGCGAGCGAGGCTCGTGATCTACCGAGGGGGATGCGGATTTTAGGACACCTGCGATTCTGGGTGTCACAGTATCAGCCTACGAATCTCCCACCACCGGGATTCTAGGCTATTCCCAAGATGTATTTCAAGCATTTCACAGAGCTTCCCATTCCGGAAATCATGAGTAAAATTCTGCTTGCAACTGAGGTCTCGCTGTCATAACTATCAACGGGATTTTTTGTGACTTTGAGAGGATTCTCCAACATCTGTTGGAGTCTGAACATTACTCCCACTGCACGCTTGTTTCTGAACTATTACAAGCTGGCAAGGATGGGAAAGTTGGATCGGGTCGTCTTGGAGTGACGCGACGACATTTTGATCACAACTTGGTCGATGATTTGCCTTCTAACCATGGAGTATGGAAGGAGTTTATTTTTGTGAGTTCGGAGTTTCTTCCCGGGAGTCGGGAAGATTGGATTGATCCTAATCGTGCGCATCTGAGCGCAACTCTGGGCATGCTGAGTGATGACGTGATTGTTGCCACTAAGATTGCCGAGGCCTTAAAGGACAATGACTTGCCTCGTGGTACTCCTTTTGTCCTCTGTCAGCGAGAGGACTTTACATTTGATGATGTGGAGGAAGCTCGGAAACCTTCTACTGCGAAAGAGGTTGCGAGTGGGAAGAAGCGTACGCTTCTATATTTTGATGTTGCCGCTCTACATATGGCCGAAAGATATCGAAGGGCGAAGCTGACTAGACTGGCAAAAGCGAAGGCTTCTGAGCCGAAAAGTACCTTCGAGAAGGGCTCGAGTTCTCGCACCGTACCCGAAAAAACAGGTTTCGAGCCTTACAATTGCGGTGTGAAGCTCCCTGATTTTATGGCCGATCCACAAGTTAGAGCGGATGCCATGTCTATTCTGATGGCGAAATCTGGAAGATGGGTTCAGACAGAGCTCATGACAGCTTTGAATATTGTAAGTGCTTTTATTTTCCGAAAAGAACTTTTTATTTATTCTTTTGTTTACTAATTGTTTGTTGTTTTTTGTGTAGGCTTGATACATGGCCCATGCGTGCTTTAGCATGGATTCAATCAACGATGTCCAACGACTGCAGGAGCAATACAATGAGCTGGACACTAAGTTCAAGGTCAGCGAGAGGCAGTTGGTGAAGCTCAGACATGTTAAAGCTAAGCTCGATAACTACCGAGACAATGTCATTCCGAAGAAGGAGAAGACCATTGAGTCCCAGAAAAAAGAGATTGAAGAATATGTTGCGAAGATTATGGGACTCCGCAAAGAATTGAAAGACACTTCTACCGCTTCGAGCAAGCAGATTGAAGACATGCGGATTCAGCTTGAGGCTGAAATTGGAAATGTGGTCTCATCTGAGGCCACAAATGCTGATTTGAGGAACATTGTTTCTGAGTTGGAGAAAAAGTGCGCCGAATTGACTGACCAACTCTCTCACTCTAAGGAGGAGTTGGGGAATCTGAAGAAGGAGAACTCCGCACTTTTGGAGAAAGCTAAGGACTTGGAGTTGGACAAGAAATACCCATCCGATCACTCCAAGCACATAGCTTCTTTGGTACCTCAGTGTTCCCTACGCTACTCGAGGACTTCATTTCCGATATAATGACATGGGTAGAAGAGCATCCTGAAGAAAAAGAGAAGAACAAAGATGCTCTGGACAAGCTAAAGAATGACGTGGAAGAGGATTAGATTTATTTTTCTCTAGCTTGTAATTTTTTGATAATTTTTTGTACTTTTTTTAACTTAATTTAATCAATCATTTTGCTTTTCTAATTAATTATTTGTTTAATTTATTTTTGAATTATAACTAAGGCCCAAAACTAGATTCACAAGTCGTAATTTAGCCGTTCTGGACGTAAATTAGACTCTGCTAACCCTATCTTAGCCGCTCTGGGCGTAAGTTTGGTCGTACGAATCGTAGCTCAGCCTACGGCTAAACTCGCGAATAAATTAAATTTCCCAACTAATCAAGACTCGCAAAGCTAACTGACGTAATAAGTTGGAAATATAAAAAATATCGGGAATTTAGCTAAGACTTAGAATTTTTTAGAACAAGTGACATAAGCACTTAGAACTTTTTTAGACCCTAAGACTCTAGATTTTATACCCTAATGCGTAGTTTTAACTCCGTCCGTAGCGACGGAGTAACTTTTGACCCTCATCAAGGCCGTAGCGACAAGATGGGGTTGGATCGTTAAGGCCATAGTGACAAAATGATTTTTAATCTATTAAGGTTATAACGACAAAATAGATTTCTGAGATACTTGTGGTGAGACATGCCTGATTACGTCAGTCACTCCCAGCAACGCCCCTCAACAAGGACTAGGGTTCCGTCGCTTTACGCCGGACCCCCGGAAGGCATTCACGGTGCGGGGCAAGTGTCTACGTCAAGTCCTCAAATCAACATATGGAAATAGCCGATTCCAGTGGGGAGTAGCCGATTCCAGTGGGGAGTAGCCGATTCCAGTGGGGAATAGCTGATTCCCACCTGAGTAGGCGATTCCCACAAGGAGTAGGCGATTCCCAACCGTTACTTGAGCTGACCCACACTATTATGGCACCATTAACTGGGCGCCATAATGGTGTGGGCCCCAGACCATTGAATGGAGAAACCTCCCAAAGACCTTATAAAAAGGGTCCTTGGGGGTCCTCCATTCTCACGTCACCTTGACTCACAACACTCCACACTAGAGCAACCAAGGAGCCCGAATCGCCGACTCTCACATCTGAGTCGCCGATTCCCCTCCTCTTCTGCAGGTATTTGACGTAGAGCACGCGTCGTGGACTCCAAAGCCTCCGGCCCTTCTCGCAACCCCGCGAGCCTACTGGTAGCAGATTTCGTGCTTCATCAACTTGTAACCTTGATTGTAAGTGTTCTAGGTACTTAGAACTTTTTGGGTTAGGTTTGTATGTACTCATCAGCTACCTAAGACTCTAAACTTATACCCTAATGCGTAGTTGAACTCCGGCCGTAGCGACAAAGTAACTTTTGACCCTCATCAAGGCCGTAGCGACAAGATGGGGTTGGATCGTTAAGGCCATAGCGACAAAACGATTTTTAATCTATTAAGGCCATAGCGACCGAATAGATTTCTAAGTTAGGGTACTAGTTAGAGTCGTAGGTAGGTGATTTGGAAGAAGTGTCAACTTTATTGACTTTTTGAAATGAGAATTACAAAAATAAAATCTAACTATTCTATTTTGTAATTTGTACTAGCATATACACTAAGAGGACCTAAAAAATATAATGACGAATACTAAGCGTAGTATTGCTGCATGTTGTCCGTGTGTCAGGTGTTTGGAACCATTGTTCCATCCTGTCGCCGTAGGCGATAGTTCTTGGCTTTATCTCCTCTTCGACGATGTAGGGACCTTCTAAGTTGGATGACAACTTATTCCTTGGTCTATATCTCACGGTTATGCTAGCCTTCCGCGTGACGAGAGTTCCTGGCAGAAAAACTTTTTTGCGTACTTGGCGATTGTGGTATCTCGATACGCTGGCCTTGTACGATTCATTCCGCAGGTCTGCCTCGTCACGGGTTTCATCCCTCAACTCTAGCTCTGTAGCTAAGTTTTGGTCATTAGTTTGTTCGTCATACTTCGAGACTTTGTATGTTGGTATACTCATCTCGATCGGTACGACTGCCTTCACTCCATAGGTCATGGCGAAAGGGGTGTTGCCCGTGGGGTTTTTGCTTGTTGTGCGATATGCCCACAGGATTTCGCACAACTTGTCTGCCCAGGCCCCTTTGGCTGATTCGATTTTCTTTTTCAATCCTTGTACGATGGCCTTGTTGGTTACTTCCACTTGTCCGTTTGCCTGAGGTCGGTAAACGGAGGCGAAGTGGAGTTTTATGCCTAGGTCCTCGCACATTCTTGAAAATTCCCCCCTGTGAATTGGGTACCATTGTCCGTGACAATGTGTTGGGGAACTCCGAATCGACAGACTATGGAGCGGTAGACGAACTTGACTGTCGCATCTTGAGTGATCTTCGCTATAGCCTAAGCCTCGACCCACTTTGTAAAGTAATCCACTGCTACAAAGATGAATCGAGCCTGGGATGTTGAGGGCGGGAATGGTCCTACGATGTCCAATCCCCACCTTGCGAACGGGATTGAGCTCAAAATCGGAGTCATGTCCGCGGATAGCTTATGTTGCATTGGACTGTGCAACTGATATGCTCGGCACTTGCGGACGTAAGTGCGAGCTTCCAACCTTAGGGTGAGCCAATAGTACTCCAGCCGTATGATTTTGAAGGCTAGTGCTCTTCCTCCCTCATGGATTTCGCACGAGCCTTCGTGTATTTCCTGGATGACTTTATCCATGTCTGGTTTGGCCAAACAGCGCAGCAGCGGGCAGTCGAAGTACTTTTTGTAAAGTACACCTCCGACGTCGCAATATTTGGCTGCCTTGTATTTTAATTTTTTGGCCTCCCCTTTATTGTCAAGAAGTACTCCATTCTGAATGAATGCCAATATTGGTTGTCTTCAATCCTCTTGGGGGTTGGACGTGACACTCAATATTTGGCATGTGGGCTGGAGTATAGAGTCCACCAGGATTTCGCGCTGCCCTCCCTCCCAAGCCGATGCAAGGCGTGCCAGAGCATCGGCGGGTGTGTTTTGAGTTCGAGGGATCTGTTTGATGAGTGTCACCATTGCCTCCACATACTTAGTGATTTGTGGTTCTTTGCAGGCAAATTCACCAGTGGTTTGCCAAGCTACGAGCTGGGAGTCAATGCGAAGCGTGACATTCTCAATGTCGAGAGTTCTTAATAGCTTCAGGCCGGGTATAGCTGCTTCATATTCCGCGACATTGTTAGATGCCGGGAAGTGAAGCCGTATCGAGTGTTCGTAGTTTTTTCCATCTAAACTATGAATTTTCACTCCGATACCCGAGCCTGTGCTGCAACTCGAACCGTCTACTTCCACAATCCAGGGTTGGGATATAGGTTTGATGGTGTGAGTTCGACGATGAAGTCCGCTACAGCTTGCCCCTTGATGGCAGTGGCTGGTCAGAAATCCAAGTCAAACTCACTGAGCACGATTGCCCATTTAGTTAACCTTCTCGAGATATCTGGTTTGTGAAGCAGACGACGTAGGGGACACGATGTAAGTACTACAATCGTGTACGCTAAGAAATAGGCTCGAAAACGACGACAAGCGTGGATCACAGCGTATACGATTTTTTCAATTGGTAAGTATCGTATTTCTACGCCTTGCAGTCGCCTCAAGTGGTAATAGACAGGGACTTGATCTTTGTCCCTTTGCATGATGAGAACTGCAATTACGGCTTCCTCTGAAGCCGCTATGTATAAGTACAGGTCTTTCCCATCCTTGGGTGATGCCAGCATTAGAAGCGAGGACATATGCGCTTTTAACTTAGTAAACGCATCCTCGCATTCCGATGTCCAAGTGATACTACCCTTTGGTGAGACATGCCTGATTACACCAGTCACTACCCATCAACGCCTCTCAACAAGGACTAGGGCTCCGTCGCTATGGCAGGACCCCCAGAGAGCTCCCACGGTGCGGAACACGTTCATCGTCCAGATCGCCGAGTTAGCCCGTAAAGTCGTCCGATTGGACTACCAAGTCGCCGACATACAGGATAACTCGCCGAGTTAAGGCAAGATCGGCAGTATGGTAGACTGCACCTCTTGGCCCTAGAAACTCGCCGAGTTAGCCCTTAACTAGGCGACTTCCATACCTGAATCGGCGACTTACGACCGTTACTCGGCGGCAGCCAACGTCATAAATGTTACCATATATGACCATAGGCGCGATCTCTGCCGTTGAGTGCGCCCTCCGAGACCCTATAAAAAGGATCCCAAGGGGACACTCAAAGGCACGATTCAACTTTCACTCTCACACCAGAGCACTACTACGAAACTCAGCGAGTCTCATTAGAATCGCCTAGTTTCCACTTGCAGGTATTCGACCGTGGACTCCAAAGCCTCCGGCATCAACCTCGCACCACCGCGAGCCCTGGTAGCAGATTCAGTGCTTCATCACCCTTGGCCACAGTTTTCAGTAGTTGGAAGAACGGTTTACACTTGTCAGCCGTTTGTGATATGAAACGACTGGATGCATTAATTCGGCCGTTCAACCTTTGTACATCTCTGATTGTGCGGGGGGCTTCCATATCAAGGATTGCTTAGATTTTTTCGGGATTTGGTTTAATCCCGTGCTGACCTATGCAGAAACCAAGGAACTTGTCTTCCTTGATTTCGAAGGAACATTTGGCTGGGTTGAGCTTCATTCCGTATTGCTTCAATGTACCCAGTGTTTCTCTCAGATCCTCAGGGTGCATTTCCACGCTTGACGATTTGACCAAGATGTCATCAACGTATGCGGAAACATTGCACCCGATATGGTTCGGCAATACCTTGTCCATTAAACGTTGGAATGTAGCCCCAACATTCCTTAAACCGAATGACATCACTCTATAGCAGAAAGTCCCTGAGTCCGTGATGAAGGATGTTTTTTCCTCATTAGGCTCATGCATCAGGATCTGGTTATATCCTGAGTGGGCATCCATCATAGAGAGGAGTTCGTTACCTAATGCTCCATCGACTAGTTCATCGATAGATGGGAGCGGGTAACTGTCTTTGGTGCATGCTTGATTGAGATCAGTGAAATCAATGCACATGCGCCATTTGCCATTGGGATTCTTGACAAGGACGGGGTTGGCTAGCCAAGTTGGATATCGAACTTCTCGAATGTATCCAACATTCAGAAGTTTCGATATCTCCTCGTTGGCTGCTTCCCGTCTGTTCGAAGTGACTACTCGACGCTTTTGGCGACGAGCTAGGATGGATGAGTCGACATTGAGTTTGTGCGTCACGATTTGACGCGCAATCTGTGTCGGTGCCTCACCCTCCCAAACGAACCTGTCCTGGTGCTCCTCCAGGACAGTCACAAGCTTGGCCCTTAGGTCAGGGGATAACCCCTTTCCTAATGCCACGTGTCTCCCCTCCTGCTGGAACACCTCAGTCTCGTCCACGGTTTGTAATTTTTCCCTCTCCCCAATGTCGGGTGGGGCATGGACGAGTATGTTGTTCAATCTGACCAGCTAGGTTGCCTTCTTATACCCTTGTCTAGAATCCTTTTGTGATCCTTTGACAGTTGCGACGATCCCTTTGACTGGGTATCGTATGCACAGGTGATAAAAAGACGGGACTGCTTTGATCCTATGGATGAAGGGTATTCCGAAAATGCCGTGGAAAGTGAATTCTACCTTTACCACCCACTATAAAACGACATGTCCGACTAACCCTCCCTTGCCGGAATCTGATGGAGACCACTGGGGCGGCGATGTTAGTGAACCCGCAGATGGCATCCTTACAAGGAGATAGATTCTCCTTTTTAAGGACCATCTTTGTGAAGGTGTCTATGTAGAGGATGTCCGCGGAACTGCCATTGTCGACAATCATTCTCTCGACTCGGGAAGTGGGACCGATATCTGCTTGGATCACGAATGGATCCTCGTGAGGTTGAAGGACATCGTCCAGGTCCTCTTCAGAGAAGTATATTGACTTCTCTTCGCGGACCCGCTTCCCGTTGTCTCGAGGTGTTGATTGTGACATCATCACCTTCCGGGCGTATCCCCTATTCTGGTCAACGGATCCACCACCAAATATCATATTGATGGTTTTCCGTTGGCGGTTCTCGCTACTGTCGCTATCTGGTGAAGGAGAGCGTGGACGCTTCCCCTTCGGGTCAGATTTGCAATTGTCCCGTCCTCGGGGTCCCTTGACGAAGTTGCCAAGTTCTCCCTTCGAGATCAGTTGCTCGACATAGCCCGAGAACTTCCTGTAATGGTTCGTCAGATGGTCGTTGTCCTTGTGAAAATTGCAGAACTTTTCACCTTTCTTACGGCTACTCTTGGTTGCAGGGTCTAAAGAACGAGGAGCGGGCAGATACGCTCGGTTCTTTAATTTCTCAAACAGCTCGCCTTTGCTGATTGTTAGCGGGGTCCAATCCCTCCATGGTTGGGTTGAACCCTTTGGCGACTGCCTGGTCGAGGTCTGGTACACCTTGTTATCGTGTTTAGGCTTCCATTCCTTCTTGAAGGAATTAGCCGTATTGTCGGTGTACCTGTTGGAGGAGCCACGGAAATTGTTCTTTCCGTTGTACCCCTTTTTCTCGAACTTTGGTTTTTTGTAGCTAGTGGTCTCAAGTTCCGCTAGCTTGTTTTCATCCTCCTCCTCCACCTCAATATATAATTGAGCTCGTTGGAAGAGGGCGGGTAGAGTCTCTACTTTTTGGAACTTCAGATTCTGGGCCAATGGGGAGAAAGGTAACAATCTCCTGATATATCCCGCAATGGTCAAACTTGGGATTAAATCGTTCACTTCTGTCATCATTGAAGTGAACTTGATTGTATAATCCCGCAGAGACAGCTTATCCTGCCGTAGTGCCAGTAGCGCATTGGCGCTATGTTTGATCCTGATCATCCCCACATGTTGGGCGATGAATTTTGCAGATAGGTCCGCAAAGCTGGTGATCGAGCCAGCTGGCAAACCAGAGAACAACCGATAAGCGCTGCCCTTGAGAGTGTCGGGGAATGCCCGGCACAACAGCCCATTATCGGTGGTTTGCGGTTCCAAGATATTAAGGTAGAGGTTGATGTGATCTTTTGGATCACTCGAACCGTCGTACGCTTCAATCCTTGGTACCCGTCAGGTTAGTGGAAAAGATCCCCTCAAAAGGTCCTCGTGAAAAGGAGCGCTTTTGATTTTTAGGAACTCGATCGGGCCGTAGACGATTGGGTCGTCGGCGAGCTTCCGACGAAGGTCTTCCACGAACCGTGTTGTAAGAGTCTTTTCAGTGCGACTCTTACTAGGTGATGATACCCCTGGTCCATCAGACCAGGCCCATTCCCGACCAGTCCCAGCAAGCCCACTTGACCAGTGAAAGAAGGCCCGGCCCAGTAGGAAAGTGTATAAATACCCCTAGGGGTTGAATGTAGGAGGGGGATATTGGTAATATACTGATAGTAGATTATCTGGTATATATTTCATACCGCACCATCACTAGGTCCAGCCTTTGACTTAGGGGGTTCTGGACCTTTCTTCTTTTTCTCCGCAGATGGAGAATAGTGAGACGCAGATTCACCCGCTCCTTCACGGGCGATGGTCCCTTGACTCCTCGCTTTCTCGAGGTCATTAACTCTTTTTTCCGTGATATCCATGAAGTAAACCAACCTCGCTTCTAGTGCTGGAGGAATGGATGGTGCCTGAGGGGTATGTGAGTTTGAGCATCCTCAAACCTTTCTGGCACTACTTTCCTGTCAGGTTGAGGGGACTCAGTTTGTGCCCTTCCAGGCACCATTGAGAATTTATCTTTGTTTCTCAAAAGGTAATCGTGCTTTTGTCTTTCAGAAGTCATTGACAACAAAAGCGGATTCCAACCGAAGCGCAAGTATTGACCGAGCTAACTCGAAAAAAACCAAGTGGAATCGGCGACTCAGTAAGTGGAGTCGGCAATTGGCCTTAGATGATCTTTCTTCCGAGCTTAGTCGAGGACAGCACTCTTAGCTAGCAGAATAATCCCTGAATCGGCGATTCACTAGGTGGAGTTGGCGATTGCTGGTATGAATCGACGATTCCTTGACACAAAGTCAGCGATCTCCCGAAAGGAATCGAGCCGAACTTTACGAAGAAAATTTCGCGATTACGACGGGATATCGTAGTTCGATAGTCCCACAGACGGCGCCAGCTGATGAAGCACGTAATCTGTTACCAGGGGGCTCGCGGGGTTGCGAGGAGGACCGGAGGCTTTGAAGTTCACGACGCGCGCTCTACGTCAAATATCTGCAGAGAGGAGGGGAATCGATGACTCAGCTTGGGAGTCGGCAATTCGGGCTTCTAGGTGTGCTCTGGTTGGAGTGAGTATCAAGTGTTGAGAGTGTGTTGGAGATGAGAATGGAGGACCCCCCAAGGGCCCCTTTTATAGGGTCTCTGGGGCGTTTCTCCATTCAATGATCCGGGGCCCACGTCATTATGGCGCCCGGTTAATGGTGCCATAATGGCGTGAGCCAGTTTAAGTAACGGTTGGGAATCGGCGACTCAGGTATGGGAGTCGTCGATTCAGGGTGGAGTCAACGAGTCCTTGGGAGCCAGGTCGTCAGTCTACCAGAACTGACTACCCTGGTCCGGAATCGGCGACTTACCTCTGGAATCGGCGATTTGGTAGTCCCAATCGTCGATTCCCAGTGTTGACTTGAGTACTTGACGTAGACACTTGCCCGCAACCGTGGAGCTCTCCGGGGGTCTGGCATAAAGTGACGGAACCCTAGTCCTCGTTGAAGGACGTTGCTGAGAGTGACTGACGTAATCAGACATGTCTCATCAGTACTCCCCTCTAAAGAGAGCACAAGAAACATGTGTATATCGCCAAAGACCTTTGCACCAGTAGCATAACTGATGACAGTAAAAGCCATGATAGCAATTGCATCAACTAAAAGATGGCAGTTACATCAGATGGATGTACACAATGCCTTCCTACAAGGAGACCTGGAAGAAGATATATATATGAAACCACCTCAAGGTATGTTAAAATCAGATGACATGCGTGTGTGCAAATTAAAAAAATCTATCTATGGACTCAAACAGGCATCGCGAAATTGGTTTGCAAAGTTAAGAACTAGACTAATTGAAATGGGATTCATTTAATCATTAGTTGATTATTCATTGTTTACACATACCGTCGAAGGTAAGATTACTCATCTATTGGTGTATGTGGACGACATCATAATTACAGGAAATAACAATGAAGTAATTATGATGCTTAAGAAGAAATTGCAGGAAGTATTTCATATCATAGATCTGGGGAAACTGAGGTTTTTCTTGGGAGTGAAATTACTATA
Organism: Zostera marina; assembly: GCA_001185155.1. Lineage (NCBI taxonomy): Eukaryota > Viridiplantae > Streptophyta > Magnoliopsida > Alismatales > Zosteraceae > Zostera > Zostera marina. Next base: position 298,527 of record LFYR01000338.1, on the reverse strand, counting down.
TCTTCCACAAGGAATACATTTGAGTCAAAGGATGTATTAGATACATTAAAGGAATATGGATTGCTAGGGTGCAAACCATCCCCGATACCAATGGACAGGGACATATGGAAACAAAGAATTTAGAGATACTGAAAGATCCCACACCATACAGAAGGTTAGTGGGAAAATTAATATACTTGTTGATTACCAGAGTGGATATCACACATTCGGTGATCACAAGTCTAAGTTAGCACATGCTACAACCAAGTCAATAGCACATGGATGCAGCATTAAAAATGTTAAGATATTTGAAAGGAACACCTGGAAGGGGATTGATGTATAAGCATAACAACAAGATTGAAATTATAGCTCATTGTGATGCGGATTGGGAAGCTTGTCCAAAAACTAGAAGATCGATAACGGGCTACTGTGTTTCTTTAGGAACTTCCCTGATTTCGTGGAAGTCTAAGAAACAACCTGTTGTGTCTAGATCATCTGCAGAAGCGGAATATATATCGATGGCACATACGACAGTAGAGGTAACATTTATTCAATACCTATTGCATGAATTCAAAGTGAAGGTTGCAGAAGGAGCAATTCTTTATTGTGATAATGTTTCTGCTATACACATAGCAATCAATCCTATATTTCATGAAAAAACCAAACATATAGAGATTGACTGCCATTTTATCAGAGAGAAAATACAATCAGGCTCAATACGTCTAGTCTTCATTGGGACAACCAACCAGGCTGTAGATCTATTGACAAAACCATTAGGAGAAAAAGAAATAATTAAATTTCTTGTCAAGTTGAATGTCTTAGATTCATACTCTCAAACTTGAGGGGGAATGTTAAAACTAAACCAATGCTTTGCCGGTAATGGAGATACGATCATAGACAATGGAGGAAGATCCTCGAGCTACAGCTATAGCCCAGAGGACATCAAATCATCTAGCTAAATAGATTAGTTAATTATGTAATTAGTATTTGGTTTACTTCTTAATGTTGTCTATGTAATATTGTAACTTTGGGCCTAAATGGCCGAACAGTTAAGGTATATATTGGTCCAACATGACCCAGCCTAAAACATTCAATATAAAAGGGACATCTAGATGTCCCACTTGCCTCTCAATAGTTTCTCTTCTCAAACCCTCCGACTATCTCTCTCCGTTCTACTTCATACAAGCTGGCCCTCACCGGGTTGTTTTCATTAACACGATAGAGAAAGTGGTATGGAACCGGATTCACGCACATCGCATCGGAATTCATGGGAGAGAATTGAAAAGCATGGAGACGATGTCGCTACTGGAAGGTACATGAAGGAAAGGGGATAGTTAATTTGGGAGAAACCGGAAAAGGCCTTTCATCGCATGAAATCAACCGTTTCCGACCACATGGACAGGAGGGTAAAGTTAATTAATAGTCAATTAATCACCTTAAAATTCAGATATCCGGAAGTCAATTTATATTTATTCGGATATTCGGATATCTGAATAAGAAATTATCATTTGAATTCGGATTTTAACGACGGATATTGTAGATATCTGAATCCGTCCGAATAATTTTCGGATATCATTTTTGGTGATCCGAAAATCCAAATTCGAATAGACTTATTCGAATTCGAAAACGGATACGAATGGTAAATCTTAGTTATAAATAGAACCATGCATGTAAATGACATAATGAGGGTAGTTATGAGAAATCACATAATAGTATAATGGCAAATTTCAAAATAATTTTTAAAAAAAAAATCCGGCATAGTTTACCTTATCCGTGTATACTGTATACCTTATCTTTGATACCATCTAATATCTATCACTGGCGCTTTCAGTTGCAAGAATGGACATTTCCGGTTTGGGCACGAGATGGTCTCTTCGGAGACATACCGCTCTAGTCACCGGAGGTACAAGAGGAATCGGGTAAAGATCATCGATCATATGCTCTTTCTAAATTAGTTCTGATGCATGCACACACGTTGATTTAAGTCATGGATTTGCCTTTCTACAATTTCAGAAATGCAGTGGTCGTCGAGCTTGCGACGATGGGAGCCGCGGTGCATACGTGCTCCCGTAACGAAGTCGAGCTTGGTAAGTGTTTGAAGGAATGGATGGAATCTGGGTTCCAAGTCACGGGATCTGTTGCTGATCTTTCTAAACGGGAAGATCGCGAGAAACTGATACAACAAGTATCGATTGTGTTCGACGGAAAGCTGAACATTCTTGTGAGTTTCTCCCAAATTTGTTTGTTTGGTTGTGCTTTTGGCCATTAATTTTCAATCATCTAAAAGAAAATCTTACAAACTATAAATTTTGAATGTAGATTTTGTTCTAAAATTCTGAATCATTATTTATTTACAATTTCTTATAGATTAATAATGTTGGAACATTCATTTCAAAACCCACTGTTGATTACTCTTCTGAGGATGTTTCGTTTGTTATGTCTACCAATTTCGATTCTGCATTTCACATCAGTCAACTTGCCCATCCGCTTCTTAAAGCGTCAGGTAAGGGAAGCATCGTGTTTATATCATCTATTGCTGGTATTCAGGCTATAAAGTTTCCCGGTTCCATATATTCTGCTTCCAAAGGTAATTAAATTTAAATCTATACTTATTCAAATCTTTTTTTTTTTTTTTACTTCTGTGGCTTATTGTTACTAGCTTGTTTAATTAGGAGCTATGAATCAACTTGCGAAATCTTTTTGTTGTGAATGGGCAAAGGATAATATCCGTGTGAATTCTGTGGCACCCGGGTTCACCAAAACATCCTTGGTAGAACAAGTATGTTTTTTTTAAACTCTCATCTTTTGTGATGCAATTTCAATCAATCTTATTAGACCTAAAAATTAATCATTGCCATTGTAGATAAATGAAGAAATTGTAACGGGGATTGTTAATCGAGTTCCTATGCGACGGGCTGCTGAACCTGAGGAGATATCTTCCCTTGTGACATTTCTCTGCCTACCATCTGCATCTTACATCACTGGGCAAGTTATTTGTGTAGATGGAGGTATGTCTGTGAATGGGTTTTTCCCAACACATTAACAATCAGTTACTCTGGCTTGCGTCGCTCATGTGCTTTTTTTATTATGATATTGGGTTCATTCAATATTCAAAATTGTCATTTGAAAAATATCATGGATGATTTAGTATCATGATAATTATTATCCACATTAAAATAAATTATTGTGACTTCATTTTCACATTTCTTGATTAGTAAGACCTAGCTATTAAGGTAAATTGGATTTATGCCAAGATGGATTTTGTTTTTAAAATCTGATGATACCCTCGGTCCAATAAGATCAAGTAGCTCAAAGATAACAACAGTAGATTCGGTTCAACACAACAAACTCAGAGAGGACCCAAGACCCAACCCAGGTCCGGCCCATCAGAAACACCAAAGTCCGACCCGATAATAAGACAGCGGGGCTATTAATACTCTCTACCTTGAGATAGACTGTAAGTTATATATCTTAATTATCTACGTACAAAGTCTACAGTACTAGAGTAAGAGAGATAGAGAGAGATCTAACTTGATTGTGACGACCATCATTCCGGTCTAATTGCGTCATCAAAACCTTATCATAGATCGATTTGGCTCAAGCTCGTGAGCATCAAGTCGAGCTCGAATTCAGTATTTATGCTCGATATAATTAGTTTTTCGAGTCGAGTTCAAAATTATCCTTGCCGAGCTTGAAATTATCCTTGCGACTCGATAAAAAAATTAAAAATATATATACAAGTTATTTTATATTTTTATAGAGAGAGGTTTTAATTTATAAGTAGAGCGGACTAGGAATGAGCCCTCATACACCCGCCGTAATTGAGCGAACTGTAGGATCATGATCAGAGACTAAAGAGGAGGGGGTTATAGTCTTTTTTAGCAAAATATCAGTGAGTTGCAAAATACCTGAGATTTACAAGTTATGAATATAGAATATATTGTTAAAGAATCAATCAAAGCAATTACTCCTAATCAAGTATTTAGTCATTCAATCACAAAGTGCAAAAGTCACTTTCAATAATATCTCATTGTCTTATTTATAGAAATACAAAGTCCTAACTCCTAACTAACTATATTTAGCAATGCCAAAGATTGAATACAGTTGACATCCCCTCCCAATCTTTGTATGCTTTGTTTCCTTAAGTGTAGTATGGCAAAAGAGGGATTAAAAACCCAGCGTGCTTCTCATTCTTTTGCATCTTTATTTTGATTCTGGGAAAACCTTTCCTTGCTTAACTGTCCACTAAGAAATATAAGAAAAATTTCAAGCAAACAAACAAACTTGTTATAGCTATCTTTAAAGTATTCCTAGTAGACGAGCATCTGCTAGAGTCCTCTCAATCGTCTGTAAACACAACAATTTATAGCAGTATCAGAGTTTTTTTTATAACATAAAATATTAGAAAACAGAATTCGTAGATCATCACAAAGAATTCTTAGAGTATTATTATGATATTTCGAAACAACTAAACAACAAAAAAAAATATTTATTTCATAGAGAGAAAATCATAGAGTAAATTTCATTTTTAGTCTTCTACAAAGATTTAGAAAAATATCATAAGATACTGCTTTAGTAAAAATATCTGCCAGTTGTTGAGAAGAACTCACATGTCTGATTTCTAAAAAACCTTTAGTGACTAATTCTCTGACAAAATGAATGTCAGTCTCAATATGTTTAGATCCCTTCTTTATTACTGGGTTTTTAGCCATAAAAATGGCTGAATTGTTGTCACTGTGTATGAGTGGGATGTGTTTAAGTTTGTGTCCTAAATCCCTACAGACGAAATGTGACCATCTTATCTCAGCTGCTAAAGATGCCAAAGCTCTATATTCTGACTCTGCACTGGATCTGGAAACTATATTTTGTTTCTTTGATGACCATGTAATCAAATTTCCACCAATGAATAGGCAATATCCAGTAGTGGATTTTCTTGTATCAGGATCACCTGCAAAGTCGGCATCGCAGAAGCCAATCATTCTGTGATGATCATCTTTATTTTTCGAGAAATGCAGACCATGACTAAGTGTGCCTTTGATGTACCTTAGAATTCTCTTAGCAGCAACCCAATGTGATGTTTTTGGTTCATTCACAAATTGAGCCACTTGGTTAATGGAGTAAGTAAGATCTGGCCGAGTGAGTGAAAGATATTGTAAAGAGCCTACTAATGCTCTAAAACCAGTAACATCTTGTGCAACTGTTCCTTCATCTTTTGATAGTTTTGAATTTGGAAGAACTGGGTATTTACAAGGTTTACAGTTTAACATATTATTTTTGCCAAGAATGTTAATTGCATACCTAGACTGATGAAGATCAAGAGATCCATCAAAATTATAAACTACTTCCATTCCTAGAAAATACTTTAACAGACCCAGATCTCTGCATCTGAATTCTTGACACAAATGTCTGATAAATGTTTCCACTTCATTGTTGTTGTTTCCAGTGATGATTAAATCATCTACATATATGACTACCCAAATGAGTATGTCGTCTTGATCATAAGTAAACAGTGAAGTGTCGGCCTGACTATTTGTAAAATTATTTAAAATTAAGAAGCTACTAAGTCTGGAATACCAAGCCTTGGGGGCTTGTTTCAACCCATATATAGCTTTGTTCAAATGACATACAGATTCTGGGTATTTAGAATTTGCAAAACCCGGGGGTTGAGCAATGAATACTGTCTCTTTTAGTTCTCCTTGTAAAAAGGCATTCTTGACATCAATCTGTCTGAGAATGTAGTTATTATTTACTGCTAGAGATAGAATAATCCTAATGGTTGAAGACTTAACTACTGGGCTGTATATCAGTCCATAATCAACATTTTCATGTTGTTTAAACCCTTGTGCCACTAGTCTGGCCTTGTATCTTTCAATTGTTCCATCTGATTTCCTTTTAATTTTGAATACCCATTTTGTTCCAATAACATTCATGTGTTGTTCAGGAGAGACTAGATTCCAGGTCTTGTTATCGATTAAAGCTTGATACTCTTCTTTCATAGCTTTAAGCCAATGGGGTGTCGTCATAGCTTGTTTGTAATTTTTGGGAGTTTCTTGTAAATCTTCAACTGTTTGAACAACTAATGCCTTTGGCATATTTACTTCAAAAATGTCGTATTTCGAAGGAAATTTTGAAATTCTACTACCTCTTCTTACTTGTGTATGTGTATTAAATTCATTCACTATCGTTTGAGGTATTGTTGTAGTTATGTGTTGGGGTATAGTGCTAGAGGAAATAATAGGTTCTTGATTTATTATGGATTGTTGATTACTAATTCCATTAGAAATTTCTATGGGAGGAGTAGATTCTTCAGTATTCTCTCTTGTATTTTCAGAATTTTGAATGTTTACCGAAACTTCTTGAGTTTCTCTAGAATTTAAAGACTGTACAATTTGTTCTTCATTATCTATAGGAAGTGGAAGCCTAACCATATTTTGAATTGGTTTTTGAGAGGTCTTAGTCGTTTCTGATATGACCTTATAATCTTTATATGGGAAAATATTTTCATTAAATTGTACATTTCTAGAAATTATTATCTTGGAATCATGTAATCTAAGACATTTATATGCCTTATGAGATGGTGAATATCCTAGAAAACAACAATAAGAAGAAGTTGGTTGAAACTTATTTCTTAAATGTTTGGGAATAAGAGGAAAACATAGAGAGCCAAACACTCTAAGGTATCTAATATCTGGTTCTTTGTTATATAACAAAGAAAAAGGTGACTGAAACCCTAATTTCTTTGAAGGAAGTCTGTTAAGAGTGTAAACAGAAGAACTACAAGCTTCAACCCAATATTCTTTCGGGATATCAGAATGAAAGAAGAAACATCTTGTCATTGCGACAAGATGTCCATGTTTCCTTTCTACTAAGCCATTTTGTTCAAGAGTGAAAGGAGTAGAAAATCTATGTTTGATTCCAAATTCCTTACAATGATTAGTGAATTTTGAATTTAGAAATTCTCCACCACAATCTGATTGTATGGATTTGATTTTACAATCTAGAGAATTCTCAATAAGTTTTTGGAATCCTTTAAAACTCTCAAACACTTCATCCTTAGTTTTTAAAGGATAAAACCAAGAAAATCTTGAATATTCATCTACAATAAGTAAGTAATATCTATAACCATGAATTGAAATTGTAGGTGCGGGGCCCCACACATCCATATGTAAAACTCCTAAAGGTATGTTACTATACTTTATTCTAGATTTAAAGGGCAATTTTTTCATTTTATTCACAGGACATACAATACATTTTTCTTTACATTTATTAGTTTTAATATTGTGAATCTTAAATAATTCAGAAATGATATGAGATGATGGATGTCCACATCTCATATGCCAAATGTTATATGGTATTGATAGAACAGATGAAGCTGCCATTTGCTTAACCATAGACAAATTGCAGTTAAGTTTCCTATAATGATTAACAAAATACAATCCATTTGATCCAAATCCATTTAAAATTTGTTTTCCAGATTCATTGTCATTAACTGAAAATTTATTACCATTTAGTATAAATTTGCAATTTAAATCATTAGACATTGCTTGTAACGAAATTAAGTTCATTTTTAATTTTGGAACACATAAAGCATTTTTAAGAATTAATACACCCAATTCAGATTTTAGTTTAATATTTCCAATATGAGATATATGTAATCCTAAACCATTACCAATTGTAATGAAAGAGTTACCTGAGTACTCCTGAGCCTCTGATAAGTTATCGAGGTCAGGAGTCATATGAGCCGAAGCTCCAGAATCCAAGATCCAATTTCCTTCTGTAGAGTCATCAGTAACAGCAGCAAATGCCTTTAGAATTTTCCTGCATGTCTTTGCTGAATGCCCTGGTGTATCACAAATCTGACAAACAATAGAAGAATTAGAATTAGAATTCTTAGATCTTCTCCAACGATTTTTAGAATTTCCCTTTTGATTATTATTATTATTAGGAAGAGAATTTCCCTTTTGATTCCTGTAATTGTTGGAGTCATTCCTGTAATTGTTTCTAGAATCATGTCCAGATCTAAATCTTGCAGCAAATGCATTAACCGGAGGATCATCGGACTTGGGGTTGTTTAGAAAATGACGCTTGAGGAATGCTTCCTCTCTGATTACTAGATGTATAAACTGTTCAAACAGAAGATTCGGCTGTGAATGTATTGAAGACATAAAAGGGCGATACTCAGATCCAAGCCCATCACAAACGAAATCAATTTTATCCCTATCGGCAAGATTATCTCCAGCAGCGGACAAACTGACGATTAGGGCTCGAACTTTAATAACAAAATCTGTCATGCTCACAGAGTCGGATTTCTTCAAGGCTCGGAGCTCATCCCTCAAGCTTTGCGAATGACAAATTTTTCTTGGTGATAAATGAAGATCAAGATTTTCCCAACAAGCTCGGGCAGAGTCGTGATTAATAACTAGAGAGAACATTGACGGCCCAACAGCAGCTTGAATCCAACCAAGAACAATAAAATTCTTCTTCCTCCAAACACGATAAAGAGGATTTTCTGATCCATCCGCTTCTAATTTCGCCGGAGGAGTTGTTCTTGGATCAACAATGTCAGAAATGTCATGAATCTTGAATAAATTCTCCATTTGAGCCTTCCAAAATAAAAATGTCGCTCCACTCTCAAGAGGTACCCTAATCCAATGTGCAACATTGCACCTGTGGAGATCATCAAATTGATTTGATGAAGAAGAGCCCATTTTTTTAAAATCACAATCTCTAATCACCAAATTAGCAGATCTCAATCAAGAGAGATCGCAATCAGTAATGAGATCGTAAAATCAGATCGCAAAATACCGAATACAAAGAAATCCAAGCAATAATCAGATAATCAGATCTCAATCAGAGATCGCAAAATGCCAGCACCTACAGCCCTTTGTTCTGCTGGGAACTTCCAAGAAATGAAAAACAGGCAATAATAGGCAATAATAGGCAATAGACCAATGCCTGATCGAATTGATCAGGTCATGTAGATCGCAATCAGATCTCAAATGCTAAAGATCAAATCAAATCACGCACGCAATTAAGTAATCAGATCGCGATCAAATCAGAAAAAGAACGCAATCAAAACGCAATCGAAGAAAAAAAAAATTGAATTCGCAAACCAGACTGCAACGATCTGTTAGTTGCAGATAGCAATCCAGACTGGAATCTCTGCAATCCAATCTGTTAGTCGCGGCTGGATTGAAGGAAGACGACTACGTCTGAGAAATCCAGACTGAAATCAACAAGTGAAATCTGGAATAATCACTTGAAATCTGGAGACGATGCAATCTGATAGAAGATCCACTGAAATCAGTCTGACGACGCGGAAGAACAGGCGACGACGACTGGGATCACTAGAAATCGACGACGACGGTGGCAAATCGATGACGCCGGTGGCAAATCGAAGACGCCGGCGAAAAATTTCCTTTCTTGGAATCGCGACTGGATTGCAAATCGCGGAGAAAAGGCGACGCAATAACGCGACGATGACGACGACGGAGAAAAGAAGAGAACTCCGGCTGAAACGAGACGACGACGGCGAGAAATCAATCCGGCTGAAATCGCAATCTGAGATCTGAAATCGCAATCCGGCTGATCCAATCTGAAATTAATCGCGCGATGCAATACAAGGTGACGACGACGACGACCTGCTCTTGCTGGTTTGCCTGAAACGACGACGACCGGAAGAATCGCTCGCAACAGAATCGCGGAAGGAGATGACGACGCGGAAGCTTTTCTTCTTTTTTTTTAATTTTGGTCAATCAAGAAAGAGAAAGAAAATTGCAAAGGATTGAGGAGGAAAATGTCAAAAAACTTGAGGAGAAAATCGCAAAAAACTCAACTGATACCATGTTAAAGAATCAATCAAAGCAATTACTCCTAATCAAGTATTTAGTCATTCAATCACAAAGTGCAAAAGTCACTTTCAATAATATCTCATTGTCTTATTTATAGAAATACAAAGTCCTAACTCCTAACTAACTATATTTAGCAATGCCAAAGATTGAATACAGTTGACATATATCACTTATAAGAAAAGGTTAGCTACAATATAGAAATATTTAATCAACTTATTAGTCAGTATTTTAATTTAAAGTCAACTATAGTATATGAATACTAATAATTACCTTAGACCAGATAATTATTATATAATTATTTTAACAGTAACATCAGATAGTGACCAGATAATTAGATGAAAAATCAACAAGAAAAATAACCTCAGACGATCAGATAACTGGATGAAAGATCTACAGAAAAGTAATTAACCTCAATTTAATGATCATGATGAGAAATCTCTTGGTTATTTTAATCTTTATAAGTTATTTAAAACAAACTGAAAAAAACACAAAAAGTTTATATTGGTTCACCCAAATATGGGTTAATTCAGTTTTGATGACACACTCAAATTATTAGCCTGAAAGTTATGTCAATAGATTTTGCAAACTTTTGTGACTACAACGTTTACGAATCAAAGTTTTTACAGACGAACTTACACCTAAGAGTTAAGCATGTAATTTTATAAAACCTCTCAAGATTTTAAGGGTGAACTTTCAATTTTGAAGTATTCCATGACACTTTTAAAAACTTTCGATCTAAAAGTTTTAACAGGAAATGTTTTTTATTCCATTCTTTAATTTTTATACCTTAATTTATTGAACATGTTTTCACCTTTTGAAAATTGTTTTGATATGATGTTGAGGAAGATATGTATCAGTGTAGGTTACAACCAAGACGTATGAAGGTGGATGGTGAAGTTGTTCAAGAGTCTTTTATGGAATGGCTTGAGAATCAGTGGTTGTTTGGTGGAGATTTCGATTTGAACATTACTTGTAAGCCTAGGAATTATCTTAAGCAGTTTGATAATTGTTGGAGTGAGGGTTTGCCGGAGCTAGCTCACCGTCCAACCTAGTACAAGTCTCTCTCACAGAATTATCAACCCCCTCCCCAGTTGGACCAGGGGAGGTATTTATAGCCTTCACTTGTTGTCATTGGGCCTCGTGGGCTCGTGCTGTCGGGTCCATCCGCCCGTCCGTCTGGGCCGGCCGGCCCGGTTCGATCCATGGGCCGCGGTCCATGGTACCAACAGTACTCCCCCCTTCCTTGGCAGGCCTGGGGGCCTGGGGCCGTCCCCCCCTCTTTCGCCCCCCAACCACTTTCATTTAGTGCTCCTTGGTTCTCGGGCCCATCCTTCTTCGCTTTCCTATAAATAGGCTGCCTGAGTCCCCCATTTTTTGCATCCCCTCTCCTTTCCGCTATGAGTGCTCGAGACATCCTTGAGGAGTATGGTCGCGAAGTGCAGCTTCAGCATGCCACCTGGGCCCTGTGTCTGCTGTCGCCTACTGGTGTTCCCAATAGTGTTGCCGTGGCCGAAACTCAGCGCCTTAATGCCGTGTTGAT
>LFYR01000338.1:226457-287057 GCA_001185155.1 Zostera marina | reverse complement strand
CTGGCACTTCGCGTGCTTTCCGCTCGCAAGGTACGATCGTCGCCCCCGCTGCTGTCGCCGACCTCGCTCATCCTCCAAGACGCCGCCGGCCGCGTGGCCCTCGTCGTTCCCGCGGGTCCTCGTCCCTCCCGGCCAACGACCTGCGTCACTTCCTGTCGGGGTCCTCGAAGCCGGCCCCCTAAACCCGTCTAGGGGACGTCCGCGACCGCGACCACGTTCATCCGGTCTGCGGGTCTGCCCTCACGGGGCGGCGTCTGGGGCGCGCTTCGTTCTTCTTGTCTCCTATTTCTTTTTTATATCCGGATTAGCTATTGTTGTGCGTTGTGTACTCTTTTCGCCGTGCCGCCGGCCGTTTGTAACACTTGCTTTAACTTAATGAAAAATGCCTTCGTTTTTTTTCTTTTTTCTTTCTTTTTTTTTTTTTTTTTGACTGTCTTCGCACGTCCGTGCAGATTCGCGCTTCTCGGCGTCTTCTGTCGACGTTGCCCGCATCCTTCTCGAGCTCTGCCTTCGTCCGTCACGCCGGGTCCGTCTATCGCCGACTCGTGCGTCGGCTCGCTACGTCGTATCGTTGGTGGGGTCTGCCTGTGGACCCGTCTGGACTCCCCCACCACGCTCTTCCTCTATCGCTCGGTCGTTGGACACCGCCGAGCCTATGCTGGGCGCTTCTCCCCCACCTCGTCGACCGCGTCGGTCCCTAGCTTTCACCCTGGCGTCCGACGGACCGGCTCCTGGGCTTCCTCGGGGGCCTCCCGGCCCATCCGATCCTGACCAATCCGGGTACGCGACGCTTCGTCTTCCGTGCCCTCCTAAACCCCTATATAAGCCACCCTTTGCCCCTCGCGACTGACTTCCTTCCCCTCTCTTCTTTCTCTTCTTTTTTCTCTCTCGCCTTCTCTCGCCAGGTTGCTAATGGCCTCCGCCTGCGTTACGGGCGCGCCCACCGAAGCCCACAATTTGGTTTCGACGCTTTTCGTCGCCCCCTCCAGCAAAGACCCCCTATCCACCGTCGGAGTTGACGCGATCCGGGAGGCGTTGTCGAAGATGGGCCAGCCAGACCTGCCCTTTACTGTCGTCGGTGACCGCCTTGCCTCCGATCCGCCGCCGGGCATGGTCGCCCTTTACGTGCCCTTTGCTGACGCCGGTCTCGTTCTCCCGCTTCCCCCTTTGGTAGTCGAGGCGATGTACTACTGCGGCATCGCAATTTCTCAGTTTCCTCCTGCTGCCATCGACCGCCTGGTGATCTTCGACCTTCTCTTGCGTCGCGCCGGCTGCCAGGTCTCTCTGCCGGTCTTCCTGACGTGGTTCACGATGACCGCCATGAACACTGACCCCCGCCGTGTGTTAGTCGCTCAGCGATCCAGCGGCGCCCTCTTCGACGGGCTGGTCGACCGGTCTCACCATTGGCCGCTTCTTCTTCGTCCCTGTCAGCGCCCTTGAGACGTCGGAGTCGGGCGAGAACGTCCCCAGGCGCTGGGCTCTGTTGACGTCCCTGAAGGCTAGGACCGCCGCTCCTCCTCGAGATAGCTTGGAGCCCCTGGCCGCTCTCACTCAGGACGTTCTCGTCGAGATTTATCGCCATGGGCCCGTCAACGCCCGGACGCTGGCCACCTGGTCCTACGAAGACCACCTGCAGTTGCCTGTGAGGGCGCCCTACTTTCGGGACGGCCCGCCCCGACGTCAGAAGAAGAGGCCGGTCGACGAAGTTGTGTTCGAGACTCCTATCACTTCACCTCCCATCGCAACTCTCGAGGTCGGGCATGACGCTCCTGCTGCTCCGGATGCCACGAACGTCCCCCTTCGGTCTCGTCCGGATGCTACGAACGTCCCCCTTCGAGACAGCCGGTCCGACCGTCGCCAAAAGAAAAAGATTCGGGCCGAGAAACGAAAGTCGGTCGCCGCTTCCCTGGAGTCGGTCCATGTGAGGACTTGGACGCTTCTGACCGCAGCCCCGGAGCCAGCCACTCTAGCCTTCCGCCCGCCGGGGCCTTCGACCACCTCTTTGCGTCCGGGTCGGAGGGCGATTTTTTTGACGCCGAGCCCTTTAAGACTGTCATGAAGGATCTTCAGAAGACGCTCGACGGCTGCACCGCCCCCATCGATCCCAAGACCCTCTTGCCGCGCCTTGGTGGGATCCTCAAGCAAAAACTTGCGGACGTTCGTCCCTTGATGACGCCCGAGGATGAATATGTTCAACTGCGCGCCTGTCCCCCCTCGGCCGTCGACCTCAATCTGCACCATCACCTGCTGCAACTTTCGGTCCTCTCCCAGGTTCGGCTGGAACAGGGCGCTGAGCTGGACGGGGAGCTTCGGCGTCAAAGGGCTGACCTTGATGCCTCGAAAGCCGACCTTGCCGCTTCGAGGGCCAGCCTTGATGCCTCGAGGGCCGACCTCGATGCCGTGAGGACCGAGCTGGACGCAGTCAAACGTGAACGCGATCTTCTGGCCGCCGACGTGTGCCGGGCTGCGGAGGAAGAGAAAACTCGGGCTGCTGCCGCGGAGCAAATTGCGAAGGACGCTCAGGCCGCCTTTGTCAAGGCCTTTCTTCCTGACTTCGAGGACCGTTTGGCTGATCTGAAGAGGGACCACGCCGCCTTGGTGGCGGACTCCAAACGCAGCGGCTTCTGGAAGGGTTACGTGCACGGACGCCAGATGAGTTCGCTTGTTTACCCGCCCCTGTCGCGCGCCGTCGTGCCTCGGAGCCGTAAAGAGTGGGCCGGCTGGGAAGAGACGGGCGTTCCTACCTATCAGCCTCCCGTGGATGTGAGCGACAGCGAGGAGCAGGATCTTGAGGCCGACTTCCCTGACTACGTGGACCCTCCTTTCGACTAGTCGGCCGTAGTGAATGTTTTTTTTCTCTCAAAACAATTGTCCTTCTATTGTAATAACACTTAGCTTTTTTTTCCTGCTTTCTTACTTGTTTGTTTTCTCTCGCTTTTTGCTTGATCGTCGGTCGTTTCCTTCTTCCTTTAGCTTTCGCTTTTCCCCTTCAATTGTTTGTTTCCGAGAAGCGGCCTGGGCCCTTCGGACGTTCCCGTGTGGCCTTTCGGCCCCGGGGACCTTCCGTTGGCCTTTTCGGCGGGCTTCTCCGATTTGCGTTTGCTCGGGGAAGCGGCCTGGGCCGTGCGGATTGTCTCGTGTGGTCGTCCGACCTTGAGACTTTTCCGCAGGCCTTTTCGGCGGGCTTCTTCAGCTTTCGTTTGCTCGGGGGAACGGCCTGGGCCGTGCGGATTGTCTTATGTGGTCGTCCGACCTCAAGACCTCTCCGCCGGCCTTTTCGGCGGGCTACCCCGTTTTCCTTTCCTTAATATTATCTTAATGGATGCACTCCGGGTGCTTTTTATTGGGCATCATGTGCCGTGGTCGGGGGGCGCCCGACGTTAAATGCGATACAATAGGGGGGGGTAGTGTCTCGCGCGCATTCCTCTTTACCGTCTATATTTTTCCAGGTTGTCGGCATGCCACGTCCTTTCTATCTCCTGCCCATCCTCGTACCCCAGGCGAAAGATGCCGGGCTGGATCTCGTCCGTGATGACGTACGGGCCCTCCCACTTCGCTGATAACTTACCCTTTGTCTGGCCGACTCCCGTTACCTTGGCGTTTCTCAATACCAAGTCTCCTGGCGCTAAATTCTTGTCGGCCACTCTTTCGTTGTGGTACCTTGCTACTCTTCGCTTGTAAGTGAGATCCCTGATGGACGCCTCCTCTCTCCGGCCCTCTAAGTGTTCCCTTTCCAGAAACATTGCCTGGTCGTTCGTGCCCGGCTGGAACTGCTCGATGCGCGCGGTTGGCCATACCAGTTCGGCTGGTGCTACAGCCTCCATCCCGAATGCAAGGGCGAAAGGGGTTTGGCCCGTGGGCGTCCTGATGGTCGTGCGATACGCCCACATGGTTTCCGGGACTAGGTCCGCCCAGGTTCCTGGGTGCTCGCCCACCTTCCTTTTCAGGATTGATGTTATCGTTCGGTTCGTCACTTCTACCTGCCCGTTTGCCTGCGGGTGGTAGACTGGTGCGAAGCTTAACTTGATCCCGCTGTCTTCGCAGAACTCTCTTAACTTCTTTCCCGTGAACTGCGTCCCGTTATCCGTTATTATCTGGATCGGGACCCCGAACCGGCAGATGATGTTCCTGAAGACAAAGTTCAGCACATTCTGTTCGCTGATCGTATTCGTAGCCTCTACTTCGGCCCACTTTGTGAAGTAGTCGACCGCTACGAACAGGAACTTTCTTCCTCTTGATGCCGGTGGGAACGGTCCTACTATATCAATTCCCCATCTCGCGAATGGCACCGGTGTCGTTACGGCCTTCATCATGGTGGAAGACCGTCTTTGGACGTTCGAATGCCTCTGGCACACGTCGCATCGCCCGACAATCTCCTCTGAGTCCTTTATTGACTCGGGCCAGTAGTACCCCTGCCTGGCTAGTTGCTTCTCCAGCGCTCTGCCGCCTTGGTGCGCTCCGCTTGCCCCCTCATGTATGCTTCGTGCGATGGCCTTCCCTTCCTCACGTGGGACGCATAGCCGTAGGGGGGCCTCCTCTGCTACCGATCGTCGGTATAGCTTGTCCTGGGCTACTATAAACCAGGCCGCTCTGTTCCTTAGCTTCCTGGCCTCCATTGGGTCTGTTGGCGCTTCGCCTGCCATGATGAACCTCGTGATCGGCGTTCTCCAGTCCCCCGACGTTATTACCCCGCACGCTCTGGTTGGCCCGCGATCGCTGGTCGTCGTCGGTCGTTCCTGGTTTTCGATCCGGATCCACCTTCCCTCCTTTTTTCCTGGGGACGCCCCCAGTTTGGCCAGTGTGTCGGCCTCCCCATTGTGTTCTCTCCCTATTTGGGAGATCCTCCATTCTTTGAGCTTGCCCAAGGCTGCTCTCGTCTCGGTCACATAGCTCGCCATAGAGTCTTCCTTGGATACGAAGTCTCCCCTGACTTGGTTGGCTACGAGCCGGGAGTCCGTGTGGAAGTGTACCTTGGACGCGCCCAGCGCGCGAGTTAGCCTAATCCCCGAGAGGAGGGTTTCGTACTCTGCTGCATTGTTGGTCGCCCGGAATTCGAAGTGGATCGAGTACTCGATTTTCTCTCCTGTCGGGGACGTGGCCACGACCCCTGCGCCGCATCCATTATTGCTGGACGATCCGTCCACGTGGACCGTCCACCACTGTTCGTCTGCCTCTTCGCCTTCCCTTGGGGCCAATTCAGCCATGAAGTCCGCCACCGCCTGTCCCTTAATCGCCCTTGCTGGCACGATTGCTAGGTGGAATTCGCTGAGTTCCATGACCCACTTGGTTAGTCTTCCCGAGACGTCCGGCTTCTGCAGCAGTTGCAGTAGTGGGTAAGCCGTTGGGATCGTGACTGTGTGAGCGTGAAAGTACGGTTTCAGCCTTCGGACCGCCGAAACCACCGCCAGGGCTAGCTTCTCGATTTCCGGGTATCTCTCCTCCGCTCCTACTAAAGAACGGGAGTGGTAGTATACCGGCCTTTGCGCGCCTCCCGCTTCTGAGATGAGGAATGCGCTGAGGCCGCCCCCGAGCATGCTACGTACATGGTGAGTGGTTCTCCCCTTGTTGGTGGGCGGAGCGTCGGCAGGCTCGAAAGCTGGAGCTTGAGTTCTCTGAACGCCGTCTCGCACTCGTCTGACCATACCACCCTGGGTCCCGGGTTCCTTAACAGCTGGAAAAAGGGTTTCAAGTGATCTGCCGTTCTTGGCAGAAATCTGCTCAGCGCCGCCACCCTCCCGTTCAACTTCTGGACCTCCTTCAGCGTCCGCGGGGGTTTATGGCCATCACGGCCTCCACTTTTTCTTCCCTCGGCTTGATTCCTTCGGGTGTGATTCGGAAACTGAGAAAATGCCCCTCCTTGACTCCGAATGCGCACTTTTTCGCTTTTAGCTTGAGTCCCGCGCTACGGATGTTGGCGAAGGTTTCTTCTAGGTCGGCCAAGTGCGTTTCGGCCTCCTTCGATCGGACGAGTATATCGTCCACGTACACTTCTACGTTCCTTCCTATCTGCGTCTTGAATATTTTATCCATTAGCCTCTGGAACGTCGCCCCGGCGTTGCGCAGGCCGAACGACATCACTCTGAAGCAAAATGTGCCCATCTCTGTGATGAACGACGTCTTTTCCTCGTCTTCCTGTGCCATGGGCACTTGGTTGTACCCCGAGTGTGCATCCATGAAACTCAGCATCCCGCACCCGGAGCTCTGGTCTACCAGCCGGTCCACCGACGGCAGTGGGTAGCTGTCCTTGGGGCACGTTTTGTTCAGGTTGGTGAAGTCGACGCACATCCTCCACCCCGAGTCTGCTTTCCTTACCATCACCACGTTGGACAGCCAGGCGGGATAGCGTACTGGACGAATGAATCCCGCTTGGAGGAGCTTCCTGACCTCCAATTCGGACGCCTCCCTTTTTTCTGCCCTTAGCGGGCGTAACTTTTGTCTGACGGGGTGGGCGGTCGGGGCTACCGCCAGTCTGTGCTCCGCCAGCGTCCTGGGTACGCCGCCCAACTCGCTAGCGAACAGATCTTCGTTCTTCCTCAGGAGTTGCTCTAGACCCTCCCTGATGTTCTGTGGGAGGTTCTTTCCCATTCGTACTTCGTCCCGCCCGAGGGCCACTTGGGTCGTGTGGGATGTCGGTTCGGGTCTTGCCGTGCGTTCCCACATCGAGTGGGGTAGGCCTTCGTCCGACGTCATTACTTCACCGACCGAATTGAAGTAGCATTCGCGCGCCTTCTTCTGGGATCCCCGGACCGTACACACCCCTGCCTCGGTTGGGAACTTGAGGCACTGATGGAGCGATGACATCACCGCCTGGAAGGCGTGCAGCGCCGTCCTTCCCAGGATGGCGTTGTATCCCGATGTGAAGTTGACGACCGTAAACATGACCTCGACCGTCCTGGCTTGGGCATGCCGCCCCAGGGTGACCGGGATGGCAAACGTTCCCGCTACTGGGACCTCTGACTGCCCGAATCCTCTGATGGGAGCCCGGCATGGAAGTAGGTCCGCGCGGGCCAGGCCGAGGTCGACGAAAGCATTCCAGTACAGTATGTCCACCGACGCCCCCGTGTCCACCAGGACCCTGTGCAGTCGCACGCTGGACTTGTCTCCCCTTTGAAAGATGGGGGTTATGACCAGGGGATCGTCGTGGGGCGTGGTGATGTCCTTCATGTCATCTTCCGTGAACGAGATATCCAGGTTTATTCGCGGGCGCTTGGCCCCTGTTGTCCGGTCCACGTCGGACGCGTACCGCCGCCCTTCCCACGGGTCGTCGCCTCTCGAGGCTCCGCCCCCCGCGATGGTGAGGATGTCCCCTATGGTCTCGTCCGCTGGCTCCTGCTTCGGCGCCTGATGTCCCGTGGGTATTACCGTCGGGCGGTTCGTCGTCGGGGCTTGGGGGGCTCCGTTCGCGGGCTTCATTTTGCTGAGGACCTTCGCTAGGTTTAGGCATTCGGCCGTCGTGTGGCCGTTGTCCTCGTGATATTCGCAAAACCGACGGGTGTCCCTGAACGCCGCCGTGTCCTTTCTCATTGGTCTCGGCAGAGGTAGGGTTCCTGTTCCGCTCAACGTTAGGAAAACCTGCCTTTGGTTCGCCGCCGGGGCGGGGCCTGCCTCTCTCTGTCCCGCTGTTGCCGGGGTGCCGGTTCTGTACACCGGCGCCTGTGGCCCCGCTGGGGGCTTGGCTTGCGTTTGTTGGGGTTGAGGTTGGTTCTGCTGCTGCCCTCCTCCCGCGCCTGCGGGGGCGCCCTTCCCCCTCTGCTGCCGCCTGTATTCCTGGATCTTCGCGCCCAGGTAATCCTCCACATTGCTCTCTCCGTGGGACCTCTCCATGGCCTCGGCGAAGGTTTTCGGTGGCTTTCTCACTAAGTCACCCGCGAAAAACGTGGGGCGGAGGCTGTTCGTTAGGGCGTACAGCACCACTTCCTCCGAGATCCCCTCAATCTTCTGCACCTCGCTCGCGAACCGGTCCATGTACGCGCACGTGCTCTCTGATTCTCACTGTATGACGATGCTGAGGGCGGCCTTGATTTTCGGCCTCCTTCGGCGGTGTGCGAAAGCCGCTCGGAATACCGCCACTAAGCCCTCGTAGGTGTGCACCGACCCCATCGGCAACGTCCTGTACCAAGCTATTGCGTCGCCCGTCAGGGCCCTTCGGAACATTCGACACCAGACGTCCTTCCTGTTCGTCCTGTCCTCCATATTGGTCTTGAAAGAGTGCAGGTGGTCTTCTGGGTCTGTATCGCCCTTGTAGTAAGGGATCTTCGGGGCTCTCCAGCCTGGCGGGTATTCCTCGTCCAGCAGGTGCTGCGCTAGGGCCTCCCCGCTGCCCCCTCCCGACGTTGTTGCCACAATGGTTCGTGGGGCCTCCACGGGTGGGACGTCGCTGCCTAGTCTTCCCTCCGGGGGGGCGGGTGGTCCGTACATGGGATCCCCCCCTCCGCCCCCGTCCGACTCCAGGGTGTGTGAGGTCACCGTAAGCTGGTGAACTTGCTCTTGTAGCTGACGCTGGCTCTCCTGTAGGGTGGATATCAGCTCCACGAGCTGCATCCTCTCCCGTTTGCTCTCTTTTTCCGCGCGCTCCTTCTCCTCCGCGCGCTCCCTTCGCCGGAGCCTCTCGTACTCCTTTTCCCTTCTCTCCCGGGACCGCGACCGGGACCGCGTTCTCCTGACCTTGGGTGGGGACGTCGATTCCTTGTGCCGGCGCCTCTTGGGTGACTCCCACCCGTACCTGATTTCCTCGAGCTCCATGCGCAGTCTGTCCTCGTCATCCCATTCCCCGTTGGCCCTTACTTCCTCCGAATACCGGTCGCGTGAGTGATGTCGCGCCGGCTGGTACTCCTCTGCCGCTCGCTCGGGTCGCTTAGAGCTCTCCCCTACTTGGTATTCGCTCCGTGTCATCCTCCTCTCTCCGGCCGTCATGTGTTCAGTTCACGTCAGGTTCACCACTGTTGGTGTCTGGGTTTGCCGGAGCTAGCTCACCGTCCAACCTAGTACAAGTCTCTCTCACAGAATTATCAACCCCCTCCCCAGTTGGACCAGGGGAGGTATTTATAGCCTTCACTTGTTGTCATTGGGCCTCGTGGGCTCGTGCTGTCGGGCCCGTCCGCCCGTCCGTCCGTCTGGGCCGGCCGGCCCGGTTCGGTCCATGGGCCGCGGTCCATGGTACCAACAGATCTTAGAGAGCATCCTTGGGTAGTGACGAGCTCCGGTGTTTCTTGTTGAAGTTGTCATGTTATGCATAATCAATGTTGTCCAGTTTATCCTGATCTTTGATAGCAAGCAATAGATTGCTACTAAGACCATTATGGATGGTTCTTCTCTATCGTTATTTTGAGGATAAATGTTGCAAAGGATTACCTTGAGAAAGATAGAGGCTTCAGGTATGAGCATTTTGTTTGAAATCTTTTCAGTGCTTCTAGGACTATACCTATGAGTGAGGGTGTTCCAGAGAATCTCCCAATCGTACTTGAAGGGTAGCTCTCTCAGATTTTTATAGTTTTGAATCTTCACTCCATCATTTGGTAGGTTGATCCAGGTACTGAGTTCATCAGCTCTGAGGGTCAGACTCATTCCATTTACAATGGTTGTGATTTTTTGCATACCTACAGTGGTATACTAGAGATTTGCATAGAACTGAGATTTGTAGATCCTAAGCTGTCCGATGTTCTCAAGATAATCAGAAAGTCTGTTGAAGCTTAACAGATTGTGAAGATTGTTGGATCGTGATCCGAGGCTTTAAGGGGGGATAATAGGCTCTTTTCGATTTAGGCAGGTTAAGTGCGAAATTACCTGCAAATACTTAAGACACAAATGGTTGAATAACAATAAAAATATTATATCTTATAATATAATATAATATAATATAATATAATATTATATATATTTATAATCTTGTTTTTTCTCTTCAAATCTTACTACAGTATATGAATACTGAGTCAACTTATTAGATAGTGTTTTATAAACAACTGTAATATATAGATACTAAGTTATACTATAAGTGCACGTTGTAATATAGAGTAAAGGACCAGTTAACATGATATATAAGATGATAAGTAAATAACTGACCAGATAACTGGATATATATAATAAATAACTCACCAGGTAACTGGATAGAGATTTGAACAATAAATATAACCTCAGATACTTGACTAGATAACTGGATGAGGGATCTGCAGAAAGTAGTCAACCTCTATACTTGACCAGATAACTGAAAGAGGGATCTTTTTAATTAGGTGTTGTTTAGATAATAAATAAAACTAAAGTTAACAAAGAATAACACAAAAGATTTATACTAGTTCACCCAAACAAGGGCTAGTCCAGTCCCGACAAACTATCGAAATTCACTGGCCTAAAGGTAATGGCAAAACCTTAGAGTATCAAGAAAACTCTTAAAAACCTCTCTAAGCTTTAAGGCTACTTCGTTTAGGAACCAGTCTTTTACGGGTAGACTCACACCTTAGAGTATCAAAAAAACATCTAACTTTTACGGGTAAGTTAGTACCTTAGAGTATCAAAGAACTCTTAAAAACTTTTTTAAGCTTTAAGGCTACTTCGCTTAGGAACCAGTCTTTTACGGGTAGACTCACACCTTAGAGTATTATGGAACTCATAAAAACCTCTACTTTTACGGGTAAATTAGGACCTTAGAGTATTAAGGAACTCTTAAAAACCTTTAAATCTTTCAAGGTAGATTCCACCTAAAATTTTTCCCAGAAACTCTATAAAACCAAACAAGAGCTTTATGGTTGAGCTCAAAACCCTTCTCTCACACTTTGGTGATATTGAGACATACCTCTCAACCAAAGTGGACACACACAAGAGAGGATTAAAGGAGTGGAATGTTTAAAGCACACAAAACTTCTTACTTGTAAAGATGAACAAGAAGGTTAGAAGTAGAAGTTGGAGAGTTTTTGAAGCTTTTAGAAGCTTGGACACTTGAGAGCTTTTGGAAGCTTGGAAACTTGGAAGCAAGAACACTTTGTAGATCTCAAGATGATGAGTGAAAGCTCTTTGAAATGCTTTGAGTGTGGTGAACGAAAATGGAGGGTTTGGACCTCTATTTATAGCCTAGGTCATCACTTGTCCACCCTTGGATCTTCAATGGATGGTTCCTTGATTTCTCACAAAAGTCCAAGATTTTGTCTTCCCAAAAAGGATTCTTTTGTGAATAGTAGAAGCTTGTAATAGTAGAAGCTTACTTTTTATGATATGATTTCCATTAAAGATATTTTTGTCCCTTTGAGAAGATCTTGAGAAGATTCACTTGTGAATAGTGTCTTTTGCTCCTTGGTTATTGTACCTTGACTAAAATGTTAGAGATAACAATAATAATTATATTCAAGGTATTTTATGCAATTAAACAAATTTGATTTTGACTTTGATTAAATTCTTGACTTAATTAATTTATGAATTAATTTAGGTCTAATCTTGATTAATTTTACCCTTTGGATTAATAGTGTAATTAGGGATAAATTTAACATGATTAAAATATAATCCTATATCGTCAATTTTGATTCTACAGCATCTACCTGTTTCAACTTTGGACCTGTGTTTCCTTTCTACCTTGCCATGTTGTTGGGATGTATATGCACATGAAAACCTGTGCTTGATTCCCTGTTGCCTCAAATATTCTTTCATTCTCCCATTCACAAACTCACCTCCCATATCGGTTTAAATCTCTTTCATTGAGATGTCAAGAGATTTCTCAACCTGTTTCTGAAAAGATATAAACACTTGCAAAAAATCTGATTTATTCGTTAATGGGAATAACCACACATATCTAGAGTATTCATCCAGTATTGACACATAATACTGAAAATTATATACTGATATTATAGGAGAGGGACTCCATAAGTCTATGTATAACAACTCTAGTGGTTGTGTATTTGTAGAAGTACTTCTTTTATATGGGAGTCGATGAGCCTTCCCAAGTGGGCAAATTGAGCAAAATTCCTCATCCATACTGTCTTTTACTTTTAATAATGGTTTGATCTTCTTCATTACTTTGGTGGAGGGATGACCCAGCCTAGAATGCCAAATGCTTTCATTTACCATCTCACCATAGTTAGCACACACCTCATCCTCCAAGTGATATAGACCTCCAAAGCTACTACCAGAAAATAACATCTCCTGGGTATTGCGATCCTTCACCACAAATCCATCATGAGTGAATATAATGCAATAACATAAATCTTTTGTCAATTTTTGAATGGATAATAAATTTTTTCGCAACCCAGGTACTAAAAAAATATTATGAATCAAATATTTCTACCTCCACTTCTAATGCAAACTGTACCATTATGTATAATAACTAGTCTTTCACCACTACCTACCACAATTCTTTGATTACCTAAAAATTGTTCATATGATATGAAGGCACCCACATCTGGAGTCATGTGAGAAGAGGCACCCACATATGATATGAAGGTCTCTTTGGATCGATGGCGTCAATGTCTAAGTCATTCACATGAAGTTGTATTTCTTAAAGTCATGTCTTCTTCAAACTTGTGTGTTTTTAATTATGTTTTAAATAAATGTCTCTTGTTTAGTTGGAAAAAGTTCTAGGCTTTATTTCCAAATGTAAACATCCTCTACATATCATACATAGTAATGTATGGGGTCCGGCACCTATGTCTTATTTATATGGTCATTTATATTTTGTTATTTTCATTGACAATTTTTCTAGATTTATCTAGATTTATCCATTTAGAAAGAAATACGATGTTTTCTCTATATTTGTTAGATTTCAAAAACAAGTTGAACGGCAATTTCAAACCAAAATTAAGGTTTTCCAATCCGATTTCGAAGGAGAATATCAAGCTTTGTTTTTTTTATTTCGCGATTATGGAATTTTACATCGTAAAGTTTGTCCACATACGCACGAACAAAATGGTACATCTGAATGTAAGATTCGACATCGTTGAGTCGGATTTAACCATTTTATATTAGACTTCTATGTCTTTACGATTTTGGAATTTTGCTTTTGATGCCTTTTACTACATTGTTTGGCACTAATTTGGAGTGCCACTAAACCTAACTATATTTTACTTAGAATATTTGGGTGTGTCGTCTTTCCTTTCTTATGTCCTTATAATCGACACAAGTTTACTTATAGTTCACATCACCATAGCTTGGGTAAAACCCCGTTTCAGGTTGTCGATGGAAGGGCTGAAGGGCACCATCCAAATTATTGGATTACAGCCTTTTAGGTCTGTAAACGATCCGAATTCGAATTGAATACCATCATATCCGAATTCGAATTCGAATTCGGTTCGTTTACTATCCGAATTTAAATTTTGATATTCGAATTTCGGTTATTTCGAATATATTTATATATATATATAATTTATAAAAAAAAATTTATTAAAAAAAATATTTATAAAATTCAAAAATAATATCAAATATATACTGTAATTAAAAAATAAAACATAAAAAATATTTTATAAATTTTATAAATAGACCCTTAATAGTAAATCATATTAACAAGTTATATATAAATTTATAAATTATAACATTTAAAGGTTATATATGTAAATTTATATTTTATAATAATATAAATATTTAATTTAAACGAACCGATACCCTGATATCTAAATTGATATCCGAATTCGAATTTCAGATATTCATTTACAGGACTACAGCCTTTAGACAGGAGATTCGCTAGAGGAAGCGGTTGATGTAATGCTAACTAAACGAAAGGAAATGTTGTTGGTGATTTGGAAACATTTACAAGCCCTTGAAATCGAATGAAATATTATGCAGATAAGAAACGATTACCATACGAATTTAACTAAGTTGATTGGTTCTGGTTGAAACTTCAATCATATCGACAACACTCTGTGGAAGTACGTCATTGTCAAAAATTAACAGTTCGATTTTACGGTCCCTTCCAAATAGAAAAAAAAAAGCACAGTAGCCTATCGGCTAGGAAAGTGGGATTTTTCCAGTATTCCAGGTCCGAACAAGTGCAGATTCCACTATTAACATTAGATGCACATCCAATAGTTATTCCGACAGGAGTATCATTATACCGTAAAATTACAAGAAAAGGACATATTATTGAGCAGGTACTAGTCAACTGGCAGGGAGTTAAGCAACATAGAAAACCTTGAGAACAAGGTTCGCTGGATAGACGATAGGGAGGTTACAATACCATTCGACTCCAAAGAAGTAAGTAATCAACTACAGCAAGATCTGGGAGGCGGATAAAGAAGGCCGACATGAAATAGAGCAAGAGGATGGACATGAGTTAGGTATGACGTGGCAAAAGAAAGAAGAAGACTAAAAGAGATGAGGCATTCTGCTATGATGTTTAAATCTCATAATTAGTTTTGTTAAAGTAACTTTAAATGAACTTCATAAATAAAGAAAAGGATAGCCAAGTAAATCATCATCCAGAAATTACACTAGTAAACATCTTTTTCCTACGGCTATATATCGGTCGGATTCGAATCGAATACGCAGGTATTTGGATCCGAATAATTATCCGGATATCCGAATCCGATCGAATAAAATCCGGATATGAAAATCCGAATCCGAATAATTTGAATTCGAATAACTTTTTATAAAAATTTTAAAATAAAATTATAAAAATATAAAATCATCATTAATAAAGTTAATTAATCATCTTAATCACCACAGGAAGAGAAGACGGAAAACCATTGAAAGAGTTCCACTTATAATTAACCAGGAGAGTGTTTGTGTAATAGCTCTTGCAACGAACACACCATCATGAAATGATGAAAGTAAATGAGTAAAATGATATAAGTTATAGATCTTCCATTCTCCTTCTCATCGACTTGTCAAGGTGTCACTGCCAATGGCATCTTCTTCTCTCCTTCGTATTCTTCTTCTAGCTTTCATCTGCTCACTTTTACTCCCGGTGAACTGTTGTTACTGTAAGGGTTCGCCGGAGTTAGCTCACCGTCCAACCTAGTACAAGTCTCTCTCCCAGAATTATCAACCCCCTCCCCAGTTGGACCAGGGGAGGTATTTATAGCCTTCACTTGTTGTCATTGGGCCTCGTGGGCTCGTTCGGTCGGGCCCGTCCGTCCGTTCGTCCGCCCGCCCGTCCGTCCGTCTGGGCCGGCTAGTCCGGTTCGGTCCATGGGCCGCGGTCCGCGGTCCATGGTACCAACAACTGTGACTTGGCCGAGGAAAGAGTGGTGTTGCTGGATTTCATCTCCAACGCCACGACCTGTAGTTGGGTGGACATCAAGTGCGATAGCAACCAGATTGTTGTGATCGCCCTCCGTCTTCCCAGAGTGGGTCTTGTCGGTCCAATACCACCCAACACTCTCTCAAAACTTATTAACCTTGGATTAATCTCCCTCGGAAGATTCCAAGTATCGATATTCCGTCTCTCTGGTTGCCTTCAACACACCGTTTTTCAGAAGTTTGATCCTGGTGATCCACAACAAGGTCTCCCTTGCATGCAGTGTTTGCAATTTTCCTCTGAGATGGTGGTGCCTTACTTCTTCATCTCAAGCATTCTTCCCTTTTCCAGGTTAGGGTAGAACGAACCAATTGGGTGAAAATTAAATGACCATTAATTTGGTAAATGCAGTTAAAGAGCCATGGCTAGTTCTATAATTGATTCACAGCAAGTTGATCGACCGTAATTTCAATCCAACGGCCGTAATGAGGTACCACACCTCATCACAAGCCAATACCTCATTGCACCGGTGAACGACATTCGATCGCGATGCGATGGAACCCATCGCCGTTCGTCCCTAACCGCTGAACCGCGTACCGGAACCACGATGGGTTCGGGTGATGGAACCCATCGAGGTTCTTCCCCAACCGCCCGAACCGTGATGGGTTCCAGATAGCCGGTGATTCGCGAACCTCATGCCAGTAGTATGGTCGGACGTCAACTTCGACTTTGGGATTCAGGACGGGAGACGGATGACTGTGAGTGGCCTAGGGACGTGGACAGTAAGATTGGCTGAACGCAGCATATAGGGACCTCAGCAAAAACGCGTCCAATTGATTCATATTTTAAATGCACATTGATTTTCTATTTACAAATTAAAAATAAACATACAAATTACAAAGATTTCAAAGTTGTAAGGTAGAGGTGGATATTTTCGGTCATTAAACTCAATATAATTAAAGACTAAGATTTTTTTCATCCGGTTTTTTCGAGTGGGTGAAAACTCGAACCAAACTCGATTATCCGACGAAACTCCAAAATTTTTATAAAAAAACCTTTAAAATATAAATTTTATTTAATATAAAATATTTTTATAAAAATTTAATAAATTTTACTTTTCTTCTAAAATCTAAACCTTAATATATTATCATTTTTCTCTTCTCTTTCATTTTCATCTCCCCTCTCTTCGTCATTGCCATCGTTATCGGATCCAACATCACATTTGAATTTTTGAGTAAAATTTTTTTTGATGTTTTATCTTATTTAAGATTTAAAAAATGATTTGATCAAATAACAGGGTTTTTTGGGCAAATTTGTTTAAAAAATTTATTAATTTCGAACCTAACCAAATTCGACATCTAAATCGAGTTCGGGTTTGGGTTCTATAATCGGGATTGGGTTCGGATCAGGGCAAACTCGAGTCAAATCCTACTCGTGCCCATTCGAAACCGTTATGATATTTAATTATTTGTTATCGTCCTAAAATTTTGAAATTGAGAATTTGTTAAATTATCTTTATAACCATGATAAATAATTAAATAGGCTGAGTTTCAGGTGTGTCATGTCTTATATGAGCCACAAAGTGCTAAAATATTTTGGTCGTTTGATCATCATCTAATAATATTTGGACGGTTCACAATACGTTATTCATTACCAACTAGATCTAGTACAACGACTGGTTCAGATCTCAATGTTCTACCCAAAACAACATCGCCGACGACGGCATACAACATTAATTTGGCACACACTACAAGAAAACAGGGAAACAGCCACGGCCAAGTTCCGTGGCCAAATTTCAGTGGAAAATTGGAGGGAACTTTTGTCGAAAATTTTAGCCACGGATTTTAACAACCGTGGCTAAATATTCAATGAAAAATTGGAGGGAATTTTGTCGGGAAAATTAGCCACGGGATTAGCCACGGACTTTTGCATCCGTGGTTAAACATAAAGATTAACCACGGGCTTAGCCACGACTAAAAAAACCGTGGCTAATTGTTAAAAATTAGCCACAGCTTCTACTGGCCGTGGCTAATCCTGTGAGCGTAGTCCAGTTTTCTTGTAGTGACATGCCCTAAATAAATATTAAAATTTATAGATGAAAGACGTTAAAACTGTTATCTGGTAGGCAGTAGGTAGTCTATATGAAGATGGTACGTACCTACTGTCTTGATAGCATATGTACCTAATGTTAGGTATTTAGAAATTGAAGTTTAAATTGATTGATGTCGTAAAACCTTATCTACAATTGGCATGTGGTTGCCATACTCTTCGGGTTTTTATTATTTATAAGCTCATACATCCTCAAATCAACACAACACAACAAGCTAAGCTAATGGCGTTTAGTCCCCTCTTCCATGGATTGGCCTTCTTTCTTGCTGCTCTTCTTCTCGCATCTACTGCTGCAGATGCACAGCTTTGTCCCAATTTATACAAAAAAAGCTGCCCTCAACTTGAACACATTGTGAGGGACATTGTTAAAAATGCTGTTGCCGAAGAGACACGTATGGCTGCCAAACTTCTCCGTCTTCACTTCCATGATTGCTTCGTAAATGTACGTACATAGGCACATAAATCTTTATTCCGCGCCTACATTTCCATTTTTGAATTCTCTCGTTGTGTACTTCAATTAAATTTTTAATATTCTCGTGCAGGGCTGTGGTGCATCCATCACTTTGGACAGAACACCAACAATGGATAGCGAAAAGGATTCTCCTCCCAACTTGAACTCGGTTTTCGGTTTCGAAGTCATCGACGACATTAAAAAGCAATTGGAAGCTGCATGTCCTGGCGTTGTGTCTTGTGCCGACATACTCGCTCTTTCAGCTCTCTATGCAGTCGAAGAGGTGAACTCAGTCGATTGATGTTGCGTGAATTCCCGCCTTTTTTCGCTTCTCTCAATTTCTAGATCATGTGTTATAATTAAGGGTTAACCATCTATCATGTGAAACTATGCAAGTATAGGTGGGTGGACCTTCATGGAGCTTGAGTTTTGGTCGAAAGGATGTTCTCATGGCTAATAACTCTTTGACATTAGAGGTTCTCCCAAATCCAAATTCATCTGTCCTAGAACTTATCGAAAATTTCGCAAGACAAAATCTAAATGCACGTGACATGACGGCCCTCTCCGGTGGCCACACCATTGGTGCAGCTCGATGTCTTACTTTCCGTCCACGCATCTACAACACAACAAGTATCGACTCCTGCTTTGCTGCGACCCGTCAGGAAACTTGCCCAAGGAACTTAGGTGATGGAGACGATAATCTGGCACCTTTGGATGATAAGACTCCCGGTTTGTTTGATAATCAATACTACAAGAACCTTGTCGTCCAACGTGGGCTTCTTCCCTCCGACCAAGTGCTTTTCGATAACGGATCGCAAGATGCACTTGTCACTCTATATGCTACCAATCAATCGGCCTTCTTCCATGATTTCGCGACTGCCATGACAAAGATGTCCAACATCCACCCTTCACGTGGAACGAAAGGGGAGATCAGAACCAACTGCAGAAGGATTAACTAATTTATTCAATTTCGAATCCACCTACTTTATTTTACTTGCTTAATAATTAATTCTGGTCATATGGAAATTAAAATGTAAACAATAATATTGGACATTTGGATGCACATCATGTCCAATTTTTTTACTCCTAAACAGTGTAATATAGGTCTGATAATTCGTGTGATACGACACGAACACGATTGACATAATTAATTTTTTTATTGACACAAACACGACATAAAATTGGTGTCGACACAATACTATTATTTTTTGATAATAATTAAATTTTATTATTTTAATACAGGAATTATCACATAGGATCATCATAGGGTAAACTCAAAAACACTCACCCTATCTGAGTCGTTCGATCTTTCCATTTCACATCTCAGCCGTCTATCCTTTTATTATTATTTTTATTTAGTTTGTACACACATCTCCATGAAATAAAGATTCTTTCCACACCTAGCTATGACTTTTCTCTCTACCTACATCTACTCTATCAACTAATTTATACTTCACTTGTCAAGTACCTTTTCCTTCCATACCTCACTTGTCACGTACTCTCACCTCCACCCATTTTTCTTCATACACCTCTTCCCTTTTTTTTCAACTCGTGGGGAAACCCATTTACGTTTTGTATCATTCATCTCACCGGAAACACATCTAATCTTTTTTCAATAATCATTCATCTCGCCGGGAACACATCCACTCTTTCTTCTAAAATAATCATTCAACAATCTTTTTAAAAGTTGTACTTTATATCCAAATTTTTTTCCATACTTTTTTTCATACCTTCAACCTACCATGTACACGTCTTCATTTTTTTTTTTCTTTTTTCATCTCGCCGAAGTTGCTGCAACCCATTGCGACTTTCACCTATTTTCTTTAACTTTCACCTATTTTTTTCAACTTTCACCTCCCTGTCGGTATGTGACTCTCTTCTTCATATTCATTTTTTTGTCATGTATGACTCTCTATATTTTCATCTGCAAATCTATTACCGTCTTCTCAATTTAAGGAATCGTTGTTCAATCTGATCCTCTTGGTTAAATTTTGTTTGATAAAATAGTTTATGTACTTGATGAAATAAATATTCCTGAGGTAAAAATACATGTTCCTGAAACCGTTGAAATCATTGTTCCTCAAATAGGTGAACCGGTTGTTTCTCAATCGGTTGACACCTCTTGTTCCTCAAATGCCTTCAACCAATGTCTTAGAAATGTTGAAACCGTTGTTTCTTAATTGGTCGATACCGTGGTTTCAACCAACATTCTTTGATAGGTTGAAACCATTGTTCTTGAACTATATGAAACTGTTGTTCTTCAAATGGTTTCAACCAATGTTCCTAAAATGGTTGAAACTGTTGTTTTCTGAATTGGTTGATACCGTTGTTTCTAAAATGATTTCAACCAACGCTTCTGAATTGATTGAAATCATTGTTCCTTAATTGTTTGAAACCGTTGTTCTTCAAATGGTCTCAACCAATGTTTCTAAAATGGTTTCAACCAATGTTCCTGAAATGTTGAAATCGTTTGTTCCTGATTTAGTTGATACCTTGTTCTTAACATAGTTTCAACCAACGTTTCTGAATTGTTTGAAACCATTATTTCTAAATTACTTGAAACCGTTGTTCTTTATTTGTATCACTTTATACTCTTATACTTTTGAAATCGTTGTTTCTTATTTACAAAAAGTTTAAGGTTTTCTTACATACTCTATTTAATTTTTTTTATTTTTCTTTGTGCTCAACCGTGGAAGGCCGACGTGGATAATTATATATAGAAGAAGAGTGAAGGCGAATTACCGTTTTTTATTTCCGAAATTATCCTTAATGATATATTACAAATTGTATGAAATATAAGAGTGTTTTGGGAATTAAGTTGGTTGTTGGCGACAAGCTAACGACGTAAAAATAAAGAATAAAAAAACAGAAGAAATGTTGTTCTAATTTTGCATATCGTATAAATCAATAAGAAAATGTTGGTGACCGACGATCAGATCTCCGATTTTAATTAAGGATAACGATGATGACTGAAATCCATCTCATTCGATCCTCTTTTCTACTTTCTATCAAGGTAATTTTTGATCGAAATAGTTTGGTTGTTAACACAGGTTTCTCGAAGTTTCTCAACCTGATGACTAGGAAGAAGGTGAAAGACACAGATTCCGAAGAGGAGTTGAAACTTGCTTTCAAAGTTTTCGTCACTATCGTAGATCTCCTCCATATCATGACCAATTTGGGAGAGAAGCTCACCGTCGAAGAAGCTCCCCAAATACCTCAAATAATTCTTTTTTTTTGCAAAAGAAAAAAAAAATTAAAATTAAGGTTTTGGCACAAAGGTGTTGATGCCAGCCAAAATCACATATAAATAAATCAAAATAATAATCAGAGAATTCCAACCTTTTTTGTTTGAAATAGTAGATATTTGCGGTAAGAACAATGGTGGAAAGAGAGCTAATTTGCCCTCACCTGTTGTTCTTTCTATCATTTTATTATTTGACCTTTCTATCGTTTTCCATTGTTCTCTTATCTAGTTTCACAAACTGTAACCTTTCCCCCTTTTTCTTGTACATGAATTTTTTTGTTTTTAAATTTTATTCTACCGTCCATTACTTTCGGAAAATGCAACTTATTCTTTATGGGTTTTTTTGTTACAGGTAAATGAACTTCATTTCACAACTCTTTTTGTTGGAAAAATCCGGTAATTCCGACATCGCACAAGATTTAGATGTAAACTCATTTACCCTGTCCGGTCACAAAATTGGACCTATTTGTGACACCCTTTCCACCTATTCCCTGAAACCGTATTTTAGTAATCACCCTACATCTTCCACCATATATTCTCCAAACACACTTTCTAATACAGATTTTCCACAAGGAAATTATTTGAAGAGAAAGCAAGGGCAAACTTGTTCTAAGGACATTGTATTTGAAGTCGATTTGTTAGTTTTTTTTTTATTATACACTAATTCTGTCAGTTTTTTTAGTGAAATATAAATTTTTTAGAATTTTTGAAATTTCATTTTTGTGTTTACATAATCAAGATTCACTATCCGAGGATATTTTAAAATATTCTGGTAAAGGTTAATTTTTTTTTACCATACACTGCTTTTATGTTTTTGACCAAATCCCAATTTAATTTGATGATTGATGATCTAGTATTGAACCTATACACCGATGTCTCTCCCTTTATTCCAATCGACCCCTGGGGTATTTATACATTTTCCTACTGGGCTGGGTTTTTACCGGGTTGCATTTATCCCAGCCCGTGTGAAGACCCGACTTACTTGGGTTAAATCCGACCCGTCCGGATCCTACTCGACTCCTTTTGCCAGGCCGCTTGGGCCTGTTATCCTTGCTTCTGGGGCGGCCCTGGTCTGATAGACCAGGGGTATCATCAGTACTCCTCCCTTGCCATATATAAGAGCTTCTTTTCTTCTTTTGATCTTTTTTTCCGCATTCATCATGTCTTCTCTTGAACTTTTGCTGGAGGAACTGGGCCGTGAGTTAGTGCATCAACAAGCTGCTTGGTCTGATAGTCTTCTTTTCCATGGAGATGATGCTCGCGCCCTTGCTGCCACTGAGAACCATCGCCTTAATTCTTTGCTTTCAGAAGTTCAGCATCGTATTTCTGCTCTCTGGCGGGCTTCGAATGGGACCGGTATTGTTATTCCCATAGCGGCAACTACTCCTGGTCGTCGTTTCTCTGCGGCTGCTGCCGCTCTTGGTGAATTCCCTGCGACTGCTACTGCTCGTGATGGGTTTCCTATTGCTGTTGTTGGCGATCCCCCCTCTGACGGTCACTCATCTGCACCTCCCGCTCATCGTCGTCGAGGACGTCGACAGCGTGCTGGTCGTACGTTACTCCTCTCGACCGACCTTCGTCATTTTTTTTCGCGCGGGACGCCCCGCTAGGCGCATTTGAAATTTTTTCCTTACGGGACGCGTTGTCTTTTGTGTGATGATCCTTTGTAATTGAACTGCCTTTGTGTTGCAGCTTTTTTTGTGAACTCTCCTGTTGGCGAGATAGCGTCTTTTCTTTTATCTTTACGTACTGCTACTTTACATGCCTGCTCTGAACCTTGTTTTTTCTCCAACGCTGGTGTGGTTTCTCACCGTCCTACTTTATTCGTTATTCGTAAGGGAATTTACTTTTTACTTTGCTTTTTTTTTTACTTTTATTTGCTCATACGGCTTGATACACTTGGCCTTCTGCGATAGATCGATACTCTTGACGGGGTTGTTACTGATGGGGATTTTAACTCCTCTGATGCGATTTCTTCCGCTCCCGACTTCCCGTAGGTATGACCCTTACGGTCTTGTTTCGATTATACAGATCTTTGAAGGGAAGGTTGATTAATAGGATCGGTGCTTAGGTCTGGGTTGGGGTTGTCTGCCGTTTGTCCAACCGTATGTTTGGTTCGGGCGGCCCTATTTTTGTTCGTTTGTCGCTTGCTCTTCTTTGGTAATTTCATTTTCCCGCCTAAAACGCTTTACTTAGAAATAACGCTTCCTTCCCCTCATTTTTACCTCGTCTTCTTACTTCCAGGGTTTCCTTTTCCTCCGTTGTTCGCTCTCCAACTCGTGTCCTCTCTTCAGCTGTTGTTATGGCCGACCTCAACCAGTTCGTCGACGGGCTTAACTCGACGGTAATCTTTTATCTCCATCTGAAAATCCTCATTCTGTCTTTAACCGTCGTCAAACCAGGCATGACTGATTGCTCCTTGCTCCCCAATCTACTGTCAAGGAGTGTAAAACCCCAAATGACGTTCTTGCCTCGTCTCCCCCTTCTGGATATACTGCTGTCTATTCCGGGTATCTCGGTATAGGCATTAAGTTTCCTGTTTCTTCTTTCATTCGATCTTTCCTTTTGTTTCTAGGTGTTGCTCTTTCGCAACTTTCACCCTCCAGCATCGACCGCCTGTACGCTTTCGAGTATCTGTATCTGCAGTTGGGAATTAGGCCGTATGAACGCGTATTTCGACTCTTGTCCTCCATCTCTCCGTACGCATTGTAAGATTCTCGAGAGTTTTTCTGACCGGTCCCATAAGTGGAAGAACCGATATTTTTTCGCAAAGTCTAGTCGCCTTGGTTGATCCGGTGTTCCTTCCGAGTGGAAGGATACCAACCTGTATGAGTCCCAGGCCTTTACTGTGGAGGACCTGACCCCTGAGGAGAGTGCTGCCTTGTCTTTGTTGCATTCCATACGGGAGCACCAACCTATTCTGTGCTCTGATCTTATGTCCGGGCGGTGGAAGGAAACCCACTTGTACCTTGTTCCTACCGGTAACTTACTTTTCTTTCCTTTTTTTCTTTATTGATTGTTTCTTTTTTCTTTTCAGGAGACACTTACGATGGGGGGTTAATGGGTTTCTTTGCAGGAAACGATTAGCCTGGAAAACAGAAGAAGAAGAAGAAGAAACGTGCCCGTACGGAGGAGTCACCCGCCCGGGAAGATTCAACTGGGGGCGGCGGTCTGGAGGTGCCTCTTGATAACATTCCTCTCCATGATCTGGATATGCACAATTATGATGTCATTCTTGATTCTGCTATGCTTCCTGACGGCACATTCCCTAGGGATCGCTTGATTATTACTAAAACCATGCAAGCACCTCGCCTTGCTGGTATGTATGAGCACGCCCTCGGGAAGTTGGACTACTGGATCGAGAAAGAGGACGAGTGGAAGGATCTGATGCATACCGACCCGCAGGAGCTTGACACCGCTTGTTTAGTTCGCGTTCTCTAGGTCGTGGGGGTGGAAAAGGCTAGGCAGAGATTGGGAGCCGAGCGTATTGAGGAGCTAAGGAAAGACCTGGAAAATGTTGTCAATCTGACCGAGAAGCTTTCCCTCCGTGATAACCAGGTTGAGGAAGCCTGCCGGGAGACCGAGGCTTCTTTGAAGCTGAAGGACGATGCCCTCTCCAAGGTGGAGAAGATTGAGAAGAGCAATGAGGATGCCAAAGTGCTTTTCGCTCAGCGCTGCCGGGAGACCCAAGAGCGGACCAAGCAAGTCTGCTTCAAGAACTTTGTTGACGGGATGCGTCATGAGCGGGCGATGATAAACCTGCGGGATCCTCAGTTCGAGTCCGTGGTCGTTCCTCTGAACTACAGTCAGTGGAAGCACTGGTAGGCAGCTGGTATCCCGGCCGAACCTCCTTTTTGGCCTGAAGATGCTGAGGACCTGAACAATGATCTTTAGTGTTTTTTCTTTCGCTTTTTTGAACAGTGCCCTTTTTATTGTTGTTGTTCTTCATACTGACTTGTGCCCGTCCAGTTTACTTTTTGCCTTTTTGTTGAATCTCTGCTTAGGTGAATTTGATGGGTTTGTTTAAACTTATTTTGATTTTTTTAGCCGCTCAGCTTTTATATGTAAGTGGCGCTCGGCCTCATAGCCACTCGGCTTTATAGATAGTGCTTGTCTTTATAGTCACTCGCTTTATAGATGGTGCTTGTCTTTATAGTCACTCGGCTTTATAGATGGTGCTTGTCTTTATAGCCACTCGGCTTTGTAAGTAACATTCGGCCTTAATTGGTTTTGACCTTTTAGCCACTCGGCTTTATAGTTGGCGCTCGGCCTTATAGCCACTCGGCTTTGTAGGTAGCACTCGGCTTTACAACCACTCAACTTTTTATAAGTGGCATTTAGCCTTTATGTACAAGAATATTTACAAATCAAACCTAATTATTGTTTTGTCTTATATACAAAAATTACACGTTCTACTGAAAGTACTTTGTTAAATTGTCCGAGTGCCACGTTCGTTCAACTTCTTGACCGTCCTCAAATGCTAGCTTGTAAATTCCCGGACGCACCTCTTCGATTACCACGTATGAGCCTTCCCACTTCGGGGACAGTTTGCCTTTCTCTTGATCTATCCCGGTCACTATTCCGTTCCTTAGTACTAAGTCTCCTAGGCAAATGTTTTTTTTATTCACCTTTTCGTTATGATAGCGTGTGGTTCTTCTCTTGTATGCTAAATCTCTTACTGTCGCTGCTTCTCTTAGGTCTTCGCATTCCTCGCGGGTTATCAGCATTGCCAAGTCGTTATCGTTTGCTTCAAATTTTTCCACCCTGGTTGTGGGCCATATTAATTCCGCCGGGGCTACCGCATATACTCCAAACGCCAAGGTAAATGGTGGGTGTCCCGTCGGTGTTCGTACTGTTGTTCTATATGCCCACATTGCCTCTGGAACCAAATCTGCCCATGTTCCTGGGTTGTCTCCTATCTTTCTTTTGAGTATCGAGACAATCGTGCGGTTTGTAACTTCTACTTGCCCATTTACTTGTGGATGATATACTGGTGCGAAACTAAGCTTTATTCCGCTATCTTCACAAAATTTCTTTATCCTTTTTCCTGTGAACTGGGTTCCATTGTCTGTTATGATTTGTAATGAGACTCCAAACATGCAGATTATATTCTTAAATATGAAATTAATAGCACTTTGTTCTATAATTGTGCTTATTGGTTCTGCCTCCGCCCATTTCGTAAAGTAATTCACAACTACGAACAAGAATTTCCTCCCTTTTGATGCTACCGAGAATGGCCCCACGATATCCAATCCCCACCGGGCGAATGGTACAGGCGAAGAAATAGTTTTCATTATGCTGGACGGTTTTCTTTGTATGTTTGCGTGACGCTGGCATTCGTTGCATTTTTTTACTAAGATCTCTGCGTCTTCGTTTAACTGAGACCAATAATACCCTTACCTTGTTACTTGCATTCCTAGTGCTTTGGCTCCCTAATGTGGCCCATTGGTTCCCGAATGAGCGTTAATGAGAATTTCTTTTCCCTCCTCTAGTGTTACACATGCCTGTAGGGGAATGTTGTCTTCAACTGCCCTACGGAAAAGATTACCGTCTGCGACTGTGAACCATGCTGCTCTGTTTCTTACCTTTCTTCCATTGGACTTTCTAGTACTTCTCCATTTAAAATATAATTTATAATCGAAGTTCTCCAATCATCCTTTTTAGTTATTGTTAATACCTTGCATTTTTCTACAATTGCCTTTATGCTTGCTTCCTTTTAGTGCTCTATCCTGACCCATAGACCTTTTGGACCGCAAGGTAATGCTCCGAGTCTGGCTAATGCATCCACTTCCTTGTTGTCCGTACGGCTAATGTGGCTGAGTTTTCATCCTGAGAAGAGTCTCATCATATCCCGTACGGCCTCTGTATACAAACTCATACCTTCCTCCTTAGATTCGAATTCTCCTGCTACCTGATTTGCCACTAACCGAGAATCTGTATAGAATTTTGCGCGCTTGGCGCCTAATGCGAGTGTCAACTGTATCCCTCCAAGTAGTGCTTCGTATTCTGCCTCATTGTTTGTTGTTTTGAAATTGAAATTTACTGCGTGTTCTATTTTCTCGCATGTTGGTGTCTGGACCACAATTCCAGCTCCACAGCCGTTACACCCTGCCGAACCATGTACATGTACTTGCCACCATTCTTCTTCATTTACTGTTCCCGACGGGGGTTAGTTCTGCTAAGAAATCAGCCACTACCTGTCCCTTTATTGCCCTTGTAGGTACTATATTGATATAAAACTCGCTTAATTCCACTGTCCATTTTGTTAATCTCCCCGATATATCTGGTTTATATAGTAGCTGTAATAGTGAATATTCCGTCGGGATAATAATCGGATGAGCCTGAAAGTATGGTTTTAATCTTCTTGCTGCTGATACTACTGCTAATCCCAGTTTTTCAATTTAGGGGTACCTCGCTTCTGCACCCTGCAAGGCTTTTGAATAATAATAAACTGGTTTTTCGGTTTCATCTTTTTCAGGTATAAGGACTGCGCTAACTGCGGTTTCAGTCGCCGCAATGTATAGTTTGAGTGGTTCCCCTGGTACCGGGGGTTGCAATGTTTGTAAATTTTTCAATTGTTCTTTTAGTCACTCGAATGTCTTGTCGTGCTCTTCCATCCATGATATTTTCGGGTTTGCTGACTTCATTAATTTGAAAAATGGTTGTAGAGTGTCTGCTCCCCTTGACATGAAGCGACTAAGTGCATTTATTTTTCCGTTTAATTTCTGTATGTCCTTGATGGTCTTTGGCGGTGTCATGGATATTATTGCTTTTACTTTTTCCGTACGGGCCATGATTCCGTGCGGTGTGATTTTGAACCCCAAGAAGTAACCTTTTGTAACTCCGAAGGTGCACTTTTTCGCTTTTAAATGCAAACCTGCTCCTCTTATGTTGTTGAATGTTTCCCGTAAGTCTTCTAAATGCCATGCGATTGTCCTTGAACATACCAGGATATCATCTACATATACTTCAACGTTTCTCCCTATTTGCTCTTTGAAAATTTTATCCATTGCTTTTTGGAATGTTGCTCCTGCATTTCGTAGGTCGAACGGTATTACTTTATAACAAAACGTTCCTGCGTCTGTTATAAAAGAGGTTTTTTCTTCGTCTTCCCTTGTCATAGGAATTTGGTTATATCCCGAGTGTGCGTCCATGAAGCTCAACAATTCGCAACCCGAGACCCTGTCGACTAGATGATCTATTGATGGGAGAGGGTACGAGTCCTTCGGGCATGCTTTATTTACGTTTGTAAAGCCCCCCGTCCGCTTTCTTCACCATCACAACATTCGATAACCATTCTGGATATTTGACTGATCTTATGAAATTTGCTTCTAAAAGTTTATTTACTCTTCTACTGCTGCTGCTTCCTTTCTTTCACCCCTTAAGAGTCTCATCTTCTGTCTGATTGGTTTTGTGTTGTTTCCCACTGATAATTTATGTTCCGTCAGGCTCCGTGTGAGACCTTTTAATTCCCCTACGTCCTTTGTAAATACATCTTCGTATTCTTTAAGTAATTCCGTTATATCGTTTTTTGTTTCACCCGGGATTTCCACTCATACTTGTACTGTACCATTTTTTAACTCTACTGCCGTTATAACTTAGGAGGCTTCTGGTTTCGGGTGTTCTTCATTGGCTGCGTGCGGGAGGCCTTTTTTATCGTAAATAGTGAATATTACTTGTTCTGTTGAATTTATGTAACACTCTCTTGCTTTCCTCTGCGAACCCTTGACTGTGCAGATTCTTGCCTCTGACGGGAACTTCAGGCATTGGTGAAAAGAAGATGTTATTGCTCCTAATGTGTGTAAAGTCACTCTGCCTAGAATTGCATTATACCCGGATGAAAATGGCACTACTGAGAATTTAACTTCTATGGTAGTTGCTTGTGTATATCTCCCTAATGTTATTGGGAGATCGATTGTTCCTAATACTTGAACCTCCGCTTGCCCGAACCCAGTTACTGGTGTACCGCACGGACTCAAGTCTCCCTTGTTGAAGCCGAGCTGATCGAATGCACTCCAATACAATACATCCACTGATGCTCCAGTGTCTACTAAAACTATGTTTAACCTTACCTTATGTTGATCCTGCCTTTGAACGATGGGTGTGATTACCAGTGAATCATGATGAGGGACTGTGGCCCCCATGAGATCCTCGTTGGAAAAATGTATGTCGCCTGACGCTTTAGCCTTTTTGCTTCCGGCCGTGCGGTCGAGACTCTCAGCGTACCTTTTTCCTTCGGGACCGGTTCCTCCTCTAGAAGCTTCTCTGTCTGAAATTGCTAAAATTTCCCCAATATTACCTCCATCTTGCTCGTTTCTGAAGATGTGATGTCCGGTTGACGCCATTGCCGTACGGTGTGTTGGGGGTTCCTGAGGAATTTGTCGTATCTGTGGGAGGTCTTGCGTGGCTTGTGTCATCTCAAGCGCTCTCGTTAATGTCCAACACTCATCTATTGTGTGGCCTCGATCCTCATGATACTCACAATATCTACTTGCGTCTCTAAATATTACTGTGTCCGCTCGCATGGGCCGTGATTCTGGTAAGTTCCTCTCCCCCTCAGATTTAAAAATATTTGCCTTTGATTTAGCAGTGGTATTGGCCTAGGGGGTCTTTCTCTGTAGAAATCTCCCATCGGGAGTCCTCTTCTATATGGATTTTCCTTGAAGAGAGCTTCCTTTTGTGGCCCCTTTCTAGAGTTTTCTGCAAATCTGTTTTCTTGTCTGTTTTCTATCCTTGGTTGTCTCTGCTGAAAATTTCTATCGGGCTGTCCTCTTGCCCTTTGTCGAATTTGCTTATATTTTTTCTTCATGGTACTCCTCCACATTTGACTCTTTGTATAACCTTTCCATTGCTTCTGCGAAAGTTATCGGTGGATCCCGTACGAGATCTCCCGAAAATCTTGTTGGTCGCAACCCATTGATTAATGCCATCAATACTGCTTCTTCTGTACACACCACCTTTTATACTGCTGCTGCAAACCGGTCCATGTATTCGCGTGTTGATTCTTGGTCCCCTTGTCTGACAGTGAGCGGCACCGTGTTTAATCCTTTCCTCTTTATTTTGTGTCTGAATGCAATTTTGAATGCTTTTTCAAGGTCCCCGAACGAATTAATATTTCCTGTTGGCAAGTTTCTGTACCAACTTACTGCTTCGCCCCTAAAGGTTCTCCTAAACATTTTACACCATATATCCTTCCGCCTTATTGTGTCTTCCATTTCCGTACGGAACGAATGAATGTGATCTTCTGGATCGGTGTTTCCTTCGTATACTGTCATTTTAGGGGCGCGCCACCCCTCTGGGTATTCTTGTGACAGTAAATGTTGTGCGAGTGCTTCCTCATTCCCCGTCTGTGCGGACTAGTTTTGGATTCCC
The DNA here is from genome assembly GCA_001185155.1 of Zostera marina. Taxonomy (NCBI): domain Eukaryota; kingdom Viridiplantae; phylum Streptophyta; class Magnoliopsida; order Alismatales; family Zosteraceae; genus Zostera; species Zostera marina. The sequence continues at coordinate 256,733 of LFYR01000338.1, read as the reverse complement.
GTATGGGATAATCGTGCGGATAAAACGTCGTTCCTTCCTAAAATTTCTATGTATCTGTTTGTCATTAATGTAGACATTCTTTCTTGCATCTGCCTCTGGTTATTTTCTAGTCCTGTTACAATTGATAGAAGACGTGTATTTTCTTCTACTATATTTTGTTCTCTTCTTGGTTGCCTATCCCTTTGCCACTCGGGCATGGGTGAGGGTGATCTACTTCGTTCTGGTTTACTGGAATGTGTTTCGCTATTTTGGTGTATCATGTTAACTGATTGGGGATTATTAACCACTTACTGTTGGGAGGTGCAAAGTTCCTCCCTGGTGTCCTCATAAATTGTTCTGACCGGACTGAGTTTCTTACGCGACAAGCTGTGAATTAATCCACTCCGGCTGCTCTGAATATATATCGCCGGTTGCGTGTTCGATTCACGTCAGGTTCACCACTGATGATCTAGTATTGAACTTGTACACCGATGTCTTTCCCTTTATTCCAGTCGACCCCTGAGGGTATTTTTACATTTTCCTACTAGGCTAGGCTTTTACCGGGTTGCATCCATATTACTGGGTTGCTTTTACCGGGCCCACATCATTATGGCGCCCGGTTAAAGGTGCCATAATTGTGTGGGCCAGCCACAAATAACGGCTGAGAATCATCCACAATACAGGTATGAGAGTCGTCGATTCAGGGGTGGAGTCGGCGAGTCCTAGGAACAAGGTCGTCAGTCTACCAGAACTGACTAACTTGGTCTCAACTCGTCGACTCACCTCTGGAATCGGCGACTTGGTAGTCCCAATCGTCGATTCCCAGGTGTTGACTTGAGGACTTGACGTAAACACTTATTCCGCAACCGTGAAGCTCTCCGGGGGTCCGGTATAAAGCAATGGAACCCTAGGCCTTGTTGATGGGACTGACTGCCGTAATCAGGCATGTCTCACCAGTATTCCCCCCTGAAGAGAGCCTAAGAAACATGCGTGTATCGCCAATATCCCCCCAAGCAAGGTTTTGTGTGTGATCCGCATCAAGGCCAAAGCGACAAGATGGGATCGAATCATTGCGGCCACAACCACACAATGATTCCGTATCCATTAAGGCCAAAGTTACAAAATAAATTGATTCTGGCCGAAGCGACAAAATCTAGTTTCAGACCAACAGAACTACGTGTTTATAGTCCAACCCTGATCAAGAGTGACTTTTGCTATGTTATCAAGGCCAAAATGACAAGATGAGAGAATTATTAAGGCCAAAGCGACAAAATAATTTTTGGTCCATTAAGGCCAAAGCGACAAAATGGACCTGGATCTATTAAGGCTAAAGCGACAAAATAGATCCGATTCCATTAAGGCCAAAGCGACAAAATGGACCTGGATCTATTAAGGCTAAAGCGACAAAATAGATCCGATTCTGGTCGAAGCGACAAAATCTAGTTTCAGCCAAAGCGATAAAACTAATGTTTATAATCAACTCTGATCAAGAGCGACTTTATGTCCGCAACGACGGTGGACCCATCATTGAGGTCAAAGCGACAAAATAATGGGTTGAGATCATTAAGGCCAAAGAGACAAAATGATCTCTGGTCTATCAAGGCCAAAGCGACAAGATAGACCGGATTCTGATCAAAGCAACAGAATCATACCAGCAAAAAAGAAAACGTCCTGCAAAACAACTAAATCAGTCAAAAACGCATATTTTTATTGACCAATTGAACTTACCGTGCGATTTTACCTTTCATGATGTCCTTCCTTTGCTCGAATGAATACTTGGTAAATCTGGCCGAAGCGACAGATTTACCGTGCTCAATTTCGATAACTTCCGGCCAAAGTGACAGAAGTGTCGGGAGAGTTTGTGATACTCCCCCCGAAATGTGACGACTTCTGGCCGAAGCGACAGAAGTGTCGGGAGAGTTTGTGATACTCCCCCTCGAAATGTGACGACTTCTGGCCGAAGCGTCAGGAGAGCTTGTGATACTCCCCCTTTAAAATCGTATCATTGTGACACATAACTTTTGGAATGAGTTGTTTTCTGAAATATTTGATTTTCATTGTCAATGAGCTATCTTTTGTTCTTTCTTCGCTAATCTTTTATATAAATTACCTTTTAAATTGTAACTAAGGTCCGAAACTAAATTCACAAGTCGTAATTTAGCAACTCTGGACGTAAATTAGACTTTGCTAACCCTATTGCTAGCCACTCTGGGCGTAGACTTGGTTGTACGAATCGTAGCTCAGCCTATGGTTAAATTTGCGGATAATTTATACATCCAGATTAACGTAGAGTTGTAAAAGATAGCGCGATTGACAAATGCGAAGGATGCAAATATTTCAAACTCGAGGGTTACGTTTGTAATTTTTAATTACAACTTAAGTTCGAACCCTGATGCCGGAGAGAGCTTGTGATACTCCCTCTTGAAATGTGACGACTTCTGGTCGAAGCGACAGAAGTGTCGGAGAGAGCTTGTGATACTCCCTCTTGAAATGTTTTGATATTTTTGTAATTTTTTGGAACTCAATTTAATCAATTATTTTGCTTTCTTAATTTATTGTTTACTTAATTTATTTTTTGAATTGCAACTAAGACCCGAAACTAGATTCACAAGTCGTAATTTAGCCACTCTGGACGTAAATTAGACTCTTCTAACCCTATTGCTAGCTACTCTGGGCGTAGACTTGGTCGTACGAATCGTAGCTCAGTCTACGGCTAAACTCGCGAAATAAATTAAACATCACAACTAATCAAGACTCGCAAAGCTAAGTGACGTAATAAGTTGGAGATACAAAAATTATCGGGAATAGGACTTAGAATTTTTTGAGAACCTAAGACTCTAGATTTCATTCCCTAATGTGTAGTTGAACTCTGGCCGAAGCGACAGAGTAACTTTTTACCCTCATCAAGGCCATAGCGACAAGATGGGGTTGAATCGTATAGCGATAAAATGATTTTTTATCTATTAAGGCCATAGTGACATAATAGATTTTCGTATGTGTTGTGGGTACTTAGAACCTCTTGGGGTTAGGTTCATTTGTACTTAGAATATGATTTCGAATGAGTGTCACAAAAATAAAATCTAACTATTCTATTTTGTAACTTGTACTAGCATAGAGACTAAAAGACCATAATTCTAGATTTGAACCCTGGTGTTTTAGCCAAGCTCCGGCCATAGCGACAGAATGACTCTCGATCCTCATCAAGGCCATAGCGACAAGATGGGATAGCATCATTAAGGCCAAAGTGACAAAATGGTCCTTGAGTGAAAATGAGGGTATCGTTGATTGTAGTCGTAAATTTAAAATCTCGGGGCTAGATTCGTAAATGAGAGTCCGATTTACTATTCTTAAGTCGCACTTTGGACTCGTAAACTAGACTTGTGATCGCAATTTAGCCATTCTAGACATAAATTGGATTTTGTAACCATCACTTAGACTTGTGGGACATAAGCTAGGTCTGAGCAACGGGTATCATCCAGCCAAAGCGATGGATGATATATGAGGTTGAAGAGACGGACGTCATCCAGCCGAAGCAATGGATGATTGATCCGTCTGAAGCGATGGGTGATTATTCTAAATATGATATTGCATACATATCTCTATGGATTAAAGAGAGATTTATTTAGAATAATATCGCTATTGAGAATACATAAGAATAGTATGAGCGACAAACAAAAGAATCAACATGTTTTGGTCGCTGGTTGCCACTGACAGAAACATAGTCTGCATGGTTACTCTGGCCAATCCTATCTTCTAACAGATGATAGTTCCTCACTACTAGCGTGATGCACTTGATTGCGAGAGTGAACTGTGGCTCTGGTTGCCAACACTGTCATAGGATTGAGAGCGTGGGCTATGGTCATAACTGTTACTGGGCCGAGAGTGTGAGCTATGGCTTTCGTGGCCATAACTGTTACCAGACTGAGAGTATGAGTTATGACTTTGGTGGTCATAACTGTTGATGAGAAGCTCCTCTCTGTATCGAGGAGGACTAGTCGAGGTTTCAGACTGGGAACTTGTATCCTCATATGTATCTTCTTTAGCATAGCGAGGTTTTTTCCGACTGGGCGGCTCGACTCCGTCCAGCTTATTATTGTTCTCCTCTTCTATCTCAATGAACGATTGAGCTCGTTAGAAGAGGTCGGGCAGGGTCTCCACTTTATGGAGCGTAAGATTCTGGGCCAAAGGGGAGTAGGGTACTAGCCCATTTATGTACCCCGGTATGGCCAGACTCGGGATTAGGTCGTTCACTTTTGTCATCATCGAAATGAACTTAATCGTGTAATCCCTTAGAGACAGTTTGTTCTGTCGTAATGTCAGCAGTGCATTGGCACTGTGTTTTATTTTGATCATCCCTACATGTTGAGCAACGAACATCGAAAAGAGGTCCGCGAAGCTAGAGACCGAGCCAGCTGGCAGACCAGAGAACCATCGATAAGCGTTGCCTTTGAGAGTGTCGGGGAATGCCCGACACAACAGTCCGTTATCGGTGGTCTGCGGTTTTAAGACACTAAAGTAGAGGTTGATGTGATCTTTTGGATCAATCGAACCGTCATACGCTTCTATCTTGGGTACCCTCCAGGTTGGTGGAAAAGATTCTTTCAAAAGGTCCTTGTGAAAAGGAGCGCTTTTGATTCTCAAGAACTCGATCGGATTGCTGGCGACCGGATTGTTGGCCAGCTTCCGACGGAGATCTTCCACGAACTTTGTTGTAAGAGTCTTGTCAGTGCGACTCTTGCTAGGTTCAGCCTTTGCTTTAGGAGGCACTGGAGATTTCCTCTTTTTCTCCGTAAATGGAGAATAGTAAGACCCAGATTGACCCGCTCCTTTGCGGATGATGGTCTTGTTGCCCCTTGCTTTCTCGAGGTTTCTAACTCATTTTTCTATGGAATCCATAAAGTTAATCAACCTCTCTTCTAACGCAGGAGTTAGGTTCGCTCCCCCATTTGATGGGAGTGATGAGGGCACCTCATGTGCCGACAGTGGTGTATTGGAGGTTGGTATAGTACGGGAACGAACCCTCCTACCAGAAGCTCCTACTTCAGTAGCAATAGCGGGAGTTTTCTTTTATGATCCTTAGTAAAAGGAGCCATAAATGGGATGGTTGCTTCTATCGGGTCGAAGAAACAGACTACGAGTGGAAGTTCTTCCGAAATGTCAGAAGCTATGGGTAGGTACCTGCCCCCCCGGGTGTCACAAAACAGAAAATTTGTATAATATTTCATTGTCGTTTTGTGACCCCCTTGAGCAGTACTATTAGTCCCCAAAGTTTGAAATTAGCAAAAAAAATTATTGCAATTTTTCTACAGAAAATCGTGCCGCCGGAGGTGGTTTTTGGGATGCCAGTTTAGACCTATCCCAAAAAAGATTCCTTGCACTGTTGGAAAATTGTGTTTTTTTGTACTCGTAGAGAAAACTTTTTTCACGTGATGTGTGGTCGTAGAATCAGATCTGGGTATTCTGGAGGTGGACCGACAGAATCACTGAAAGTGAAAAAAGGCAAAAAGCCCCATACTTTTTTTTTTACCGAAACGACGAGGCGAATCCAACCAAAGAGTTGGGCTATGAGTGGTCTTATTCAGCCAAAGCAATGAATGAAGACGATGAATGAGTGGTCTTATTCAGCCAAAGCGATGAATGAAGACGATGATCGAATCGACAATTCGAGTGTGGGAATCACCTACTCAGTGTGGGAGTCGGTGATTCAGTTGGGAATCGTCGATTCAGTCGGGAATCGTCGATTCAAGTGGGAATCAACGATTCAAATGAGGATAGGCGATTTTCTATGAAAAATCCAACCTATATGAAAGTGAAAGTAGTACCAGAGCAAAAGACATTGACAGCACTTGGTCAAAAAGCTAAAGGAATCGGCGACTCCCTACGTGGAATCGGCGATTCAACTTATGGCCTTTTTTGAACCAAGCCGTGGACAGCACTCTTAGCTAACAGAATAACCCAGAATCGACGACTCACTAGGTGGAGTCGGCGATTGCGTGTATAAATCGACGATTCCTTCACACAAAGCCAGCGATTCACCGGAAGGGAATCGAGCCGAACTTTGCGAAGAAAATTTCGCGATTACGACGGGAAATCGTAGATCGATAGTCCCACAGATGGCGCCAGCTGATGAAGCACGAAATATGCTACTAGTAGGCTTGCGGGGTTGCGAGGAGGGCTGGAGGCTTTGGAGTCCACGACGCGCGCTCTACGTCAATGTACCTGCAAAAGTGGAGGGGAATCGACGACTCACGTGGGAGTCGGCGACTCGGGCTCCTTGGTTTGCTCTGGTTGGGGTCTATCAAGTGGGCATAACCTGGGAGTGGAGGACCCCCAAGGACCCCTTTTATAGGGTCCTGGGGGCGTTTTCCCCATTCATCAGCATGGGGCCCGCTCTATTATGGTGCCCAATTAAGGGTGCCATAATACCGTGGGCCCTCCCAAGTAACGGCTGGGGATCGACGACTCAGGTATGGGAGTCGCCGATTCAGAGGTGGAGTCGCCCATCTTGGTGAAGTTGTCCATGTAGAGGATGTCCGCAGAACTGCCGCTGTTGACAATCATCCTCACGACTCGGGAAGTGGGACCGATGTCTGCTTGGATCAAGAGTGGATCCTCGTGAGGTTGTAGGATATCGTCCAGGTCCTCTTCGGAGAAGTATATTGACTTCTCTTCGCGAACTCGCTTCCCATTGTCTCGAGGTGTTGATTGTGATATCAACAACTTCCGGGCATATCCCCTGTTCTGGCCAACGGAGCCACCACCAAATATCATATTAATGGTTTTCCGTTGGCGGTTCTCGCTACTATCGCTATCTAGCGAAGGAGAGCGTGGACGCTTCCCCTTCGGGCCAGGTTTGCAATTGTCCCGTCCTCGGGGTCCCTTGACAAAGTTGCCAAGTTCTCCCTTTGAGATCAATTGCTCGACATAGCCCGAGAACTCCATGCAGTGGTCCGTCAGGTGGACGTTGTCCTTGTGAAATTTGCAGTACTTTCCACCTTTCTTGCGGCTACCCTTGGTCGCATGGTTTAAAGAACGAGGAGCGGGCAGATCCGCTCGGTTCTTTAGTTTTTCAAACAGCTCGCCTTTGCTGATTGTTAGCGGGGTCCAATCCCTCCATGGTTGGGTTGTACCCTTTGGTAACTGCTTGGTCGAGGTTTGGTACACCTTATTATCGTGTTTGGGCTTCCATTCCTTTTTGAAGGTTTCAGCCGCATTGTCGGTGTACCTATTAGAGGTGCCACGGAAATTGTTCTTTTCATTGTACCCTTTCTTCTCGAATTTTGTTTTTTTGAACCTAGTGGTCTCAAGTTCCGTTAGCTTATTCTCATTCTCCTCTTCCACCTCAATGTACAATTGATCTCGTTGGAAAAGGTCGGGCAGGGTCTCCACTTTATGGAGCTTCAGATCCTGGGCCAGAGGGGAGAAGGGTACCAACCCTCTTATGTATCCAAACTTGGGATTAAGTCGTTCATTTCTGTCATCATCGAAGTGAACTTAATCGTGTAATCCCTTAGAGACAGCTTGTTCTGTCGCAGTGCCAGTTGTGCGTTGACACTGTGTTTTATTCTGATCATCCCCACATGTTGGGCGATGAACTTTAAAGAGAGGTCCGCAAAGCTGGAGACTGAGCCAGCTGGCATACAGAAAACCACCGATAGGCACTGCCCTTGAGAGTGCCGGGGAATGCCCGGCACAACAGCCCGTTATCGGTGGTCTGCGGTTCCAAGATATTAGGGTAGAGGTTGATGTGATCTTTTGGATCACTCGAACCGTCATACGCTTCAATCCTAGGTACCCACTAGCTGGGTGAGGATGTGGCAGTTGTCACATCCTCAAAAAAACACCTTTTCAATCATAACCCCCCAAAATCACCTTTCTACTGATAATTGCACTATCTATCTCCTACCTATGACTGACAAATAGCTAAAAATCATCATTTATGTAATGAACGGTCACCATTGCATCCATCCATCTCTATGAAACGGATGGCTCAGATTACAAAGCGTTTTTAAGCTTATATTGGTAGAACTTATATGAAATTTATTTTATTATTTTATCTCTAACACTCTATTCAAAGTACACAATATTATTCAATGGGGCAAAATACTATTTATGTTACAATTATTCAAGGGACAAAACACTATTTGATAAATAGTATTCTATCACCTCAATTAAAGCTAAAAGAATATCATCATGAGAAGCATTTCTACAAAACAAGTTTTGGATCTATATGAGAGATCAAGGAGTCATCCATTGAAGATCCAAGGGTGAAGAAGTGATGACCTAATCTATAAATAGAGGTGAAGCCTCTCATTTTCGTCCACTTCACTCCAAGCACAAAGTTGAGTTTCCACTCCACGTTTGAGATCTCCAAAGTGCTTCATAGCTTTCAAGCTTCCAAAGTGCTTAAGTGTTCTAGCTTTCCAAAGCTTCAAAAGCTCTCCAACTTCTTCTTCTAATCTTCTTGTTCATCTTATAAGTAAAAGTGTATTGTGCTTAATATTCCACTCCTCTAATCATCTCTTGTGTGCGTCTACTTTGGTTGAAAGGCTTGTCTCAAAATCACCAAAGTGTGAAAGAAGGTTTTTGAGCTAAACCATAAAGCTCTGACTAAGTTTGGTTCTATAGAGTTTCCTGAAAAATTCTTAGGTTGAATTTACCTTAAATATTCTAAGGTTTCAAGTCTACCTACAAAGGCTTGAGAGGTTTTTAAGAATTTCCTTAATACTCTAAGGTGTGAGTCTACTTGTAAAAGAGTGGTTTATAAGCGAAATAGCCTTAAAGCCTATACAGGTTCTTAAGAGTTTCCTTGATACTGTAAGGTGTGAGTCTACCCGTAAAAGACTGATTCATAAGTGAAGTAGCCTTAAATCTTGTAGAGGTATTGCCATAACCTTAGACTAGTAATCTCCGATTTGATCGGGACTGGATTAGCCCTTGTTTTGATGAACCAATATAAATATTTTGTGTTGTTATTTGTTGGCTTTATTATTATTAATCATCTAAAAACAACTAAACAACAATAAACTTAAAATATTCCATCTTCCAATTATCTCGCAAAGAATAGAGGTCAGATCCCCCATCCAGTTATCTGGTCAATTATCTGAGGTTTAATTTATTGCTTAAATTTCTATCCAGTCATCTGGTCAAGCTTCACTTTTCAATTATATATCCAGTCATCTGGTCAAGTTAATTAATTCATATATTATTACTGTTGTCAAACATTGGTTTATTAAGTGTATACAGTTAATTCCGCTATTAACTTGTAAAAAACGAAAAGATGCTATGAACCCCCCTTATAGCCCCCTTATAACCCAACCAGATGGGTTATCCATTCATCAGTGGAAATCAAACAATAAAGGAACACATCCATTCTTTTCTTGGTCGCTTATATCATATTCTAGTATGTAATTGTCATTTATATATCACATCAAATATTATTCTAAATAACAAATCCCTCCTCTAATCTGTCGATCATGGAGGTACTATGAGATATATGCATCACACCATATTTAGAATAATCGTCTTAAGTTTTGATAACCTTATCAATATTAAACACGTCACTACTTAACGTAAGGGTTCAAGTGCTAAAATACTACCTACGAGTTATACCACACTGTCCTTAAGTCATTTCGCATCGTTGTGTCTTTGAGAATAAAATTTTTCACAACTTCATCCTTAAGGAGCCACTTCTTTAAATAACCCATCACTTTGGATGGGAAAACTATCCATCGGTTCGTCTGGATGACATCTGTCGTTTCGACTAGATCAATCATCCATCGTTTTGGCTAGATGACATCTATCGTTTCGACCGGATCAATCATCCATCATTTCGGGTAGATGACATCCGTCGCTTCGGCCGAATCAATCATCCATCGCTTCATCCGGATCAACCATCCATCACTTTAGCTAGATGACATCCGTCGCTTTGGCCAGATCAATCATCCATCGCTTCGGCTAAATGACATTTGTTGCTTCGGTCATATCAATCATCCATCACTTCGGTCATATCAATCATCCATTGTTTTGGCTGGATGACATCCATCACTTCGGTCGGATCAAACATCCATCGTTGTGGCTGGATCAACCATTTCAGCAGAGCACATGCATTTTTTAAGAGGACTCAAGTCATGATCATATCTTGTACTTACGCACTAAACCTATCGTTAGTAATTGCTTAGGGTATACAGGCTGAGAAGTCAACTGCTTAGGTTAAAATACAACTACAAGAGTTTAGTTGTCCACTGCTTAGTTCATATTAGTTTTATCAACCTAAACTTTCATCTACCTTGAGTCCTCACTTCTTAATCATACGTAGCTAAAAGGTAACTACACGAGTCTAGTTTCCCACCTCTTTCGAAAACCCAAACGATCCAACGCTATGGCTGGATCAGGTACTCCATTATCAAATCAAACTCGGGTGGAGTATCACAAATATATCGCACCTTACCAGAAAAGTTGGCGATTTTTTCCCAACTTCAGGGGAAGTATCGCAAACAACTAAAAAAATTCCATCGCCTTGGCTGGGAAATACAAGCTCTCTCCAACTTTTTCGTCGCTTCGATCGAAAATTTCAAAATCCACCGCTTTTGCAGGATTTTCAATGGAGAGTATCACAAAATACTCTCAACACTTTTGTGTTATAAATCCGTCACTACGGTTGGATTTTCGAGCAAAAGGAGGGAGTACCATGAATGGTAAATCGCACGGTAAATTGAATATTTTTAATAATATAGATTTGGTGTTGCTATTTCTGTTTTGTAAGTATCGTTCTATCACTACAGCTAGAACGTATCCATCTTTACGGATTTCAGATTTTTTTCTTTTTTTGTTGCAGGTATCGTTTTATCGCTTTGGCTAAAACGAATCTGTTAATACAGATAAAAAATATTTATGTCGCTACGGTCAGAGTCAAGTCATAACATTTCTGTCGCTACGGCCAGAAATAGTTATGTCACTACTGTCAGAACCAAATTATTCTGTCGCTATGGTCAGAATCAAATCCATTGCTATGGATTATCCATCGTTGCGGATCGAACAAATCATTCTCTCGCTACAGCCATAATCAATTCTGTCGCTACAGACAGAATCAAATCCACCGCTATGGATTATCCGTCGTTGCGGATCGAACAAATTATTTTATCGTTACGATCAGAATCAATTTTGTCGCTACGATCAAAATCAATTCCGTCGCTATGGTCAGAATTAAATCCATCGCTATGGATTATCTGTCGGTGCGGATCTAACAAACAATTCTATCTCTACGGTCAGAATCAAATCACAACATTTATGTCGCTACGGTTAGAAACAATTATGTCACTATGAACAGAATCGAATCACAACATTTCCATCGCTACGGTCAGAAATAATTTTTTCGCTACGGCCAGAATCAAATACAATATTATTTCTGTTGCTATGGCCAGGATCAAATATAATATTATTTTTGTTGCTATGGCCAGAATCAATCCATCTCTATGGATTCAAATAGTTTTTCCTTCCAGGTCACAAACCCTGTTCGGGGGGCATACTGGCGATACACGCTGATAAGGGTGGATCCCGATCAGTGCTCGAACGACGCTTCGAACAAGCGTTGGGCCAGAAACTTCGCAGGAAATAGCTCGGGAACCTCAGTCGCTTAGGTTTACTCTGGCAGGGGTTCTCTCTTACTCGAATCAACCAACCCTAATGAATGGGAGTTACCTCTATTTATAGGGTCCTTATGGGGAAATCTGGTCATTAGGGTCCTTAACTACCTTAGGGTAGACTTTTATTCTCGTCATCCTTAGAAGTTGACTCGGCAAAAGTCGGCCTGCAGAGGTCGACTTACTCATAAAGTCGATTGGGGCCTCCCACTGCCTATACAGGTATTCGCCATCTATTTTGGGCTATCTCAATCTCTAATGGCTAGTGTCGTGATCAAGTCTTGGATATTGTATCACCAGTACTCCCCCCTTCGATACATACTAGGTTTCCTAGGGAACTTCTTCATGGTCTCGTTGATGCGATCTGAGTATTAGATCTTGCATCACCAGTGCCCCCTCCTTTGCTCGTCGTGGTGAGGATCCCTACCCCGGTATCACCAGGGTTCCCCTTAACATAGCAAAAGAAGACCCATTCTTGTACTCATAGGGTTTGATGTACAATCTATTTTTTCGAGGTTCCCCCCTACTCCCCTTGCCAGTGCATGTTCCGAGGAACTGAAGTGAGCGAGCCGCTCTCCGTGCGAGCTAATTCCTAATCCTTTGAACGTGTCCGCTTAAACGCGTAACCGAGCCTTGATCGGATCCCTTGCCCTTTATTTTTCACTTCCTTGATAGGCGATAATTCAAAGGTATTTCTCGTACACCCCCTGACTTTTTGAAATATCATATCTTTAGGAATATTTCTCGTACACCCCCTGACTTGGTAAAGTATCGTATTTTCAAGCGTATTTCTAGTACACCCTTCTGGTGAATATCCAAAGGTATTTAGCCAAAACACCCCTCTGGCGGTGAATTCAGAGGTATTTCTCGCACACACACACACACCCCGACTTGTTGAAAATCCAGAAGTATTTAGTCAAAACACCCCTCCGACGATGAATTCAGGGGTATTTCTCGTACACCCCCCGACTTGGTGAAAATCCAGAGGTATTTAGCCAAAACACCCCTCCGGTGGTGAATTCAAAGGTATTTCTCGTACACCCCCGACTTGGTAAGAATCCAGAGGTATTTAGCCAAAACACCCCTCCGGTGATGAATTCAGAGGTATTTCTCGTACACCCCCCCCCCCGACTTGGTGAGAATCCAGATTTGACCTTACTCTTAAAAAGGGCGACTTTTGAGAAGGGGTTGACTTGTGGCCATGACTTTCTATGGTCGACTTCTTGGCCTTGACTTTCTCTGACTTTTTATGTCAGTCCTATTCTTTTGGCCTATATAAATTAATAGGTGTCTGGTCCCCTTACTCTTCTCAGATACGACTCTTCTTGTGAGTCTCTTTGCTGATTTTATGCAGGAAGAGATCGAGAAACTTGATAAAATTTTGGGTCTACTTGACCCTCCCTCGTGCACCTTCCTTAGATCTGCCCGATCTTCGTCAGATTATTTTGGAGCGGTAGAGAGTTGCTGTGGCTGCTCGAGAAACCTTGTTCGAGGGATCTTTCTCTTAGGGAACCTGTTATGGTTGCGGGATGGATGTGGTCGTCGTCGGAGGCGTTCCCGTCGTGTTAGGTCTCCCAAGGTTGATGTTCTTAGGTGGCTTCGCCGTCGTATCAATTTTAATTAGGGACTTGTATTCTTGATATATTTTTTGAATGTCGACCTGTATTGTGAAATGTCGAGCTGTTTCTCTTGATTTCTTGGTCGAGAAGTCGAGCCATGTTGCCGACTTGGTTGAAATGTCGAGCCCTTATGTGTCGACCGATGCCAAAATCTCACGCCGTGATTTTCAAACCTACGGTCCAGATGTCGAGCCGTATTGTTGACTGAGTCAAAATGTCGAGCCCTCGAGCATTGACCGATGTCAAAATCTTACGCTGTGATTTTCAAACCTATGGTCCAGATGTCGAGCCGCATCGTTGATTGAGTCAAGATGTCGCGCTCATGAACATCGACCGATGTCAAAATATCACGCCGTGATTCTTAGACCTACGGTCAGATGTCGAGCCGCATTGTTGACTGGGTCAAAATATCGTGCACTCGAGCATCGACCGATGCCAAAATCTCGCGCCGTGATTTTCAAACCTATGGTCCAGATGTCGAGCCGTATTGCTGAGTGAGTCAAAATGTCGAGCCCTCGAGCATCGACCGATGACAAAATCTCGCGTCGTGATTTTCAGACCTACGGTCCAGATGTCGAGCTGCATTGTTGACCGAGTCAAAATATCGCGTCTTCGAGAATTGACCGATGTTAAAATCATGCGTCGTGATTCTTAGACCAACGGTCCAGATGTCGAGCCGCATTGTTGACTGAGACAAAATGTCGTGCCCTCGAGCATCGACTAATGTCAAAATCTCGCGTCGTGATTCTCAGACCTACGGTCCAGATGTCGAGCCGCATTTTTGACCGAGTCAAAATGCCGCGCCCTCGAGCATCGACCGATGTCAAAATCTCGCACCGTGATTCTCAGACCTACGGTCCAGATGTCGAGCCGCATTGTTCACTGAGTCAAAATATCGCGCTCTCGAGCACCGACCGATGTCAAAATCACGATGTCGAGAGGAGAGTAAAAATGTCGAGCGTTGGATTCATAATGTCAAGCTGGAGGGTTGGAATGTCGACCCGATGTTTTGGATCTGGGTCGGGCTTGTTGTCGAGCCCAATAGGCTCATCTAGCCCGCGATGCTTCAACTTCTCGACTTTTGGCTATAAATAGTCGGGGGTTGAGAATTTCATTTCTTCGCATTCTCTGATTTCCCAGCTCAACTTTCTCGCTCCGGTCCTCGACTTCTCAGCGCTCGTGCTTTCCATTGTAAGGGTTCGACTTACACTGTGTAAAAAGGGGGTCGATTTCCTTGAGCCTGATTTTTCGAAGTCGAGCTTCTTAGAGTCACCTCTGTCCTATCTTGGGTTCGACTTCTTGGAGTCGGCTTTTGGTGTCGATTTTTCGTGGTCGTTCCATCCTCCTCGGATAGGGGTCTACTTCTCTAGGGTCGACTTTTACGGTCGATTTTTTAGGAGTCCTCCCTTTAGGATGGTGGGTCGACTTCTTTCTATCGATTCCCTTGGTCGACTTCCTCTGAAGTACTCCCTGGGGGCTGGGTCTACTTTTTGAGCTCGACCTTCAAAAGTCGACTCGCAGGGAGTCGACTTCTGAGGGTCGATTTTATTAAGTCTCCTGTTTTTAGGTTTCTAACCTTTTGTTGCAGCTTTCGCTAACTATGCCTACCGGAAGTAGGATTGGGCATGGGTCGGGTTTCCCTCGGGTTTGCCTAGACCCGGACCCGAGTTTTCAAATCGGGTTCGGGTCAAAACCCGAGAAGGTCAAAAAATATTGAACCCGGACCCGAACCCGGTTTTGACGTCGGGTTTGGTCGGGTTGGGTTCGGGTTTAATAAATTGATTGAATATTTTACATAAAAAACTCTGTTGTTTAAATATTTTTTAAATTTTATAAAAATCAAATAAAATGGTTTGTGAAGATGGAGAGGGTTTGTGAAGATGGAGAGATCCAATGACGATGAGGAGAGGTCCGACAACGGTGAGCAGAGGTTCGACGACGGCGAGGAGAGGTCCGGCAACGGTGAGGAGAGGGTCGGTGACGGTGAGGAGAGATCAGGCGACGGTGAGGAGAGGGTCAGCGACAGTGAGGAGAGGGTCGGCGACAGCGAAGAGGGAAAATGAAAGTGGAAGAGGAGAGGGAAATGAAATTAAGGTTTAAATTTTAAGATATGAAATTAACTAATTAAGGTTTATAAAAGATGAGAAATTTATAATTATGTATATTAATTTTTTTATAAAGTGTTTTATATGAAATTATATTAATTATTTATATTTTAATAATTTAATAATTTTTTTATAAATTTCTTCGGGTTTCAGGTGAGTCGGGTTTGGTTCGGGTCAAACCCGAACCCGATAAAAAAAAAAAATCGGGTAAAAATTACTCGGGTTCGGGTCATTCACATCGGGTTTCATGACCGAAAATATCAACCCAGACCCGACATATTCGGGTTCAGGTTTGGCCCGACCCACGCCCACCTCTAACCGGAAGGGACCAAACCAGTAAGCTCTCCAAGGCTCACGTTGAAAAAAACCGGGCCGAGAGGTCCAAAGACGATGCAGGAGATACTTCTCGCCAGCTTATCTCTGTGGCTTAGGGTGGTGCTATATCCATTCATACCTATGGATCCAACATTTCTATCGAAACTCTGCCCGGGAGTTCTTCTGCTACGAAGATCTCGCCGCAGAAGGCAGTTTCTCAGAGAAGGCTTTAAAGGAGATGCCACCTCTCAAACCTAGTAAGCCCAGTAAGTTCCTCCTATCCTTATTATTTTTCTTTCGTCGGGTAGAGTTTATTTATTAACCTTTCTTGTAGGCCCTGATTCTCCTTCTAACGAGTGGAATTCTGAAGACTCTGACGATTCCGAGGCATCTACCTCTTTTTCTGTTAGTGATCAGAGTCCTAAGTCTACCCATTTTGGGGATGATTGGGCTGAGGGTTCCAGTAGCAGCTGTAGTTCCTCCGAGTCTGAAGAGGAGATTAACATAGACGAATTTAACTCCCAAGATGAGCATATACCTACTCCTGCTGACGTAGTCATCTTTCGTAGCCCTGTTTCACCTCTTTCCCCTGTCAGACTACCGCCGGAAGTGACCCAGGACGATATCCTTTCAGATCCCCCTCTGTTTGTTTCTGAGAAACCAAAAAAGTCTAGGACTCCTTACCTTTTTCCATGCTCAATTAATGAAGACAATGGGGGTCCTGCTCCATATTTTTATAACGAGGCTGACGGGAGTCGGAAAAAATGAAGTGTCTTTGTCATCAGTCCCCATAACTATCATCGTGTTCCTCTTCAAATAAGGGAACAACCATACGGAGTGGAGTGTGGTTCAATCCAATCTATCTCCTCTGAGATTACATGTTACCCTCGACCTGAAAATCGTAGATCTACGAACCGACTGTCAAAAGAGGCCTCTATTGAGCTTCTAATGTCCCTTGAATTGAGAGTGAGAGTTTATTGGATCCACCCTGATGAATTTATGGGAGATGTGGCGCCTTATTACATGGTTTCCCTCCTTAAATACTACTTCACTAATTTCCCTATTCTCCTTATCCCACGTTTTATTAGTGAGATTTTGAGAATGGCTGGTGTATGTATATCTCAACCAGGCGCTGCTATCTTTTTCTATGCTCACGGTTTTCAAAATGTCCTTCGGGACTTACACATTTAAACCTTCTGCTAATCTATTTTTTCATTATTTTTCTTTTTCTGCTGCCTCCCACTCCGAAACTCTTATTTCTTGTTCGAGTCGGGCAGCTTCTTCTTATCACCTTTCTCTTCTTTGTGACCCTCCTATAAGGAGAAGGAAAAATGAGTTTATTTTTTTCGATGCTCGCTTGTGACCATATACAATGCTGACACCTGTATTGGCCAAGCATCGTACCCATGTTCTTAAACCCATCCTTAGTACCGAGGAGCTTGAACAGGTCAAATTGCTGAGTGAAACATATCCTAAACCTATTCATCTTTATGAAGGTAACAAGGATACTTTCACTAGTAAAGGTTAATAACATTTTTATTTCTATCTATTTATATTTCTTATCTTACTAACCTTTTATTGTTTTACGCAGGATATACCGCACTTTACCCCGATGGTGCGACTGATCGTATTAACCAAAAACAGGTTGGGGGAAAATTCTTTCCTGACGCCAGCAAACCTTCTGACGTGAAAAGGTTGCGGAAATTGGCTGCCTCCAAGCTTTCTCGGGATTCTACCACTGAGCTTGAGGCGGGAGAGGTTCAACGTAATCCTGAAATTTTTCACCAAGTCCATATTCTGCTTCAGAAACCTGATGATTCAAGGAAGAGGGCCCCACTTATTACTTCTGCTCTTCCGAAGAAAATACCGCGTGTTCTTGAGCAAGGTTCGACTTCTCAACCTTCTCTTCCTACGAAGGAGCCTTCGTCGAAGCCTGCTTACCAATCTACTCATGATGATCAAATGCCGAGGTATGATTGTTATCACCCAACGAATCATGGAAGTAAGACCCCTATTGTTCCTGACACTGCTGTGAGTTAGGCTGCATTGAAGAAGATTTTCATGTATGGATTGGACAAGCTGGTCGAGGACTTGGCCCAAAACTTGGTGAAAGTAAGATTCCTTTCGCTCTTTTCTATTTATTCTAATTTTACTAACTCCATCCTTTTTTTTTACAGCTTTATCATTTGTACAAGGCAAGATTTGCCCCTCTTGGTAAGATCCAAAATCACCACCAAATCCTTGACGAACTTGCTTCCTTGAAGCAAAAATTAAAAGTTTTTGAGGCTAAAGTTACAGATTTTGGGAAGACCAACATATGTCTTCTCATTCAAAACAAGGCACTTGCAGGTGATATTTCTGCTAAGGATTCTCGGATTAAGGATTTGGAGGAGAAGAACAGGAAGATGCATGTTGAACATACCAATGCCCATACTGCTAAGACCAATGTGGAGGCCCAAGCAACCCTTCAAAAGACACTCGCTGATTCACTCGAGATCTCTCTTAAAGTGTCAGATCAAACGGTTCTTCGACTAAGAAGTGAACGGGATGCTCTGAAGGCTAATCAAACATCTGCTGTCGATATTCTGATTAAATATGCTGAGCAAACAGAGGAGCTGAATAACCTTCAGAGGGAAAGTGCGGAAACTGAGGATTATCTTCGAACTGAACTTCGGAAGAACATTGATGATTACAACAACTTGGTTCAGTTTGGTCCTTTTTTGCATCCGGAGTTTTATGCCGAAGAGGTCCTCAAGTGGGTTGCAGATTACCTGGAAGAAGCTGAGAAACTTCGATTGGAATGGGCCGGAGGTGATACCGAGCATGTTTCCAGTGAAGTTCATTATTTAGCATCTCCCGAAGCTTCCTCCCAAGTTGCTACCTTAACTAGCGAAGCTCTCGATATTTCACAAGACGAGATAACTACAATGGATGAGCTTCTGAAGTCTATTACTGATGATCCTCCTGCTTCAAAGACCGACACTCCTCCTGCTGCTACTAATGATCTTCCTTCCGGTACTGATGATCCTCTTATTGATGTCTGACCTTTTAAACTTAACTTGTTTAACATTCTGGATATTTTTGTATGTTAATATTCCAAATACTTTTAATGTTTCAAGTACTTTTAACTTTAAGTATTAATTCTAATGAAACATTACTTCCAATTTCAAAATAGAATTCTTAACTATTAGGGAGTAGTTACAAATGACAATATCTATCCTATCACTAGATAATGAGTTTCACACTTTTTAAAAGTATAATTGTAAATTGTCAGCATGCCAGGTGTTGGGAATATAATTTTCGTCTTCCCACTTTAGTCTATAAGTCTCGAGACGGAGTTCTTCTCCTACTATGTAGGGTCCTTCCCAATTAGCTCCTAGCTTACCTTTAGAACAATCCTTTCTAGTTATATTTGCCCTTCTTAGGACCAGGCTCCCTTTCCTTATATTTTTTAACTTCACATTTCTGTCGTGATATTTGGCGACACTTTGCTTGTAGACGGCATTCTTGACCTGTGCATTGTCTCGCAACTCATCCACCAAAAGTCAAGGGTCGTGGCACACGATCTCATGTTTTCTTCCATATCGTATGTTAGAACCCTGATTGTGGAGACACTCGGCTTTGTTGGTATCAACGTCTCCATTCCGTATGTTAAAGAGAATGGGGTTTCAATAGTGGGTGTTTTCTCCATAGTTCGGTAGGCCCATAGGATCTCTGGAAGTAGGTCAACCCATGAACTTTTAGCCTGTTCGATTTTTTCTTCAGTCCTTGAACTATGACACTATTCGTGACCTCTCCCTACCCATTTCCCTATGGCCGATACATCGATGAGAAATGCACCTTTGTGCCCATGTTGTCGCACAACCTTATGAATTCCCCGCCTGTGAATTGTGTCCCGTTATCCGTTACTATGTGAAGAAGTGCGCCAAATCTGCACATGATCCATATGAAGATGAATTTGGCTACCGCACCTTGGGTGATTTTGGGTACAACCATTGCTTCGACCTATTTCGTCGGTGGATGGCGGGAATGGCCCTACGATATCCAATCCCCACATTGCAAATGGGATAGGGCTGCTCACCCTGGTCAGTGGTGTAGTGAGATTTTTTTTGGATGTTGTTGTGGACTTGGCAAGCCCTGTACTTTCTTGCAAATAGAACTGTATCTTTTTTCAAATTAGGTCAGAAGTACCCCTGACGCAGTACACTTTGGGCTAGGGATCTCCCCCCCCAGATGGATTCCACATACTCCTTGGTGGATTTCCTCTATCACAAATTGGCCTTCTTCCTTAGAGACATACTTCATTAAAGGCCCATCATATGACTTCTTGTATAGAACGTCCGCTATCTGGCAGAATCTCAGGATGCGCGTTTGTAGCTTTCGGCGCTCATTTTTATCTTCCGGCATCTTTTGGCCCTGAAAATACTCTAGTAGTTGCAGCCTCCAATCCTTGGCCTGACTTGTGACCAGATTGCAAGATGGGTCTGATACTGAATCTACTAGTATTTCCCTTTGGTCGCCGTCGAATGCAGAGGCGAGCCATCAAGTGCATCCGCCTAGTTGTTCTAACTTCTAGGGATTTGTTCTATCTTTACTTTGTCGAATTGCAACTTCATTTTGTCTAATGTTGCTACGTACTGCATTATTTGGGGTTCTTTTGCTGAAAACTCCCATGTTGATTGCCTTGCTACTAGCTATGAATCAGTTCTGATTATCACTGAGCAGACTCCCAGGGTTTTAACTATTTTTAACCCCTGAATTACAGCTTCGTATTTTGTTATATTGTTTGTAGTCGTAAATTGCAGCCTTACCGAGTGTTCGTATATTTTCTGGTCTGGAGTTATTATTTTAACCCCAATTCCGGCACCTGTGCTGCAGCTCGAGCCGTCACTTTCACTACCAAAGGAGAGTCCTCATTTCCTTGTGTCATATCTACTATGAAATCCACAATGGTTTGTGCTTTGATGGTTGTAGTTGGAACAAAATCGACATCAAACTCGCTCATGCCCACTTCGTGAGTCTGTCAGACGTGTCTGGTCTGTGAATGATCCTTCGTAGTGGATGTTCAGTTAAGACCTTGATTGTGTGTGCCAGAAAATATGCTCGAAATCTTCGTGTTGCGTGTATGATGACGAGAACAATTTTCTCAATTGGAGGATACCGGGTCTCTCCCCCTTGCAGCCTCTTGGAGTGATAATAGATAGATATTTATTCACTATCTCTCTGAAAAATCAGTACCACGTTGATTGCTTCTTCTGATGCAGTCACGTAAACATATAAATCCTTTCCTGTCTGGGGGAGGGTAAATGTGGCAGTGATATCAGGTGTTTCTTTAACTGTTTGAATGCTTGTTCGCATTCTGGAGTCCACGTTACCGCATCCTTTTGACTTTTTTTTAGCAGTTGGAAGAAGGGTTTGTACTTGTTCGCCACTTTAGATATAAATCTGCTCAAGGCGTTGATCTTCCCATTGAGTTTTTGTACTTCCCTGATAGTTCGCGGTGGCTTAGTCTCCAAAATTGCAGTCACTTTCTCCGGGTTAGATTTTATTCCCTTTTGGCCTACATAGAACCCTAAGAATTTCCCATCCTGAACCCCAAAGCTACATTTGGACAGATTAAGCTTCATTCCGTACCTTTTCAGGGTTTCCAACGTTTCTCGTAGATCTTCTGGGTGATCCTTCACGTATCTTGATTTTACCAAAATATCATCTACATATGCCAAGACGTTTCTTCCTTCCTGCCCTTTGAATACCTTATCCATGAGCCTTTGAAAGGTTGCACCTGCATTTCGTAGCCCAAATGGCATAACCCTATAGCAGAAAGTCCCCTATTCCATGATAAATGATGTAATCTCCTCATCTTCCTCTTTCATGAGTATTTGGTTATAACCTGAGTGAGCATCCATCATTGATAGTAGTTCTTTTGCAGAAGCTTCATCTACCAGTCTGTTAATTGAGGGAAGCGGGTAACTGTCTCTCGGGCATGCCTTATTAAGGTCAGTGAAATCCACACACATTCATCATTTACCGTTGGATTTCTTCACCATCACCGGGTTGGCTAACCATTGTGGGTACTTGACCTCGCGTATGTGCCCTGCGCTGACTAGCTATTCTATTTCTGCCTATGCTGCTTCCTTTCTTTCGGCTGCGAGTATCCTTCGCTTTTGTCGAACTGGAGTGAAACCAGAGTCGATGTTTAACTCATGGTACGCTATTGTCCGTTGTACCTGTGAGGGTGCCACTCCCTCCCACACAAACGAGACCTCATAAGTATTCAATAATTCTACTAGGGAGACTTTTAATTCTGAGGTAATAGACGTACCTATTAGAATTTTTCCTCCTCTTGCTAATGCAACCTCTTCAATTTGGCCCATTAGCGTCATTTTCTCCTTGTCCTCTCTTTCCCGGATGAACAGAGTTGTGTGCTTGGCTATTTTTGTTGCTTTTCTATACGAATCTCTTGAGTCCCTTTGCGCTCCTTTTACAGTTGTTATTTTTTCATCTTTCACCAAATACCTGAAGGTCTGATGATAGGATGTAGGCAATGCTTTAAAACCGTGTATACTGGGTCTTCCTAGGATTCCGTTAAATGGAGAGTTAATATCTGCTACGATAAAATGTGATGTTCTAGAAACTCTTCCTCTTCTCTCGCCCAAGGATATTTCTAAATCAATTGTTCCCACTACTGAGGTTTTAGTGTTTGTGAAACTGTAAATTGATTCTTTAGCTGGTGTCAGCTGTTCTTTTTTGAACCCCATTTTTTCAAAGGCTGCCAGGTACAAGACATCCACTGAGCTTCCATTATCTACCATTACTTTGGTTAGAATTAGGTCTGCTCCTATGTCTATCTGGATTACTAGTGGGTCTTCATGAGGGTTTGCTAGATCATCCAGATCTTCTTCTGAAAAGCTAACATCCTCTTGTGGATATGTTTTTTTCTTCTGATTTCTCTCTGGTTGTGCAGTGGTGTGTAGGACTTTTCTTGTGTAGCTTCTGCTTTGCCCTACTGACCCTCCTCCGCAGATTACATTGATGACCCTCCTTTTTTGGTTATCGTTGGAATTATCATCTGGACTCCTTGAGCGTTCTCGCTTTTCTTTATTCCTTAAAGGTTTACAACCCTGCTTTGTTTTCTCGTGGATCTCTACCACGTATCCTTTTAACTTTCTGGCTTTTGCCTGAGTTTTCAAGAAGGTACCTAACTCTCTACAGGTATTGGTCATATGTTTGTAGTCATTGTAGAACTCACAGTACCTCTGGCCTTTCATACATACCTATTTAGTGGTGGGGTCTAAGGGAATAGGTTCTAGGAACTTCATCCTTCCTTTTTCCCTACCATATATTTCTTGCAGGGAGGTATTAAAAGGATCACTGAACTTTTGGAACATTGATCTTCTAGGTTCCTCTTGTGTTTGATAGACTCTGCAATCATGCCTTGGTTTCCATGATGGCTCTTCTTTTTCAAATTTTTTCAATTTTTCTTTTTGAGGTCGAAATACTCTTGTAGCAAGTATTTTCTCTTTCTCCTTTTCTTCGGAGTTCATGTATTTCTAAGCCTTAACTAATAAATGCTCTATGCAACTTACGGTATTTATGTTTAACTCAATTTCTAGAGGACTATTCATGTCCAAACCCCTTGAGTATGCATAAATTAGTATAGTTGTGTTGTGGTCGGAAACCTTTTGCATTGCCTCTGTGAACCTGTTTGTGTAATTTCTGAGGGTGTCATTATTTTGTTTTACTGAGAACAATGAATCTGTTCCCTTCTTAACTCTTATATTACCACAGTGTTAAGCCAAAAATTTCTTTTTTAGGTCAGAGAAATTTACAATGCTTTTACTGGTAAATCTGCGAACCATTTGTATGTGAACCCCTCAAGGTTCCTGAAAAAGTTCTACATAGTATATCATCCCTTTCTGTCACACATTGCATTGCCCTCTGAACATATTAACATGGTCAATGGGGTCTAAATTCCCCTCATACTCTGGTAGCTTTGGTAATATAAATCCTGGCGGTGCGGTTTTACCATTAATGAGCTATCCAGAGGTTCCATGCCTTCGAACAAGGTTTGGCACCTTTGTATTGTATCTTCCGAATCTCCAGTTCCCTCTGTGTGGAATGTAGGATTTAATATGGGTTTTGATTTCTCCCCCTTGGCTTTTTGGTGGGAGGGATTTTGATTGTGCTGTGTGACAGCTGGCTTTTTGTTTTTCTCGTTTTTCTGAAGCTTGTCTAGAAGGCTGTGCTGAAGTATGACCTCTCGAATGTTGTATCGTGCAGGTTAAGCGTGTGTTCTCGACTATCTTCAGTCTTTCTGCCATTCGAGCTATGGTTTCTTTCATGGCTACCAGCTCCTCTAGTGAAATATACACCATGGAATGATGACTGTCAGCAGTATTAGCACAAGGCGGGTCCCTAATATTTTGGATATGTTGGGGAACTTGTTGTTGCTGTTCGGGAATTTGCTGCTGTTGTTCCCCTTGCTGCTGACCCAAATGCTGGGCGATGGCCCGGGCTACTATCTGTAATGAATTCTGATTTTCCACAATAATAGGTATTTGTGGTGCCTGTTCCTGATTTCCTCCATGGCCTTTGGTTGGCCAGTGTTTTTCTTTGTCTTGACGACATCTTTTTAGCTCCAGGGTTTTTATCAGGTTAGCTCCAGGGTTTTCTTGTGGTGACCATTTTCGTAAAAAGTTGGTATGGGAGGAAATCGAGAAGAGATCGACTTGGAAAAAGTCGACCCTGGGAACTGAGTGCAGACTGGCAGAAAGTCGATCTTGGGAGTCGATCCTCCCAAGGAATGTTGAGCATGAACTAGCCAAAAAAGTCGACCCTAGGAGTCATCATCCCGAGGAAATCGAGCTGAGTTGGCAGGAAAGTCGACCCTAGGAGTCGATCCTCCTGAGGAAGTCGAGCTGAGCTGGCAGGAAAGTCGACCCTAGGAGTCGACCCTCCCAAGGAAGTCGAGTTGAGGGGCGAAGGGCGAGCTGATAGAAGCTGATTTGGTTGCGACTTCTCTAAAAAGTCGACCAGCTTTCTTTTTTTTGTGAGTATCTAGAAATCACAAACGGCACCAACTGATAAGGGTGGAGCCCGATCAGTGCTCGGACGATGCTTCAAACAAGCATTGGGCCAGAAACTTCGTCAAAAATAACTCAGACACCTTAGTCGCTCAGGCTTACTCTGGCAGGAGTTCTCTCTCACTCGAATCAACCTACCCTAATGAATGGGAGTGACCTCTATTTATAGGGTCCTTATAGGGTAATCTAGTCATTAAGGTCTTAACCGCCTAACTGCCCAGATCTGGTTCCAGGTCGACTTTATGAGGTCGACTTCCTTAGGGTCGACTTTTGTCCTCGTCTTCGTTAGAAGTCGACTTGGCAAAAGTCGGCCTGCAGGGGTCGACTTCCTCATAAAGTCGACTGGGGCTTCCCACTACCTATACAGGTATTCACCATCCATTTCGGGCTATCTCAATCTTTGATTGCTGGTGTCGTGATCAAGTCTCGGATATTGTATCACTAGTACTCCCCCCTTTCGATACGTACTAGGTTTCCTAGGGGACTACTTCCTGGCCTCGTTGATGCGATCTGAGTGTTAGATCCTGCATCACTAGTGCTCCCTCTCCTTTTCTCGTCGTAGTGAGGATCCCTACCCCGGTATCACCAAGCACACGCCTTGTCACAGACCCTTATGTTCGAGGGGAATATTGCTGACACAAGACTGTACACTATTCCTTTCTGTCAACAGGGACTAAGGTTCCGTTCGCTTTATACCGAACCCTCGGAAGGCTCCCACAAAAGCGGAACTAAAAGTCTTCGTCGAGACCCGAGTCAATTCTCCAAAACGTCGATTTGATCTGCCAAATCGCCAATTGGGGCGGCAAATCGCCGAGTTAAGGAGATGATTGTCAGAATCTGACACCCTTTGAAATCGTCGATTTCGGAGCGTTACTCCCGTCCAGCCCGAACCATAATGGTCGTAATGGCTTCCATTATAGTCGGGACGTGTAATAACTCAAATAAATAAATAAATAAATAAATAAATAAACAAACAAATAAACTTTAGAGTACCTTAGTTGGGCCAATTACAGTGGGTTGGGTCAATTTAACTAAGGGTATTTTAATAATGTGTTACAAGAAATAGATAAACCCTAGGATATAAGGGTAGAAGGAAGGGGGAAAGGGGAGGGAGGAAAAAAGGAAACGGAAGTGGAGTGAAGAACTTCCACACTACGGCAAGGTTGGGATACAAACGGAGACGGAACTCCGACGAGGGGTC
The DNA here is from genome assembly GCA_001185155.1 of Zostera marina. Taxonomy (NCBI): domain Eukaryota; kingdom Viridiplantae; phylum Streptophyta; class Magnoliopsida; order Alismatales; family Zosteraceae; genus Zostera; species Zostera marina. The sequence continues at coordinate 230,789 of LFYR01000338.1, read as the reverse complement.
ATCCGTCAATCGTGTGAGGCGGTGCTTATTGGGTGGGTGGAAATCTTGGTGTGGCTTGTGTATAGAGAGGCTTCAAAGGCAAGGAAAGGTATGGGATTCAAGGTCAAATAATAGAATGATAAAAAGAACAACAGGTGAGGGTAAAGACTAACGACGGCTTTTCAAAAAAAAATTGTTTAAAAAAAAAGAAAATTAGACGCCAGAAGATAATAAGGGGAAAGATGACCCTTCTGGCAAATAGCGTTACTATTATTCTAGGAAAGAAGCAAGGAGAAGGATAGACGAAACCGACATTCATCTTCAAGATAAATGAGAGGGATGAGAATAACATTAATCGTCGAGAAAACGACTAACCTCGACAGAATCCAATCAAACTATTGAGGACGAACCACCGATGAGGAAAAAATACCGCTAGGGATGATCAACAATTGAGGACGAACAACTTGGTAAGGACGAACAATGTCAGGTTCTGTTAGTTGGGGTTAGAGAAGGAGTTCAGGAGAGAATGGAGGAGGAAGACAAAGTTCTTATGATGGGATTGAAAACGATGATTAAGGTAGGAAATAAATAGGTAGTAAATTTTACAAGTTGATGGGACAACACACTAGATAGGTAGTAGGCTAGTAGTAAGGTAGACTATTGATGATACCCGTGGCCCACTGTATGTGGCCCAAGGTTAATAACAATAACTCAGTACATGACCTAGGCCTAGCAAGGATCTGACCCGAGTCAAACCTGAGCCCGACCCAACTACCCTACGGGTCAACTCTGGGGATCTGACCCGACCACAGCTTGGGCTTAAGCTCAGATAAGTATCCGACAAGCCCAACCCCATTAGCAGGATAATTTTGTTATTAATAATGCTCACCTAGGGGTCAACGATAAGTTAACTTAATGGGTAGACACTGGCTACTAGAGAGAGAAAAAAAAAGATTTAGATCGACTGTAACTAGGGGTGTAAATGGGTATTGTCTAGGCTGGCTGGGACCCGGATCCATGAAGTTGGCCCGAGTCTGGGACAGGTCCGAGTCCAAAAGGAAAATATCTGGACCCGGATCCAACTCAGACCCATAAAAAATCTGGGTCTGGACTGAGTCCGGGTCCAATAAATGATCAACAAATAATTAAATATTTATCTTAAACATTTATAATATCCGGGTCTGGATCCGGGTCTGCCTAATCTGGACTCGGACCCGGGTTACTAGCTGACCGGGTTTGGACCCGAACCTCCAGATCCAAAACCTTTAACGGATCTAAAAGTAGTCCCGGGTTCGGGTCAAATCTGGACCCATTTACACCCCTGACTGTAACGGTCGTCTCTCGACCTTGCGTTATCAAATGTAATATCAGATTACACTATTGGTTTGCCATAAAAAAATTGGACCTGATGTGCGTCCAATATTATTATTGTTTACATTTGAATTTTTATATGACCAGAATTATTTATTAAACAAGTAAAATAAAATTGAAAAAATTAGTTAATCCTTCTGCAGTTGGTTCTGATCTCCCCTTTCGTTCCACGTGAAGGGTGGATGTTGGACATCTTTGTCATGGCAGTCGCGAAATCATGGAAGAAGGCCGATTGATTGGTAGCATATAGAGTGACAAGTGCATCTTGCGATCCGTTATCGAAAAGCACTTGGTCGGAGGGAAGAAGCCCACGTTGGGCAAGAAGGTTCTTGTAGTATTGATTATCAAACAAACCGGGAGTCTTATCATCCAAAGGTGCCAGATTATTGTCTCCATCACCGAAGTTTCTTGGGCAAGTTTCCTGACGGGTCGCAGCAAAGCAGGAGTCGATACTTGTTGTGTTGTAGATGCGTGGACGGAAAGTAAGACATCGAGCTGCACCAATGGTGTGGCCACCGGAGAGGGCCGTCATGTCACGTGCATTTAGATTTTGTCTTGCGAAATTTTCGATAAGTTCTAGGACAGATGAATTTTGATTTGGAAGAACCTCTGATGCCAATGATTTATTAGCCATGAGAACATCCTTTCGACCAAAACTCAAGCTCCATGAAGGTCCACCCACCTATAATTGCATAGTTTCACATGTTAGATGGTTAACCCTTAATTATAACACATGATCAAGAAATTGAGAGAAGCGGAAAAAAAAAAGGACGGAAATTCACGCAACATCGATCGACTGAGTTCACCTCTTCGACTGCATAGAGAGCTGAAAGAGCGAGTATGTCGGCACAAGACACGACGCCAGGACATGCAGCTTCCAATTGCTTTTTAATGTCGTCGATGACTTCGAAACCGAAAATCGAGTTAAGGTTGGGAGGAGCATCCTTTTCGCTGTCCATTGTTGTTGTATTGTCCAAAGTGATGGATGCACCACAACCCTGTATGAGAATATTAAAAATTTAATTAAAATACACAACGAGACTTGAATTCAAAGATGGAAATGCAGGCACGGAATGAAGACTTATGTGCCTATGTACGTACATTTACGAAGCAATCATGGAAGTGAAGACGGAGAAGTTTGGCAGCCATACGTGTCTCTTCGGCAACAGCATTTTTAACAATGTCCCTCACAATGTGTTCAAGTTGAGGGCAGCTTTTTTTGTATAAATTGGGACAAAGCTGTGCATCTGCAGCAGTAGATGCGAGAAGAAGAGCAGCAAGAAAGAAGGCCAATCCATGGAAGAGGGGACTAAACGCCATTAGCTTAGCTTGTTGTGTTGTGTTGATTTGAGGATGTATGAGCTTATAAATAATAAAAACCCGAAGAGTATGGCAACCACATGCCAATTGTAGATAAGGTTTTACGACATCAAACAATTTAAACTTCAACTTCTAAATACCTAACATTAGGTACATATGCAATCAAGACAGTAGGTACGTACCATCTTCAAATAGACTACCTACCGCCTACCAGTACCAGAAAACAGTTTTAATGTCTTTCATCTATAAATTTTAATATTTATTTAGGGCATGTGCCACAATATTGTATGCTGTCCGATGTTGTTTTGGGTAGAACATTGAGATTTGAACCCGTCGTTTTACTAAATCTAATTGATAATGATTAACTTATTGTGAACCATCCAAATATTATTAGATAATGATGAAACAATCGAAATATTTTGGCACTTTGTGACTCATACAGGACATTGCATACTTGAAACTCAGTCTATTTATTTATCATGGTTATAAAGATAATTTAACAATTTCAAAATTTTACGACGATAACAAATAATTAAATATCTTAACGATTTCAAATGGGCATGAGTCGGATTTGACTCGAGTTTGCCCTGATCCGAGAACATCTAAAATTATAGAATCCAAACCCGAACTCGATTTAGATATCGGGTTTGGTTGGGTTTGAAATTAATAATTAAAAAAAAAAGAATTTAAAGAACCCTGTTATTTGAATTTGTTTGGAGTTTTCACCCACCTGATGAAAAAATCTTAGTCTTTAATTATATCAAGTTTAATGACCAAAAATATTCACTCCTAATTTCGATTTTCGACCCTACAACTTTGAAATTTTTGTATTTTATATGTTTATTTTCAATTTATAAACAGAAAATCAATGTGTATTTAATCAGTTGCCAAATACCTCTTTTTCTCATCCGGTGGACACTTTTTCTAATATTAAAATATGGCCCATATCAGGTAAGAAATAAGGTTTTTATGAGAACCCTTTTCCATCACAACCTGGTAAACCAGTAACCGATTCCGTGCTATCTATTGGGGAAAAAAATAAAAAAAACTCCTAAGGTACTAGCTAGTAGGTAGCAGAGTAGTATGTAATGCATAGCATCACTGTGTCAAAAATCAGTATTGAAAAAATTTCTTTGAATTTTGAAAAACAAAACCCATCGTTTCTTCCCTTCCAAAAACCCTAGGATATTTCTTTCTCCGACATTCGCCGTTGTTCAACCGAGCTATCACAGCGATCTATATTCGACTTCCGGTTTTCTACATCGGAATCGCGACCTGCTTCCCCAGTTCTGCTTCTTGTCGTCACCTCCTGCTCTGTTATCGAAGCTGTAAACGATTTTCGCTGAAAATGGGTATACACTGCTGTCCGAGTCCAACGACGACGGGACGCGGTGGTGGACTTGATCTTGATTTTATTTACTTATCATTCGTTTCTTCTTCACGTCTCGTTCTATATTTAGATCTCCTCCTCTTCCTCCTCTGTTGCTTCCACAACACTACGCTTCAAGGTTCGTTTCAGTTTTATATAAAAACCGAACACTAACCTCTTCTCGATCTCACTCGCCGGATCAGTAGAAAAGAGATCATGGATCAGGAGAAGAAAAAACCGTTGGTTTCCGATGCCGGAGCATGGGGGATGAACGTTGTTAGCTCCACCGGTCT
>LFYR01000338.1:165772-226357 GCA_001185155.1 Zostera marina | reverse complement strand
GGATGGGCTGTGCGTAACGAAGAGCCACACACCAACACATAGATTCATTCATTCATTCATAGATAGATAGATACCTTGGATTTTCTAGATACATATATTTTTTTCTTTAGCTGTAGATAGATTTGGATTTATTTTGACTTTTTGGAATTTTTTTTCTTTCTATTGTAGCAACGACGCTAACCGGATTACATTTCGCAATGACGGGCGTACGTGGGATGGGTGTCTAACAGGATCGGTCTTTCCAACTCCAAGTACATACCGTTTTGGGAACTCCTATGGTTCTCGATAGTTGCCAACATGTCGATTACAGGGATGAATCTCAGCCTCATGCTTAATTCCGTCGGCTTTTATTAGGTTTCGCTTTCAATCTATTTTTTGGGTTTTTGAGATTTGTCCATATTTTTTTACTCTTTTTCTTCTGTAGATTTCTAAATTGAGTATTAAGCATGTGGTTTGTGTGTTGGAGTCGATTCTTCCTATCTTTGAACTTTCAGTTAGTTGTATCCACAAAAAGTCCAAGATCTGACAAGCAATATGTTTGGAAAGTTGTTGTGGACAGTAGTTCATATGTAATAGAAGAAGAGACTGATTCTGAAAAATTGTTATTATATGGAACACAAATTATTCGCATAGTCGTTATGTGATACTAAGTTTTTTTGTAAATTATAACTTCAAGTATAAGTAAATTACCAACTGTCCTAACTTGTTTGTAATTGTAGATATACTATTTTGTCATACAATGTTCTAGATATACTATTATGTGATCCAAATGCTTGTGGTTATCGATATACTAATTTTGTAATACAATGTTGTCGATATATATAGTATTATGTGATACAAAGGTTCTGTAATAGCATAAATACACTACATAATAACGTCCTGGGTGAATGAATTATTCGTTCAGTTATTTATAATAGCAAAAGTATACTAAATAATAACATAATGGACGAATAAATTATTCGTCCAACTACTCATAATAGCAAAAATACACTAGATAGTAACGTAGTCGTTGAATGAATTATTGGTCTAAGTACTCGTATTAGCAGAAGTACACTATATAGTAACATAGTCGGTGAATCAATTGTTCGTCTAACTACTTGTATTATCAGAAGTAAAGTAGAGAATAGCGTAGTCGGTAAATGAATTGTACGTCTAAGTACTCGTAATAGCAGAAGTACACTAACGTAGTCGGTGAATCAATTGTTCGTCTGACACCTCGTGTTATCAGAAGAAAAAGTAGAGAATAGCGTAGTCCGTAAATGAATTATTGTTCATCCAAGTACTTGTAATAGCAATACTAAACTAGATAGTAGTGTAGTTGGTGAATCAATTGTTTGTCTAAGTACTCGTATTAGCAGAAATACAATAGATAATAGAGTAGTCGGTGAATGAATTGTTCGTTTAAGTACTCGTATTAGCAGAAGTAAACAAAATAGTAGAGTAGTGGATGAATCAATTGTTCGATTAAGTACTCGTATTAGCAGAAGTACAGTAGATAGTAGCGTAGTCGGTGAATGAATTGTTCGTCTAAATACTCGTATTAACAGAAGTAAACTAGATAGTAGCGTAGTGGTTGAATCAATTATCCGTTTAAGTACTTATATTAGCAGAAGTACACTAGATAGTAACGTAGTGGGTGAATCAATTGTTCGTCTATATACTTGTATTAGCAGAAGTACACTATATAATAGCGTAGTCGGTGAATGAATTGTTCGTACAAATACTCGTAATAGCAGAGGTACAATAGATGATAGCGTAATGGATGAATGAATTGTTCGTCTAAATACTTGTATTAGCAGAGATAAATTAGATATTAACGCAGTGGACGAATCAGTTGTTCGTATAAGTACTCGTATTAGCAGAAGTTCACTAGATAGTAGCGTCGTAGTACATGAATAAATTGTTCGTACAAGTACTCGTAATAGCAGAGGTACAATAGATAATAACGTACGGATAAATGAATTGTTCGTCTAAATACCCGTATTAACAGAAATACATTATGTAGTAATGCAGTGGGCGAATCAATTGTTCGTGTAAGTACTCGTATTAGCAGAAGCAAACTAGATAGTAGCGTAGTGGGTGAATGAATTGTTCGTCTACGTACTCGTATTAGCAGAAGTAAACTAGATAGTAACGTAGTGGGTGAATCAATTGTTCGTCTATGTACTCGTATTAGCAGAAGTACACTAGATAGTAGCGTATTGGATGAATGAATTGTTCGTTGAAGTACTCGTATTAGCAGAAGTACACTAGATAGTAGCGTAGTCGGTGAATGAATTGTTCGTTTATGAACTCATAATAGTAGAAGTACATTACATAATAGCATAATGAGTGAATAAAATGTTCGTAAAAGTATTAATTATAGCATAGATACGCTAGATAGTAGCATGGATCACAAAAAAGATAGTGTTGGAGAACATGAATGATAGTCTGGATTTGAAATATACATTAATTCACGAACAAAATGCAAAATAAAAAAGGTCATTTTTTCTTAGCAGCTGAATCGCGATAAATTTTCTTTGCACTCTTCATCCGCATTGCATCAATTTTCGTTGGTCTTCCACTCTTACCACTCCCTTTTGTTTTAACCTTCTCTGGAGGCCCAATCAATACAACGTTTCTTTTTTGGCTTTTGAATTTTTGTTATTGATGTTATAGAATATAAATTTGAAATGACTATTGATGCATTGAGTTTTTGAAGAAAATTAGTGAGGAAAGAAAAATTAGAAACAAATGTGAGAGGGAGAGAGAAAAAGAAAAAAAAAATAGGTATGAAAAGACTGACGGAAAGAGAAGGAAAATAACTGATATTACGCAAGTGAGAATAAAAAAATTAAAAAAAAAAATTCTCAACTAATACTACCGGTTGCAACCAGTTTTCAATGAATAGTTAAGATTTGTCATCATGGAATAGATGGTCAGGATAAAGTTCTCATGTAAGAACCCAAAAGAGGGTTTTTTACCTGATATTTTTTGTAAATATGAATCAATTGAACACGTTTTTGCTGCGGTCCCTATGGATGACTGTGGTCAGCCAATCTCACTGTCCACGTCCCTAGGCCACTCACAGTCGTTCGTCTTCCGTCCTGAATTTCAAGGTGGAAGTTGACGTCCGACCATACTACTGGCATGAGGTTCGCGAATCACCGACGATCTGGAACCCATCGCGGTTCGAGCGGTTGGGGAAGAACCGCGATAGGTTCCATCGCTCGAACTCATCGTGATCCGGTACGTGGTTCAGCTGTTGGGGACGAACGGTACGCGGTTCGGCTTGTGATGAGGTGTGGTACCTCATTACGGCCGTTGGATTGAAATTGCGGTCGATCAACTTGCTGTGAATCAATTATAAAACTAGCCATGGCTCTTTGACTGCATTTATCAAATTAATGGTCATTTAATTTCCACCTAATTGGTTCATTCTACCCTAACCTAGAAAAGGGAGGAATGCTTGAGATGGAGAAGTAAGGCACCACCATCTTAGAAGAAAATTGCAAACACGGCAAGGGAGACCTTGTTAGAGATCACCGAGATCAAACTTCTGAAAAACGGTGTGTTGAAGGCAACCAGAGACGGAATATCGATACTCAGAATCTTCCAAGGGAGATTAATCTAAGGTTAATAAGTTTTGAAAGAGTGTTTGGTGGTATTGGACTGACGAGACCCACTCTGGGAAGACGGAGGGCGATCACAGCAATCTAGTTGCTATCGCACTTGACGTCCACCCAACTACAGGTCGTACGTGGCGTTGGAGATGAAATCCATAAACACCACTCTTTCCTTAGCCAAGTCACAGTTCACCGGGAGTAAAAGCGAGCAGACGAAAAGCTAGAAGAAGAATACGAAGGAGAGAAGAAGATGCCATTGGCAGTGACACCTTGACACAGTCGATGAGAAGGAGAATAAATCATTCAGTTTGGCATGGCAGTGGAAGATGAACCTCACTGACACACGGTGTTTCTTGATCTGAAATTAACTTTCGGTCGGTAGGTAATCGGGCCTGAAATATTACACAAACACTCTCCTGGTTAATTATAATTGGAACTCTCTTTTTCCGTCTTCTCTTCCTGTGGCCAAAAGGGTATTTATACTATCCCAATGATCGGGCATGAAAATTTGGTTCGTTTATTAAACAAATCAGGCTCGAACCAGCCCAGGCCCGACTCGTCTGGCTCGTTTGCAACCTTAATCGTAGGTAATCAGCAACCGACAAAAGGTGGAAAATCAGTTAGGATTATCTGGGAGTGGTAAGTGGATTATGGTGTTACAAGATATTACATCATCCGTCGTTAAAATCCAAATTCGTTTAAGAATTTCGGATTCGGATATCCGAATAAATATAAATTGACATCTGGATATCCGGATTATCCGAATTTTTTTTAAATGATTAATTAACTTTATTAATGGTAATTTTATATTTTTATAATTTTATTTTAAGATTTTTATAAAAGTTATTCGGATTATCTGGATAATTTATCTCGATTCGGATTTTCATATCCGAATTTTATTCGATCGGATTCGGATATCCGGATAATTATTCGGATTCAGAATGCGTATTCGATTCGAATCCGACCGATATACAAGCTTAGCCGTAGGAAAAAGATGTTAACTTGTGTAATTTCTGGATGATGCTTTACTTGGCTATCCATTTCTTTATTTATGAAGGTTCATTCATAGATTATCGATGTTTAACCGACTAACTACTTTAACAAAACTAATTATGAGATTTAAACATCATACCAGAATGCCTCATCTCTTTTAGTCTTCCTCTTTCTTTTGCCACGTCCTACCTGTAAAGAAGAAAAACTGATGTATAGACAAAAACATCAGACTGTATAAGAATACATGTGAAATCTAGGATAAGATAACAATTTTACCACAATACTGAGTCCAGGACCTAAATGAAATAAAATAAACCAAAGGTTATGACAAAACAGATTTAACTGTTTTGTTTATAACTGGAAAGGGGGTTTTCTATAAATGTTTCAGTAAAATCGTTAATTGGATAAAAATGCAATTAAAAGAAATAAGAGGTTATTACAAAAGAAGTTGTATAACTTCAATAAGTTGACACATGGGTCAACTAGTAAATTCTTCAGTTATTTAATAATCCGAAGACTATTAAATAAAACTCTCAAACTTAAGTCGATGACTATTTTGTTATTACTAACAAGTTTGTGTGTGTGCAACAATTATTATAATTCAATTATAAATCGATTAAATCGAACCCGAAACCCGTTTAAATTAACCAATTTTAAATCTATTGTAATAGTTAGTTATTGTGATAATGAACTGTAAACATGTATAAATACTGGAGAGATTAAATTAATAAATCATTAAGTTTTACAATAAAAAAGTAAAACATTTCTTTCAAATTTTCCCCCTTTCTTTCTTTCTTTCTTTCTTTCTTCTCTTCAGCCCAACGGTTACTTCCGTTTTTTCCCAAATCGAGTTGGGCGGAAAACCCTAAGGCGATTCCGGCAAGCTACTCGCGCAGACGTTCGCCGGACTTCAGAAGTCGCCTCCTTGACGTCGTCTCTTCCTTCCTCACTGGTTTTTAAGAGACTGAATATATAGAAGAAGTTGGATAGAGAAAGAAAGGAGAAAAAGAAACACAATGGAAAAGATACAGATAGAGATCTAACTGCCCAAAAATAGTGGAATTAACTTTGTATCCAGATTGTGAAAAAAGAGGAACGAGCACAAGAAGCCTTAATTTCAATTTGGAAAAATATCAAGTATACAAAATACAATGCTCAAAAACTGATTCATTAGTATTAGTTTATACTATTTATAAACCTTATTAGGTTATTTATTTATTAGTCCATTTACTAACTATTATTACTACTATACCCTTATGGTATGATATTTAATACAATATATCTTTACACTACCTAACTCATGTCTATCCTCTTGCTCTATTTCATGTTGGCCTTCTTTATCCGCCTCCTCATTAATGTCCAGATCTCGCCGTAGTTGATTACTTACTTTTTTGGAGTCGAATGGTATTGTAACCTCCCCATCGTCTATCCGACGAACCTTGTTCTCAAGGGAACAAGCCTTTCTATGTTGCTTAACTCTTCTGAATTGTTGTCATAACCCAACCCCACGATCCTCCTGTCGGAATAACTATTGGATGTGCATCTAATGTTAATGGTGGAATCTACACTTGTTCGGACCTGGAATACTGGAAAAATCCTACTTCCTGTCGGTAATTCTAGCCGATAGGCTACTGCGCTTATTTTCTTCTCTGGACCGTAAAATTGAACTGTTAATTTTTGACAACGACGTACTTCCACAGAGTGTTGTCGATATGGATGAAGCTTCAACCAAACACAATCACCTTGCTTAAATTCGTATGGTCGTCGTTTCTTATCCGCATAATATTTCATCCGATTTCGAGTGGCTTGTAAATGTTTCCAAATCACCAGCAACATTTCCTTTCGTTTAGTTAGCATTACAGCAACCGCTTCCACTAACGAATCTCCTGTCCTGTAAAGGTTGTAATCCAATAATTTGGCTGGTGCCCTTCAGTCCTTACATCGACAACCTGAAACGGGGTTTTACCCAAGCTATGGTGATGTGAACTATAAGTAAACTTTGTTGATTGTAAGGACGTAAGAAAGGAAAGACGATACACCCAAATACTCTAAGTAGAATATAGTTAGGTTTAGTGCCTAACAATGTAGCAAGAAGACATCGGCCATGTGTTGTGGAGGACGGCATCAAAAGCAAAATTCCAAAATCGTAAAGGCATAGAAGTATGATATAAAATGGTTAAACCCGACTCAATGTGATATGTCGAATCTTATGTTCAGATGTACCATTTTGTTCGTGCGTATGTGGACAAACTTTACGATGTAAAATTCCATAATCGCGAGAGAAAAAACCAAAGCTTGATATTATTCTACGAAATCGGATTGGTAAGCTTTAATTTTTGTTTGAAATTGCCGTTCAACTTGTTTTCGAAAGCTAACAAATATAGAGAAAACATCAGGTTCTTTCTAAGTGGAAAAATTCAGAGAAATCTAGAAAAATCGTCAATTAAGATAACAAAATATAAATGACCATAAAAAGAAGACATATGTGTCGGACCCCATACTCCTTGTGTTGGTACCAGGGCCCGTCAAGTCGGACCCCGGATTAAACAGGCCTGCCAGGCCCATTAGGCCCTAGGGCCCTAGGAGTTATAAATACCTCCCATAGTGCAATAGGGGAGGGGATCGATTACCTGGAACAGTAATACTAAGGAGTTGTGTGTGTGAGCACCCTAGCGCAAGCCCACACACCATCAGTGGTGAACATAACGTGAAACAAATACACAATCAGAAAGAGGATGGTCGGAAGAAGCGAGTTCCACAAAGGGGAAAGCTCGAGGCAGTTCGGGCAGAAAGCAGCTCGCGATAGGGAGCTGTGCCCGACCACCACAAGGAGGGAGAAACCGCGAGAGGAAGGGGAAGACTCGGACAGATCCGAGCCTTACTTTTCATACATAAAGCAGAGCGCGGCCTGGGCACTCGAGACCCAGGAGGCAGCATGGCGGGCAAGAATAGAGGAGGCGGACAGGGCAGCCTGGCACAAGGAGAGGGCCGAAGCCGAGGAGACGGCCCGACGCTTGAAGAAGGCCGAGGAGGAGGACCGACGTAAGGAGGAGAGGAAGCAGAGACGGGAGAGACGGGACCGCTCCCAGACCCCTACGGAGAGGGGGAGTGTTGCCGGAGGAGGCGCTCGGAGAATGCGAAGATCTCGGAAATGGTCTCCGCCCTACAGAACAGCCAGCGGTAGCTACAAGAGCAGCTCCTCCAACTAAGCAGTGAGCGCTGGAGTCGGATGGCGCTGGAGGAGGCGCGGTAGGGGAGGACCCCGCGAGTGGAGCGATGGTCACAATACCCGGAGGGCGAGTACCCCATCGGCTGGAAGACCCCGAAGATCATCGCGTACAAGGGAGATACCAACCCAAGTGATCACCTGCACTCCTTCAAAACGAACATGGAGGATAGAACCGATAGGAAGGATATCTGGTACAGGATGTTCCGAAGGGCACTCGCAGGCGACGCAGTGGCATGGTACAGAACGCTCCCCACGGCCTCGGTCCATACCTTCGAGGACCTAGAGAGAATCTTCTTGGCGGCCTTTGCCCACAAGCGAAGGAGACCGAGGCCACCCTCAGTGTAGTAGTGCAGGGGGACTTCGAGAGCACGCGAGCGTACATGGACCGTTTCGCGGGGGAGGTGCAAAAAATCGAGGGGCTAACGGAAAAAGTGATCCTATACGCCCTCACAAACAGCCTGAGGCCCACATACTTCACGGGAGACCTCGTCCGGAAGCCGCCGAAGACGTTCGCGGAGGCCATGGAAAGGTCTCACGGAGAGTCCAACGTGAAGGAGTACCTAGGGCGAGAACGATAGAGTTCAACAAGCGCCAACAGAAAATGAGGGGGACGCAGGCCGGAGCTCCGACCCACCAGCGACAGCAACTGCCGAAGGCCCAACCAGCCTTGACGGCCGCATGCAGAGCTCCAGCCGCCGCTGGCGGGAACCGTCGAGAGGCGGGACCTACCCCGACAGCCAACCAAAGGCAAGTCTTCCTCACCTTAGGCGGAGTCAGAGCCCTTCCGCCAGCTCGGCCCATGAGGAAGGACTCGGCCGCCTACAAAGATGAAGGCAGGTTCTGCGAATACCACCAGGACAAGGGCCACACGACCGACGAGTGCCTGAACCTGGCCAAAGTATTAGGCAAGCTAAGCGCCACGCCCGAGGCGCCCGCAGCCCCACCCGTCAGGAGCGCCGCGGTCATCCCAACCGAGCACCGGTTTCCCAAGCAGAAGCCAGTGGAAGAACCAGTCGGAGACATTTTGACGATAGCTGGAGGGGGCGCATCTCGCGGCGGGGACCCGTGGGAAGGCCGCCGATACGCCGCCGACGTTGATCGGGCGGTTGATGGGAAGTCTCCGCGCCTGGGTGCAAACATCACGTTTATAGAAGCGGATATGAAGGACGTCACCACCCCGCATGACGAACCGCTAGTGATAACCCCGATTTTTCAGAAGGGGAACAAGGAGAATGTGCGGCTCCACAGAGTATTGATCGACACCGGGGCATTGGTGGACATCCTGTACTGGAACGCTTTTGTGGATTTAGGCCTTGCCCGCACGGATCTACTCCCGAGTAGGACGCCAATAGGAGGGTTCGGCCAAGCAGAGGTTACGGTGGCGGGCATCATAGCCATCCCGGTAACGTTAGGCCACCACGCCTAGGCAAGTGAATTTCACCTCCGGTTACAACACCATTCTGGGGAGAACGGCCCTACACGCCTTCCAGGCGATAATGTCGTCTCTTCACTAGTGCTTGAAGTTCCCGACCTCCGCCGGCGTATGTACAGTGAAGGGGTCCTAAAAGAAGACCCTCGAATGTTACTTCAACTCGGTGGGGGAGGTAATGACATCCGGGGAAGGGTTACCGCACGCGCTCCGAGAGGACACTCCGAAGCCGGAGCCGGCGTCGTCCACGGTACTAGTCCCACTCGTGCGAAGCGAGGTGCGGGTAGGAAGGGGCCTTCCGAAGGAGTTCAGGAAGAACTTAGAGGGCCTCCTCAGAGAAAACGAGGACTTTCGCCGCTGGGCTGGGAGAGCTGGACGGAGTAGCCCGGACGACGGCGGAACACAAGCTAGCGGTCGCCCAGGGAGCCCAGGTGGTCCGGCAAAAGTTGGGGCCTCTGAGAGCCGAGAAGAGGTGGCGAAGTTCCTAGAAGCGGGCTTCATACGCCCGGTCCGGTACCCAGAATGGTTGTCCAACGTCGTAATGGTTAGAAAGTCCGACGCCGGATGGCGCATATGCATTAATTTCACAAACCTCAACAAAGCATGCCCCAAGGACAGCTACCTCCTTCCGTCGGTCGACAAACTGGTAGACCAGAGCTCGGGTTGCGAGATGCTCAGCTTCATGGACGTGCACTCGGGGTACAACCAGGTTCCCATGGCCAGGGCTGACGAATAAAAGACATCGTTCATTACCGACTCAGGAACTTTCTGCTTCAAGGTAATGCCCTTCGGGATACGGAACGCGGGGGCCACATTTCAGCGGCTCATGGACAAGGTCTTCGAAGAGAAGATCGGCAGAAATGTCGAGGTGTACGTCGACGACATACTAGTCTGGTCGAAAAAAGCCGAGACACACCTCGCTGATTTAGAGGAGACATTCCGCAGTATCAGGAGGGCAGGCCTAAAGCTAAAGGCGAAGAAATGCGCCTTCAGAGTGAACGAGGGTCACTTCCTGGGATTCAGGCACCCCGGAGGGCATCAAGCCCAGAAAAGAAAAGGTGGAGGCAGTCATGGAAATGACCCCACCGCGGACCATAAAGGAGGTCCAGAAGCTGAACGGAAGGGTGGCAGCCCTTAGTAGATTCCTGCCAAGAGCGGCAGACCGGCTGCGTCCGTTTTTCCAGTTGTTAAAATCGTCAGGACCAAGAGCGGTCTGGACGGGGGAGTGCGAGTCAGCGTTCGGCGAGCTGAAGAGGCGGCTGACACACCTGCCGACACTGCGGCCACCTCGTAGTGGCGAACCGCTCACAATGTACGTCGCCCACTCGGAGGCAGCCGTCAGCACGGTCCTCCTGTCAGAGGCGGACGGAACACAAAGGCCAGTGTACTATTACTCCCGGTCGCTGCAGGGAGAAGAGGAAAGGTACCCGGACATCGAGAAGCTGGCTTTGGCGGTGGTATCGGCGGTCCGTAGATTAAGGCCATACTTTCACGCCCATACGGTGACCATCCCAACGGCCCACCCCTTGCTTCAACTTCTGCAGAGGCCAGACGTGTCGGGACGACTCACGAAGTGGTCCATGGAGCTCAACGAGTTCCACATAGAAATCGTCCCGGCCAAGGCAATAAAGGGCCAAGCTGTGGCCGACTTCATGGAAAAACTCATCCCTTGAAGGAGGGCCCCGGTAGAGAAGGAGTGGTGGACGGCCCATGTCGACGGCTCAGCCAGCAGCACGGGTTGCGACGCCGGAGTAGTGATAAGAGCCCCAACGGGGGAGAGAATTGAGTACTCGATATACTTCGGTTTTCGGGCGACCAACAACGCCGTGGAATATGAAGCTCTCCTAGCTGGGATAAGGCTGGCCACATCGCTGGGAGCAGAAAGGGTCCACTTGCACACCGATTCCCGGCTGGTCGCAAACCAAATAAGGGGCGACTTTGTGTCGAAAGAGGACTCTATGACGACCTACGTAGCAGAGGCCCGTACCGCCCTGGGGCGACTCACCGACTGGAGAATCACCCAGATAGGCAGGGAAAGCAACGGGGAGGCCGATACACTGGCCAAATTAGAAGCGGCCCCTGGGAGGAAGGAAGGCAAGTGGGTCCGAATAGATAACTAGGAGCACCCCACAGGGGCCGGAGGAGTCGGCAGCCCGGCCTGCGCAGTAATAACGGAAGGGGATTGGAGGACACCGATACAAAAGTTCTTTGAAACAGGCGAGGGACTAAGTAACCCAATGGACCCCGCTCCGACTATGCGTCTCCCGCGAGGACGGCCGGGCAATCGCACAGAGCATCCACGAGGGGGCAAGCGGCGCCCACCAAGGCTGCCGGGCCCTGGAAAAGCAGGTGGCCAGGCAGGACTACTACTGGCCAGAGTCGATAAAAGACTCTGAGGGGATAGTGGAAAGGTGCGACGAGTGCCAGAGGTACTCAAACGTCCAGAGGCGACCGTCCACCATGATAAAGGCAGTGACTACGCCCGTCCCGTTAGCGCGATGGGGTATCGACATCGTCGGCCCTTTTCCCCCGGCGTCACGGGGGAGGAAATTCCTTTTCGTGACGGTGGACTATTTCACTAAGTGGGCAGAAGCGGAGGCCACGAACGCGATCACAGAGCAGAATGTAGTCAATTTCGTGTTCAGGAGCATCATCTGCTGGTTCGGAGTCCCGACCCAGATAGTGACTGGTGAGACATGCCTGATTACGGCAGTCACTCCCAGCAACGCCTTTCAACAAGGACTAGGGCTCCGTCGCTTTGGCAGGACCCCCGGAGAGCTCCCACGGTGTGGAACACGTTCATCGTCCAGATCGCCGAGTTAGCCCGTAAGTCACCCGATTGGACTACCAAGTCGCCGACATAAAGGATAAGTCGCCGAGTTAAGGCAAGATCGGCAGTATGGTAGACTGCATATCTTGGCCCTAGAAACTCGGCGAGTTAGCCCTAACTAGGCGACTTCCATACCTGAATCGGCGACTTACGACCGTTACTCGCCGCCAGCCAATGTCATAAATGTTACCATATATGACCATAGGCGCGATGTCCGCCTTTGATTGCGCCCTCCGAGATCCTATAAAAAGGGTCTCAAGGGGACACTCAAAGGCACGATTCAAGTTCCTCTCTCACACCAGAGCATCACTACGAAACTCGTCGATTCTAACTAGAATCGCCTAGTTTCCACTTGCAGGTATTTGACGTAGAGCGTGCGTCGTGGACTCCAAAGCCTCCGGCATCACCTCGCACCACTGCGAGCCCTGGTAGCAGATTCAGTGCTTCATCAGCTGACGCCGTCTGTGGGACTACCGAACCACCGGTATCCCGTCGTAATCGCGATTTTTTAAAAATCCGGCTCGAGCTCTCCTAGAGGGTTCGCCGAGTTTGTCAAAAAATCGCCGAGTTAGATCGTCCGATTCTCGGTTTAGGTCCGATTTAGCATTAAATCGCCGACTTATCCTTGAGAATCGCCCGATCCGGAATATCGTCTGCTAGCTAAGAGTGTTGTCCACGACCTTGTTCGGGAAAACTACAAAATCTCAAAGTCGCCGAGTTAACCCCTAACTCGCCGACTTGTCTTTTGTTTTTCCGACAGGCTCAGTCAGGTACCTCTCCGCTTTGGTACTTCTACGCTTTTGTTTTCATGGCAATCATCGAAAAACAAAAACACCCTTACGCCACAAGAAGTAAGGGAAAAATGCCAGCAGCTGAGCTGGAACAGGGCGAGCAATCCCGACCAAAGGGACCTAACAATGCTCAACCTGTTGAAACAAACTCGGTTCCTCCACACATCGAGGAACACATAGTGCCCAAGGCTCCACCCACCTTGGAGGAAAGGTTGTTCAGCTTCATGGACAACATTGAAAAAAGGATGACTAACCTCGAGCAATCGAGGAGTCATAGGACCACCACCATCCGTGAAAGAGCGGATGAATCTGGGTCCATCTATTCTCCATCTGCGGAGAAAACCAAACAGAGTTCCCGTCTCAAAACGGGACCCACTAAGAGTCGCTCCGAAAGGACTCTTACTACTCAGTTTGTAGAGGATCTTCGGCGGAAGTTGGCCACCGACCCAGCTGTCGGCAACCCGCACGAGATCCTAAGGATTAAAAGTGCTCCTCTTCGCGAGGACCTTTTAAAGGGATCTTTCCCACCCAACTGGCGGGTACCCAGGATTGAGGCATATGACGGTTCAAGTGATCCTGTGGACGAGACTGAGGTATACCAGCTGGAGGGGGGACAAGTGGCACTAGGGAAGGGGTTACCCCCTGCCTTAAGAGCCAAGCTTGTGACTGTCCTGGAGGAGCACCAGGACAGGTTCGTTTGGGAGGGTGAGGCACCGACACAGATTGCGTGTCAGATCGTGACGCACAAACTGAACGTTGACTCATCCATTCCAGCTCGACGCCAGAAGCGTCGAGTACTCACTTCTGACAGGCGGGAGGCAGCCAATGAGGAAATATCGAAACTCCTGAATGCAGGGCACATTCGGGAGGTTCGATACCCGACTTGGTTGGCCAACCCCGTCCTGGTCAAGAAGCCCAATGGCAAATGACGCATGTGTATTGATTTTACTGATCTCAATAAAGCATGCCCCAAGGACAGTTACCCGTTGCCATCTATCGACGAATTAGTCGATGGAGCATCCGGTAACGAGCTCCTCTCTATGATGGATGCCCACTCAGGATACAACCAAATCCTGATGCATGAGCCTGATGAGGAAAAAACATCCTTCATCACGGACTCAGTGACTTTCTGTTATAGAGTAATGCCATTCGGCTTAAGGAATGCTGGAGCTACTTTCCAACGCTTGATGGACAAGGTTTTCGCAAACCAGATTAGGCGCAACGTTTCCACTTACGTCGATGACATCCTAGTCAAGTCGTCAAGCATGGAAAAGCACCCTGACGATCTGAGAGAAACCCTTGATACATTAAAACAATATGGAATGAATCTCAACCCAGCCAAATGCTCATTTGGAATCAAGGAAGGCAAGTTCCTTGGTTTCTATGTAGGTCAGCACGGGATCAAACCTAATCCCGACAAAATCCAAGCTATCCTTGATATGGAAGCCCCCCGCACAATCAGAGAAGTACAAAGGCTGAACGGTCGAATCAATGCACTCAGTCGTTTTATATCACAAACGGCTGACAAGTACAAACCGTTCTTCCAATTACTGAAAACTGCGGCTAAGGGTAGTATCACTTGGACACCAGAGTGCGAGGAGGCATTTGCGAAGTTAAAAGCGCACATGTCCTCACTCCCAATGCTGACATCACCCAAAGAGGGAGAGGACCTGTACCTATACATAGAGGCCTCAGAAGAAGCCGTGAGTGCGGTCCTCATCGCGCAGAGGGACAAGGATCAGGTCCCTATATACTACCACTCGAGGCGACTACAAGGTGCTGAACTACGATATTCTCCCATCGAGAAGATCGTATTTGCAGTAATCCATGCTTGTCGTCGTTTTCGAGCTTACTTCTTAGCGCACACGATTGTTGTACTAACATCGTGTCCTTTGCGTCGTCTACTTCACAAACCCGACATCTCGGGGAGGTTGACCAAATGGGCAATCGAACTCAGTGAATTCGACTTGGACTTCCGACCAGCCACTGCCATCAAGGGGCAAGCTGTGGCGGATTTCATTGTCGAACTCACACAGCCCAGTTTGACCCAACCTTGGGTTGTAGAAGTGGACGGCTCGAGTTGCAGCACAGGCTCGGGTATCGGAGTGAAAATCCATAGCCCGGATGGAAAAAACTACGAACACTCGGTACGACTTCACTTCCCGGCTTCTAACAACGTCGCGAAATATGAAGCGGCCATACACGGCCTGAAGCTGTTAAGAACTCTCGGCGCTGAGAATGTCACGTTCCGCACTGACTCCCAGCTCGTGGCTCGGAAAACCACTGGTGAATTCGCTTGTAAGGAACCACAAATAACCAAGTATGTAGAAGCGATGGTAGCTCTCACCAAACAATTCGCCGAGTTCAAGATCGAGCAAATCCCTCGAATTCAAAATTCACCCGCTGACGCTTTGGCACGTTTAGCGTCAGCTTGGGAGGGAGGGCAGCGCGAGATTTTAGTGGACTCTATACTCCAGCCCACATGCCAAGTATTGGCTGTCACTTCCAACCCTCAAGAGGACTGGAGGCAACCAATACTGGCATTCATTCAGAATGGAGTACTTCCTAGCAATAAAGGGGAGGGCAAAAAGTTAAAATATAAAGCAGCAAAATACTGTGATGTCGGAGGGGTACTTTACAAAAAGTCCTTCGATAGTCCTTTGCTACGCTGTTTGGCCCAACCCGATACAGATAGGGTTCTTCAGGAAGTACACGAAGGCTCGTGCGGACTCCATGAAGGAGGAAGAGCACTGGCCTTCAAAATCATAAGGCTAGGGTACTACTGGCCTACTCTAAGGTTGGAAGCTCGCACTTACGTCCGCAAGTGCCGAGCATGTCAGCTGCACAGCCCCATGCAGCAGAAACCATCCGCGGATATGACTCCGATTCTGAGTTCAATCCCGTTCGCAAGGTGGGGATTGGATATCGTAGGGCCATTCCCCCCCTCAACATCCCAGGCTCGATTCATCTTTGTAGCAGTGGATTACTTTACAAAGTGGGTCGAGGCTCAGGCTGTGGCGAAAATCATTCAGGATGCGGCAGTTAAATTTATCTACCGCTCCATAGTTTGTTGATTCGGTGTTCCCCAAGACATTGTCACGGACAATGGCACACAATTCACAGGGGGGAAATTTTCAAGAATGTGCGAGGACCTAAATATAAAACTCCACTTCGCCTCCGTTTACCGACCTCAGGCAAACGGGCAAGTGGAGGTTACCAATAAGGCCATCGTACAGGGATTGAAAAAGAAAATCGAATCAGCCAAAGGGACCTGGGCAGACAAGTTGTGCGAAATCCTATGGGCATATCGCACAACGAGTAAGAACCCCACGGGCAACACCCCTTTTGCCATGACCTATGGAGTGGAAGCGGTCGTACCAATCGAGATGAGTATACCAACGTATCGAATCTCGAAGTACGACCAACAAACTAATGACCAAAACCTAGCCACAGAGCTAGAATTAAGGGATGAAACCCGTGACGAGGCTGACATGCGAAACGAATCGTACAAGGCAAGCGTATCAAGGTACCACAATCGCCAAGTACGCAAAAAAGTTTTCTTGCCAGGAACTCTCATCACGCGGAAAGCTAGCATAACAGAAAGGAATAGGCCAAGAAATAAACTGTCATCCAACTTCGAAGGTCCCTACATTGTTGAGGAGGAGATAAGGCCAGGAACTTATCGCCTACGACGACAGGATGGAACGATGGTTCCTAACACCTGGCATGCGGACAACATGCAGCAGTACTACGAATAGTACTCACAGCATTACGTTTATTTTCTTTAAATTTCCTAGTATGTATGTTAGTTATCGTAAAAATCTATTTCCGCATTCTAACCCGTATGGATACCCTAAAAAATCTATTGTGTCGCTTTGGTCTCAGTAGAGCAAAGATCATTCCGTCGCTACGGCCCCAATGATCCTATCCAATCTTGTCGCTTCGGCCTTGATACGGATCAATAAGTCATTCCATCACTAGGATAGGAGTCGGACTACATCGTCAGGGTTCAAATCCAGGGTCAGAATAAATAGGTCCAATTCAGACACGCAAACCTAGAATTGTGACCACGACCCTTATTCGCACAAGCGAATCAGGAATTAGTAGATATCGAAATATCTTGGTTTATCGAGTTTAACTACGATTCGTACGACAAACTTACGTCCTAAGTGGCTAAGTAGAGTTAAAAGAATCTAACTTACGTCCAGAGCGACTAAGTTACGATTTGTGAATCTAGTTTAAGTCGAGTCTAACTACGATTCGTACGACCAAACTTACGTCCTAAGTGACTAAGTAGAGTTAAAAGAATCTAACTTACGTCCAGAGCGACTAAGTTACGATTTGTGAATCTAGTTTAAGTCAAGTTTAACTACGATTCGTACGACCAAACTTACGTCCTAAGTGGCTAAGTAGAGTTAAAAGAATCTAACTTACGTCCAGAGTGACTAAGTTACGATTTGTGAATCTAGTTTAAGTCTAATTTACAACACATTAGAAAAGAAAATAGTTTCATTGAAACAAAAAAATTAATTACAAAAGTCCACTACAAAATATATTAGAAGGAAATCTATTACAATAGTTTCTAATCTTCTTCTTTCTTCGCTTCGCGAACATCGCTCTTTATCTTGTCAAGAGCTTCCTTGTGCTCCAGCTGCACTTCAGGATGTTCTTCTAGCCACGCCATTATGTCAGAAATGTAGTTGGCGGGCAGACTTGTAAACACATGAGGACCAAAAAAGTTCAAGTCTTGGAGTTGGTCAGACTGACCATCAACTTCAAACTCCAAGTCCTTGACCTTTTCAGAAGAAGCGTCTAAAGCTTCCTTCATCTTCTTCGACTTCTCCGTGGACTGAGAGAAGCGATCTTCC
The DNA here is from genome assembly GCA_001185155.1 of Zostera marina. Taxonomy (NCBI): domain Eukaryota; kingdom Viridiplantae; phylum Streptophyta; class Magnoliopsida; order Alismatales; family Zosteraceae; genus Zostera; species Zostera marina. Next base: position 208,612 of record LFYR01000338.1, on the reverse strand, counting down.
AAATTTTTCAGAGCAGAAGTGGATTCAGAGAGTTCTACTTGCAATTTCTGAATTTGTGATTCAGAAACCATCGCATTTCCAACTTCCGCACTTAGCTGCGTCTTCAGCCCATCAATCTCCTTTATGGTAGCAGCGAGACGCGACTCAGATTCTCTCAAGGAGTCACACTCTTGGCGAAGATTTGCAATTTCGAGTCGGTGCGCAGCACACTCTTTGTTCTTCGCCGCTATCGCTTTCTCGTGCTCAGCAGCTTTCTCCTCCAACTTCTTGTTCCGTTGGAGGGTCTTCCTCAGCGACCACACTTCTTTGCAGACAGCTTGATACTTGTCATCAAGCTTTTTGTATTCCTGTTGAGAGCGGAGTGTGTCATTACAAGATTGCATCCCAATCGATGCATTCGATAGATACGCGACCTACAAAACAGAACAATCAATTAGAAAAAAAATGAAACATATATAAATAAAAGCGATTGTGAGTCACTTACAGCAGATATAGCTTTAGAGAGCTCTTTGCGTATCCAATCCCCAGGCTTGGTCAAAAGCAGCTGGGCAGCCCTCGCTCGCACCCCTTCATCGGCGAACAAGCCCGGATAGTCAAAAGAAGTCCGGAAAGGGGCAAATTCCGGAACAGACCTCGAGCTCGACCCAGTCTCGAAGGTCCTGCGAGGGCCAGATTCTTGGGCCTTCCTTTCTCTAATCAGTTTCGCGCCACGAAGTCTCACGGCCAAATGTGGAAGGACCGCCTCGCGGTAGAGATGTGCACCCTTCTTCTTCTTGATTGGATTTCCAGAAGGGTCCTTGACCGCAGGTAATGTGTCACGTCAGAAAATGTAAAGTCCTCTCGCTGACACAAAGCGAAAGGAACTCCTTGCCCGCAATCAAAAGAAGCGAGAGCAGAAGAGATCTTCTTCACACGCTTCAGTTCAGCCTTGCTCAGGGCGCAAGGAACATCTAGATGTACGCGGCGAGCGTTGGCCCACCTCTCGCGGCTCCCGCGTACAAACGTTGAATCAACAAAAAAGAACTCGCTCTTCCACTGGGGCCCATAGTTAGTGGGGAGTTCTATAATCAGCTCACGTCCGCTGAACCACTTCGCTAACCCCAACCGACCAGATTCGGAAACGGGCGCCTTGACAAATTTAAAGAACCAAAAGAACAAGGCGGCGGTTGCAGGGATATTCAAGCTCCAACAGATGTTGGAGAATCCTCTCAGATATACAAAAAACGTTGTATGCATCTGCGACAGCGAGACCCCCCCTTGCAATAGCACTTCACTCATCAGTGCAGGAATGGGCAGCATTGAGAAGTGTCTGAAGTAGAGTCTGGGGATGGCTTGGAACCCCGCGGGAGGTAGATTCGCGGGCTGATATCGCGACCCCCAGAAATCGTAGATGCCCAAATATGCGAATCCCGCGCAGAATCTCTCGGGCTTCAAGCGCGGAGGTAATCGAAAATGGATGCACGGTCTCGTTCTGAGGCACGAGAGGTGCATTAACAGAAACCTCTTCAAAGGACCCATCGTCCGTGTCACTGAGGGGTAACAATCTGATCTCACCACATGGCAAGGTCTCACAATGTGCGTAGCAAGTGTGGTTCTTCACTCCCTCGTAGAACGGGAAGTTCACGTGATCTCCATCCTTGTCCATTTCCATGGGAGGAGGAGGAGTTTGCGATCCGTCAGAAGGATCAGTGCGGCATCGGCTCTGGCCGCGGTCAACTTGTAGTTCCTGATCGTAGTTGAAGGGCTCAGGTACCCGTACATCCTCCGCAGAGGGGAAATGCGTCTTGCCTCTACCACCCATCCCGTAAGTATGAGGAATGGGGGCATTACCCTCGCTAGGTTTCTCAGAAGAATCCTTTGCATGCTTAGGGTGCTTCCTTTTTCTCTTCTTCGGTCTCTCAGATTCATCTATCGGCCCCTCAGATTCCACCATTCGGATGGGTTCATGTTCTTTAAATCCCTCCCCCGAGTTAGGAGGCAACATCGGCGATTTAGGTGCTGAACTCGCCGATGTTAGTGCTGAACTCGCCGATCCGAGTTGAATTACTCGGCGAGGTCTCTTGAATATGGGGACACCCCCCTTGCCTTTGGCCGGCGACTTCCCAATGGGACTCGCCGACTTAGTTGCAAAAGTCGGGGGGATCTCGCCCGGTTCACCAAAATGCCCGGCCACGACCAGAGCCAGGGAGTCATCCGTCAAACTCGTCGACTTCTTGTTAGAACTCGGCGAGTTTTCAGGAGTCAGCCCGAGCAACTCGCGGGTAGTAGCAAGGAACTTAACGTTATGCGGCGCATCGGCAGCCGGAATCTCCGACCCACCGCGCGAAGGCGAGGGGATCGGAGACTCGACGGTATTAAGCTCTCATCAACATCATCGTTAAGGATGTCGGCGACCAGAGCCTCGGTCTCCGACATTGTCAATTGTGGAAGCGACGGTTGGTCTACCATATATCGGCGATGTAAGGGTAGACTCGGCGAGTTAGTAAAGGTTTCTGGTAATTGTGATGAGAGTCGGCGAGTTAGGAAGAAACTCGGCGACTTAGCAAGGGATTAGGGTTTAAGCAAATCGGGGAAAGTGATGTGCGGATTAAAATAATCGACTCACTATTTATAGACCCTGGACAAATTGCAAAAAACTCCCGGAAAATCTAGAAATTACTCGAAGAAAAATCGCTAATTGATTTCCAAATCCACAAGACTCGGCGAGTCTCTCGCAAACTCGCCGAGTTTGGGCAAAAATCACGGGATGCGAAGAGGAAACTTCCATACTTGGAAAATTTGCAAATATTTCCCAAGATCCTAAGGATTCTCTAAGAGATCCGCCAGCTTATACTAAGACTCGCCGAGTTTATAGGAAAGTCGCCGATCTAGGTCAGCAAACCTCCAGGTTTCTCAAAAAACAACCCCAATGCTAAGTCGCCGAGTTAACACTTTAAGTCGCCGACTTAGGATATCATCTTAGGAAGGAGAGTATCACAAGCTCTCCCGACATTTCTGTCGCTACGGCCGAAAATTGTCAAACTTCGAAAGGGAGTATCACAAGCTCTCCCGACATTTCTATCGCTTCGGCTGGAGATCGTCAAACTTCAGGGGGGAGTATCACAAGCTCTCCCGACTTTTCTGTCGCTCCGGCCGGAAATTGTCAAACTTCGAGGGAGAGTATCACAAGCTCTCCCGACATTTCTATCGCTTCGGCTGGAGATCGTCAAACTTCAGGGGGGAGTATCACAAGCTCTCCTGACTTTTCTGTCGCTCCGGCCGGAAATTGTCAAACTTCGAGGGGGAGTATCACAAGCTCTCCCGGCATTTCTATCGCTTCGGCTGGAGATCGTCAAACTTCAGGGGGGAGTATCACAAACTCTCCCGACTTTTCTGTCGCTCCGGCCGGAAATTGTCAAACCTCAGGGGGGAGTATCGCAAGCTCTCTCGACTTTTCTGTCGCTTCGGCCAGAAATCGTCATATCTCAGGGGGGAGTATCACAAGCTCTCCCGACACTTCTGTCGCTCTGGCCAGAAGTCGTCAAACATGAGCACGGTGAGTCTGTCGCTTCGGCCAGATTCACCAAGGATTGGTTAAAGTAAAGAAAAGAATATCGCAAGAGGTAAAATCGGTCAATAGTCATATGCGTTTTTAGACTGATCTAGTTATTTTGCAGGATGTTTTCTTTTTTGCAGGTATTATTCTGTCGCTTCGGCCAGAATAAGACTCTAATAGTGAGTCCAACTATCTTGTCGCTTTTTGCCTTGATACACTAGAGATTGTTCTGTCGCTTTGGCCTTAACGATCTCAACCCATCTTGTCGCTTTAAGCCTTGAAGGGGGCCGTCGTTGCGGACTTTAAGTCGCTCTTGATCAGAGTGGACTATAAACATTAGTTCTATCGCTTCGGCTAGAACTTGGTTCTATCGCTCTGGCCAGAACCCGATTCTGTCGCTCCGGCCTGAATCAGATTCCGTCGCTTTGGCCGAAATTTATCTTGTCGCTTCGGCCTCGATAAACACAATGCAGTCGCCCTTGATCAGGGAAGGACTATAAACAGAGTTACCGTGGCCTGGAACTCGATCCATTCTTGACGCTTTGGCCTTAATGGATTCTGAATCATTACGTCACTGTGGGCGGATGATTCGATCTCATCTTGTCGCTTTGGCCTTGGTGCTGGATCACATACAATGAACCTTGGTTGGGGGGGGTACTGGCGATACACGCATGTTCCTATAAAAAGGGTCTCAAGGGGACACTCAAAGGCACGATTCAAGTTCCTCTCTCACACCAGAGCATCACTACGAAACTCGCCGATTCTCACTAGAATCGCCTAGTTTCCACTTGCAGGTATTTGACGTAGAGCGTGCGTCGTGGACTCCAAAGCCTCCGGCATCACCTCGCACCACCGCGAGCCCTGGTAGCAGATTCAGTGCTTCATCAGTGATGGATAATGGGATGCAATTCACGGGGAAAAGCTAAGGGAATTCTGCGAGGACAGCGGGATCAAGCTGAGCTTCGCCCCGGTCTACCACCCATAGGTGAACGGGCAAGTGGAGGTCACTAACCGCACGATCGTGTCCATCCTGAAAAGGAAGGTGGGGGAGCACCCAGGGACATGGGCGGACAAGGTCCCGGAGACCATGTGGGCATATCGAACAACGATCTGGACGCCGATGGGCCAGACACCGTTCGCGCTTGCTTTCGGAATCGAGGTAGTAGCCCCCGCGGAGCTGGTATGGCCGACGGCCAGGATAGATCAATTCCAGCCGAAGGCAAACGACGAGGCACTTTTCCTGGCTGGAGAAGACGTGGAGGATAAAAGGGAGGAGGCTGCCGTTAGGGACCTCGCGTACAAACGAAGGATGGCCAGATACCACAACGAAAGAGTAGCGGAGAAGAACTTGACGTCGGGCGACCTAGTCCTGAGGAACGCCAAAGTAACGGGTGTGGATCAAACAAAGGGAAAGTTGTCGCCAAGATGGGAGGGCCCGTATGTGATCATGGACGAGGTTCGGCCCGGAATTTTCCGCCTGGGGTATAAAGACGGTCAACCCATAGAAAGAACCTGGCACGCGGACAACCTAGAAAAGTACAAGCGATAGGCAATAAGGAGGCAAGGAAACAAACGGGGTGAGCCCCTTGTACATCTTATCCCCCCTTTGTGTTTTTTTCTCTCCTACCATAATGACTTTTGCCGCGGAAAAAAATGGCCGGGAAACACAACAGTAGTTGAGTACCTAAAAGAGAAAAGCAAGTCCTTGCAAGACGCCCGGGGGGCGTGTGATACCTCACCCCCTCCCGGGGCGTCCCGAGCAAGGAATAGAAAAATGAGAGACGCGGGGGGGCCAGCCGAGCGCACCTAAGGCCGATAGGCCATGAAAGGGCCCGAGGCCGGCACATACAACCCTGAAGCATAGTAAGAAAAAAACGGAAGCAATGTGAAAGAGAAACGGAAACGAAATAAAAAAAAGAGTCAAGTGTTTTATATTACAGAGAATAAAAAACAAAGGAGCAAAAAGGGAACAAGAGAATCAGGACGGGAGAGTCGGCGAGACGTAGTCGGCGTCCAGGTCCTCCTCCTCGCTGTCACCAACGTAAGTGCACGACTGCTCAGCAGGGGGCTTGGCTCCGCCGACAGCCTGCCAGCACTCCCACTCTGACGGGGTCCGGGGCACAACAGCAGGGGCGAGTTCGGGGTAGGCCAAGCGATGCATAGCGCGGCAGTGCTCGTAACCCTTCCAGAAGCCCGCGCGCTTCTCCACCGCCATCCGGCCCTCAGCTTCGGTCCGGAACTTGGAAAACTTGGCGTGAAACAGGGTCGACAATGCAGACGCGGCCCCAACATGGTCCTCGGCGAGCCTCTTGGAGTGCGCGGTCACGAGGTCGTGAGCCTCCTTAGACTCAGTGGCACGAACCTCGACCCATGCGAAGTGGCTCTCGAGATTCCCCACCTGCTTGCCAGCCTCGACAACGGCCTCCTCCAGGACGGTTTTCTCGCCAGCCACTTTCTCCAGCTGAGCCCGGTGCTCCTCCGCTGCCCCGTCACAGCCTGGCTATGCGCAACTACGGCGGCCGAGACCTCGGAAGAGAGAGTCCTCACACGCTCCTAGACTTGGCGGAGCTCCTCCCGCATATCCAAACTCCGTTGGAGGCGGACGTAAGCGAGAGCGGCCGCGCGGAGGCTGTCAACGTACAAGTCTTCGTCGAGCGCCGGGGCGTTGCGCGCAAAAAGGGACTTGTACTGGGCTTCTTCCTAGAGAAATGGCGTAGCAGATTGAAGCCCTTCAGAAGCATCTCCGCCATCTGGGGAACAGCAGTAGAGGGATCGGGGAAGGCAGGGTCCGCAGGATACTTCCTGGCGAGAAAAGCGGAATCCAAGGCCACGTTGAACCCTTGACGATCCAGCATCCCTCCCTCCATAGCATACTAGGGCCCAGCGAGTCCACGTCCAGACCCTTCCCCAATCTCGATCTTCCGAGGAGCATCAAAAGAGAGGTCGGGCACCTGCGAAGTCGTGACGGCACGCCGGGCCGAGCGTGCATTGACCAGAGGAGGGTTGGCCAAGTTGTCACCCTCAGAGCTCCCGAGACTCAGCTCCAAGGAGAGAGAGGAGGTGTCTTCCAGAATGACCTAGGACGTCACTTTCTTCTTCGTTCTCTTCCAAGGAGGCGAAGAGCCTTCTTGTCATAGCTGTGGGCGTCGGTGGGCCGGAGGTGATCGTCAACGGACCAGCCAGCTCTAATGCGGGTGGGCTTCACGGGGCCACAATTAGAAATCTGGATGAAGAGGTTATGCGCCTCGAGTTCGGCCGCGGTCAAACGCGTCACAGAGACAATGCCAGCAAGGCTCCTCAGATGACCCAGCGGAGGCCAGCTCTCGGGGGGGTTGACAAGAGGCCCGAGACAGGACAACTTCACGAAAAAGAACTGGTCGCGCCAACCATGGGCACGGTCAGGCAGCACCTCGAAGAAAGGCTTCCAGGGGGTCCCGCGAGATGTAATCAAGATACGGTTCTGGTCACTCGACATCGGGTACATGTGGAACCAGTTGAAAAATAGGGACGTTGTGGGCTCAAGTCCGCAAGCAGTGCAAAGAGAGGAGAAGAGGAGTATGCGCTCAGCGGCACCCGGTGGAAACTGCGAGAGTGACACCCGACAATGATTGAGTAGTTCCTGGAAGAATGGAGGAAGCGGCAGAGTTAGACCAATGTTAGCGTAGGGAACGTAAACCGCAACGTGCCCAGGAGGAGGATGGGAAGCAACAAGGTCCCCAACCATCTTGTACTTCGCAGGGTCCTTATACTTGTACATATCTTTCAAAGCCTTAGCACAGGCAGAAGCAGTAGCTCTCGATAGAGGATTCTTGGAATCAGGAGGGGGGATAAAAGCTTGGTGAACTAGATCGTCAACCAAGAGGTCGGGGGAGACTTGGGAGGAGGACATTAAAACCCTGCAAGAAGATCGTCTCAAGTTCAAGTAGAGCGGGAAAGAGGGGATGTGAAAAAGGAAAGTAACTGAGGTAGAAGAAGGCAGTAAATATTTATAAAGAGGGGGGCACAGAAGACGAAGAGTCGTGGATACCTGGCCTCGTCGGAGGGCGGGGACCCAGGAGAACGGCCCAATAAAGCACAACGAAGCCGAAAGCCCAAAAGGGAAGGAAGCGAGTCGCGGGGCCGACGGTTGGGAGCCGAATCGCACTGGGGCAAGACCCCTAGTGGGGAGTCGGCATGACCAGTGGGGGCCCGAGGGGCCGGTGAGGCATCACTCGGGGGCCGAAGGACCGGCGGAGCGTCGCCCGGGGGTCGAAGGGCGCCGGGAGCCCGAGAAAAAGAATCGGCGGACGAGTGAAGCTCGAGCAGGACGCGGGCTAGATCGATGGCAGGTGGTGAGGGTAAATCAACAGCGCAAACTGAAGCATGAAAGGAAAAAAGACGTTCAAAATTTAAAAGGGCGCAAGGCTTCATAATAGTATTAAGTGATAAGCTTCTATTACAAGCCCCAAGGCATTACAAAATTACAGCAAAAGCCACAAGATGCCCTAAGCTACAAAACAGGAAAGAAAGCTAAACGTGCACTAAAGTAAAAGCGAAACGACGTCGGGAAGCAAGTCGGGGGAACCACACGACCTCCCTCCGAGAATTGCTCAAGGCAACACAAGGAGGAGAGGGAAGGAGGTATCCCTGGACGGCGCACCTGTAGGGTCAAACAGACCCATGACCCATAGGGCCCGGGCCGAAGCAGCCCCCGAACCCGGCGCGAGCGGAGGTCTAGCGGCCCGACTTCGGCGGCTCCGACAGGAAGTGCCGCAAGTCAGTAGCTAGGAGAGACGAGGACCCACGTGAGCCACTACGACCGCGAGAGCGTCGATGACGACCCCCACCAGCAACGGGAGCAGCGGAGGCCGAACCCCACAAGGAGCAGCAGAAACTGGATGGGGCAGCGGCAGCAGCAGAAGAAGAAGGAGCGTCGGCCTGGCGAAGTTGTGCGAGGCGGCGATGGATGTCGAGCAAGACAGAGTTAAGCCGTTGGCTCTCCGACACAGCAATATAATGGAAGGAACCAGCAGGCAACAACAAGCACTCGGTCCAAGCGGAGTGCTGGAGCTTCACCTCACGACCAAACTCTTCCAGTAGATCTTGGACGGCCATCGGTTTTGTTTTTCTAGTCATCAGAAGAAGAGGAGGAAGAATACTTATATACACGTGAAGAGGGAAGGTGTGGCACACGAGACGCCATAAAGAAAGGTAGGTGGGCGGCCCTTTTGGCCCCCCGGCCCGGGGGGTGGGAAAGTACTGTTGATACCAGGGCCCGTCAAGTCGGACCCCGGACTAAACAGGCCTGCCAGACCCATTAGGCCCTAGGGCAGGAGTTATAAATACTTCTCATAGTGCAACAGGGGAAGGGATCGGTTACCTGGAACAGTAATACTAAGGAGTTGTGTGTGTAAGCACCCTAGCGCGAGCCCACACACCATCACCTTGATATCGAGGTTTTTGATTGAAGAGACGATAGAGACTTCCATCATATATTCCTTGAAGGAGTGTATGATGGATGGTTAACCTTGTTCTTCACAAGAATTGAAAATAAAAGATAAACCTTAAAAAAGGGAATGATAACCTTAGGGAATGATAAACCCTAAAAAGGCTATGATTCCTGTGAACACTGTGACCCGGCTGATAACCCTAAATAAACAAAAAAGATAAACCCTAACTTCTAAGAAAGAGAATGACGGAAGTCACGGAATGGGTTATGATTTTCCGATGGTTTGAGGTTTCTGACTTTATGTTTAAGTGTTTAAAACATAAAAAAAAATATTTTTTAAATTTTATAAATAGATCATCAATAATAAATAATATTAACATAGGTTACATATAAATTTATAAATTGTAACATTTAAAGGTTATATATATGTAAATTTATATTTTATAATAATATAAATATTTAATTTAAACGAACCGAATACTCTGATATCCGAATTCGATTCGTTTAAATCCGAATATCAAAATTAAAATTGAAATTCATTCGTTTATCCGAATTCGTTTAGTATTAAAAAAATTCGAAACCGAATTCGAATTTCGAATATTCATTTACAGACCTACTTATGACGAATAGATTGAGTTGAACCATCTCCATGTAAAACCAAGTCATGTCCTTTGTGGGGGCTCAATAGTGGAAAATTTTGATTGATTTGGAGTGAAGTGGTGTGTGGATGCCCCTGTAATGAATTTGACCCACAAGCAGAACCCGGTCCAAGCTCATAAGTAGTTTGTTGAAGGTAGGCCTATAAATGTTATACCGAAATTCGTATTTGTATCTGCATTTGAATTCGAATATAACCATCCGGATTCGAATTTTTGGATTTCGGATACGGATTCGGATATCTAAATTGATATCCGAAAAATCCGTTATTAAAATCCGTATTCGTTTAAACATTGATTCGTTGGATGAACGGATTATTGTTTCGCAACCCTATGGATTTCAAGATCTGGGAAAATTAGATTACGCTTGTAAGTTAAACAAAGCCTTATATGGGCTGAAACAAATTAAGTCCATGATGCTGGTTTCGGCGAGATATTCTAAGTTCGTTCGAATTTGAGCAATCAAAGATTGATCCATCATTATTTTTCAAAGTAATAAGGATGAATAAAGTTTATGTTTGTGTATACGTTGATGATTTAATAATCACCAGAAGCACAACAATCGCCATTGGTGAAGTTATTTCATAACTATCAAAGATCTTTCCCGTCAAGAATTTGGGTGATCTATAGTTTTTTATCGGAATACAACTAATACGAAGAAAAGAAGGATTGCACTTGACACAAACATGTACAATATTTGATGAATCTTCTTAAGAGCCATGATCTGGACAATTTAAAACCTGCCTCAACTCCAATGGTTGTGAATGCAAATCTTATGACCGAGGAGGAACCGATTGAAAATAGTAAGCAATATAGGCAGATTGTAGGATCATTACAATACATGATTCTAACTTGACCAGATATTCAGTACGCAGTTAACAGACTATCACAATACATGAATGCTCCAACACCCACTCAATGGACGACATTAAAACGAGTGCTACGCTATTTATCAGGCACTCCAAAGAATGGGGTATTAATTCAAAATATGAAAGATTATAATATTACTGTAGACCGGGGAGGACACATGATTGATAAAAAAAGCAGAGAAGGGTACTTAATCTACGTTGGAGGCACTCTGTTATCTTGGGCCTCAAAGAAGCAAAATACGGTGGCGAAATCAAGTACTGAAGCAGAGTATTGTGCTATTGCAACGACTACTCAAGCCATCGAAGGAGTTTCCTCTATGATGAAAGAACTAGGAATAAAAATTCCTCTACCAATGGTCATTTTAACAGATAATCGGGGAGCATCGTTCATAGCCCATAATCCTATCGGACACTTAAAATTAAAGTATTTAGCCGTAGACTTGCACTTTTTCAGAGAACGCACGGAACAAGGAAAACTGGTAGTACATCATATCGCCGGAACAGAGCAATGGACGGATATACTAACTAAGCCACTACCACCAACAACATTCAAACGACTTCGTAATAATCTTGTTGGGAATCATATTAAAAGAGACTAGACTAGTATGTTAGAGACTAGTAATAATCTAGTATGTTAGAGACTAGACTAAACAGATAAAGAATTAGTTATCAAAACTAATTCTATAATCTATAGCAACAATAATATGTTAGTTGGGTGTTAGTTGTTAAAGATATTGTAATTATAAATACTTAAACCCATCATCAATAATCAACAAGTTGGATGAAAACGATTCAATTCATCTTTAAGTTACAGAGATTAATCATCCGTTTGTTAATCTCATAAATATAAATTGACTTTCGAATATTCAGATTATCTAGATTTTATGGTGATTAATTTACTATTAATTAACTTTATTATTGGTGATTTTATATTTTTATAATTTTATTTAAAGATTTTTATAAAAAAGTTATTCGGATTATCCAGATTTCCGGATAATTTATCAGGATTTAGATTCGAATTTTTACCTATTCGGATTTTATTCAGTCGGATTCTTAAGTTTAATTGAGTCTATTCGGATTTTCCTATGCGGAAGGGCTGGACGGAGGTGGATCACCGTCGGTTGATGAAGACCTTTGATGATTGATGAATCCGGCGGGTTGGAGACGAAAGGGACATTTATACGGACTATGATCCAATCCATTGCAGATCGATTGGACACGGATCACAGCGACGTTGCTGCTGGCCTCCTCGACCAGTTAAATATCGTCCACCTCGAGACGTAGATCTACCTTTGTAAGATGTAAGATTGGCCTCCTTTGGCTGTGTGATGTCGACATGATTTAGATTACCAAGTTGAATCTCATGTCCAAGTAATGCATTCGTGAGTTCCGGGCCAGGAAAAATAGAGGTTCTTTGCTGATTGCTAAGGCAAAGCAACTAGATCGTTCTTCTTGAGAAGTTGCAACTGCATATTAAGTTGAACAATACGAGATTGATTTAGAGTACCAAAAGTTATGCGGAGAGCTGCCCAAATTTCTGTCGATGTTTTTAAACCAGGTGAAAGAAAAATGGATGCAAGAGAATTGAATTATTACATATCTGGTAACTTTATACAAGCATAAAATTAAGAAACTATTTAGGTAAAATAGTGATGGAAATCCATTTGATTTAATATGAAATTGGCAAGCTAAGTCCACAGAGAGGGGAACCAACCAGATTTGAAGTAAGATTGATACGAAATCATGAATAACAAGACGACAAGCACAGCTCCGACGCCCCAAGGTGAGGTCCCATGAACGGGTCGATGGACATTCCTTTGGTGGGTGGAAGGCATTATCCTCCCTCCATTCTGAAACATGAAACGCGCGACAACAAGAATGGCGAGCGGTAGGAAAAACATAAGCAAACGAAATCCAATTGCTCTGCGTTGCATTTCCTTCTTGTAAACGTTGTACCCTGACAAGGACATGAGAAGGAAAACAATGGCAAAAATGGCAAGGAGAGACGGTGGAGGAAGAGTTGCAGTGGATATGGTTTGGTCCATCCATCCTTGCTTCCAACGAGGACCCCTTGTTTCCCCTGTCAGCCAACCCATGGTTGGTTATTATAACTTATAACTTCACTTCACTGCCTCACTGGTTATAAGATCGATCAAGAATTCCAGATTCGTTAAGCTTAATTAATTTTATTTGTTCTGAATTCAGTGTGGAATATATATATATATATATATATAGCTTTATTTATGAGTGATCGGCCGGAGAGCATAATAAATGGGGTAGCTTTGTTGATTGCAAGTGCAAGGAATCTGATTCCATGAAACTAATCCCATTCTGTCACATGCACATCGAATATCAATTCGATTAATGTAGATTAGATCGATAATAATGTTACAAGATGATTAAATTACTTTTTACAACTATTGAGTACTTCGTCAACTGATAATTAGGTTTCTTTCCTAGGTAGGTGCGGTGCCCACTAATCAAACGCCTCGTGTCGGGATAAGCAGCCCAGTTCGAGTATGAGTAAACTACTAGATTTCCAGTTGATAATGTGTTCATGAAGAGTCTGTTCCCTGGTCATCCCTTTATGTAGAGTAGCCCCTTGCCACCCGAATTCGAACCGAATAGTTCGTCAAATTTTTTTTAAATCATCCTAAAAATAAATATTAAAAGAAATAAACATGTCTATCTGATTATATTTGAAAAATAAATAATAATAAAAACATTGTTTATAGTCTATTTTCTTTTGTTGAGTCAATATTTACTCTTAGATTAAAAAAATTAATATATATCGTATTAATGAAAAATTGCAAAAATATACATAAGTTATAAAATATATAATATAAATTTATAATAAAAAATTATATAATATAAGTTATATAATATAAATATTAAATAATAAAAATATTAAACGAACGGAACCGTTCGTCTAATCTCAACCAAGGTTTGAGTTCGGTTCGTTTAATTAAACGATTTTATTTTAAGGTTCGGATTCGGTTATTAAAAATAAACGAACCCGAAACGTACCGAACAGTTCGTCGAATATCGAATTTTTGTTGCAACGCTATGTATGACTGACAATAACAGACACGATTCGTAAAAAAATACGACACGACACGGTTTTAACATGTCACGAACATAATACGTTCATAATAGTGTCGAAAGTTTTGACACGATTAATAATAGTGTTGATTTAGTATTTGTTTTTTAAAACACGACACGACAACACGATTATATAACACGAAAATATAATATAATATTATTAATTAACTATGTTTATCATTTATTTAGAATCCTTTTTTATATTAAATATTATACCCATAAAATAATAATGGTAAAATAATAGAGGTAAAATAATAATTATAAGGTAAAATAATAACTGTATGATGACGGATAAAATAATAAAATATACTTATAGATAATAATTATTAATAATAAAATAATAGTGTTGTGTACGTGTCGTGTTGACAAGAATTTCATGTCGTGTCAGTCGCAGACATGGGACAAGTCATCGCAGACATAACAATGTATAGAATCTTAGTAGGATCTTTGCAATATCTGACCTTGACAAGGCCAGATATTTCCAGTTAATCAAGTATGTCAGTTCCTACATAATCCTCATGAAGGACATCTACAAGCAGTAAAAAGAATTTACAGGTATCTTAAAGGTACAACAAACTTGAGTTTGAGAATTACGACTATGAATAGGAATGAATCAACACTTACAGCGTATTGTGATTCAGACTGGAGTAGAACTCAAGATAGATAGTCAATCACAGGGTCAAGTCTGTAGTTTGGTGGAAATCTTCTTTCATGGTCTGCAAAGAAGCAACCGGCAGTATCTCTATCAAATGCAGAGGCAGAATTTAAAGCTTTGGCTCATGTCACATCTGAATTGCGATGGTTGTGCCAGTTATTTCGAGAATTACATATCTCATTAGCTAAACCTCCGGTACTCTTATGTGACAATAAATCCGCAATCTTTATGACCAAGAATTCAATGGTTACACCACGATCAAGCAGACACATTGCCATTAGCTACTTCTTTATCCGAGAATTAGTGAAATCAGAGGCACTGAGGGTTAAATATATTCCAACACAGCTACAACTTCCAGATGGATTCACAAAGGTCTTGGGTATAACAACGTTTATGCAACATAGGCATCGACATAAGATAGTACCACTGGCATCCTCATAGTGTTCAAGCTCGTCGGATTTTTCGTCGTCGATCTTGCAGGGGAATGTGAAGATTTAATATACTTATGGGTGAAATTGGATCTAACAGATCCAATAACCTGAATAAATTCAGTTAGGCCGGGGTTATAAATGTTCAGTTGTGTTTCCAGTATAGCAGTTCTGCAATCGATTCTTCTCCAATCTTCCACTGGTCTGGTCGTCGTCCTCTCTCGACGATCGTCGTCTCCGTCTTCTGCTCCGCTCTGTTCTGGTTCAGTACTCTTTTAATTCATTTCTTTTGAATAGTGTAATGTGTATTTTCTTGCACTCTGTCTCAACTCTTGGCACTTATAATTGTTAGTTTATGTCTTAATTCATTACATTTTCTTATCTTCTTGTTCTGTCTCAACTCTCATTATTTTTATTCAATTAATAGTTGTGAATTCCTAGTTGTCCAATTCAATTCAATTTAAATCAATCGTTTGTTTTTTCAATTACTACTGAATTTCCATTTGATAATTTCCAGTTTAATTCATTTTCATCTACTTAGTTTTCCAATCAGTATATCCTATCTATATAGAAATTCCAGAAAAATCACCCTTAATAAAGTTAATCATCCTAAAATCCGAATATCCGGAAATCAATTTATATTTATTCGGATATCTGAATATCCGAATCTAGAATTATCAATCTAGAATTATCTGGATATTGCAGATATCCGAATCCATCTGGATAATTTTTGGTATTAGGATCCGAAATCCGGAAATCCAAATTTGAATAAACATATTTGAATTCGAAAAAAAATACAGATTTCGGTATACCATTTACAAGCTTATTGGTATTTGTATGTCTTTTTAGTAGACATCGTAATCCGTATATTTAGGCATGTAAACTAACCAAATTCGAAGTGAATACTATCATATTTGAATTCTCGTTTAATATCCGGATATTCAAATTCAGTTCGTTTACCTATCGAATTTATATTTTTCTATCCGAATTTGAATTAGGTTATTTTAATCGAATTCGAATAATATTCAAATAACATTTATATAAAAATCCATCTGATTTATTTTATTTCAAAAAATCCTGTATTGTTTAAAAAATTATAAATTAGTAACCATTAATAGTATAAATTATAAAATTAAAAGATTATATATGTAAATTTAAATTTTATAATAATATAAAATTTAAACGAATCGAATACCTTTATATCCGAATTCGATTCGTTTAAATTCAGATATTAAAATTGAAATTTGAATTTGAATATTCATTTACAGGACTAAGTATATTTTGCTGGTGGCCGTCTATGTTGTCATGGTTCCTGAATTATCTTAAGTGATTGGTTGATTTTATTAATCTCTACTTCTGGACTCCGATCGAGTTTCATTTTCGGTAGTGTTCATTGTTGTTGTGTGGGCTCTAGTCTCGTCTAGGGTGTCTTAACGAACTGAGCCAAGCCTTTATTTATAGAGCGAGGCTCAAGCTCGGCTCGTTCAGGAGTTATCCAAGCTCGGGCTCGGCTCATTAAAGAATTGCTAGGCTCGGGCTCGACTTTAACCTGCAGGTTAAAAAAAAATTTAGAGACATGGGGGATCAATCCCGAAATCTCTCGCATGCCAAGCAAATGCTCTACCATCTGTGCTACATCCCCATTCTCTCTAAATATAATATTTTATTATTATTTTATACTCCTTACCTAGCCATCGAGTTTAACGAGCCGAGCTTGGCGAGCTTGAACTTTAGGCTCGGGTTCGCGAGCCCAAGCTTAACGAGCTGAACCCATCAAGCCGAGTTTTACTTGACACTTTAGTCTCATCAGATTCCTTGTTGAAAGGCAATCACTAAAAGAAAACAAATTATTTGTGACCAACTTCAAAGACCAACCTATATAAGTTGGTTTTTTATTTAAAAGCGACCATTGCTAAGTTAGTCGCCTATTTTTTTTAAAGCGACGAAGTTAAGTTGGTCGTCAGATTTTCTTGGTTGAACCCATGTAAGCGACTTTTTTGGCGACCAAATATAAATTTTATACATACTATTAGTCTCCTATAATAATCTCAACATTAAATTTTTTATTATCAGGCGACCAACCAATTGGTTCGAGGACCCCCTTACATTCCACACGAAAAGCGCCATCTCGGTTCGTAGACGACCTTGGTGGAGATCTAGAGGGATTAATGACCAGCAGCGCCGGCTCGAGGAGCCTCTTACGCTGCTTGTGAAATTAAAAATTGGATGATTTGGTGTTTCCATAATAGCCCTGGATTTGGATTTGGGTTTTCAATAGTCATAACCAAGGGAATTGGGATCTCATCCACATTGACCGCTAGTGATAAAGATGGGCCAACCTGTTGATGCATGTCTTGTGGGCTTAGACCCTAAGGGCTGGCGTTCAGATCTATATCCCTAATTTGGTTCACAAATTGATTTAATCTTAGTGCTGAATCCACTGAGCTATCTGAACCCTCCTCTTCTTCATCCTGGCTATTCAAGATCGGGACGCTGACCTCCACTGTATGCACTGCTACCTCCTCAGTTGATTTCTTCCTTCTCTCCTCTCTCTGCTGCTTCTGCCTCTGCCTTTTTCTTAATCGTACTGCCCTCCTCTTCTCGTAGCCCTCTGTGTTTCTGATTCCGAATTTTCTTCCTGTTCAGGAGATGTAGGGGATTCTCTAAAGGTAATTCTCCTTCTACGAGTGTTAACGCCTGCTGTTGAGATACTTGGTGGCGGGTTTGAGAATGCATGTTCGGGTTCTTGAGTATGGATAACATCCACTGTCAAAGATGTTCGGAGACAAGCTTCAGTTGTATGTCCGTACCCCTCACACCATTTGCACGAAGGGGGAACAGATGGATATTTCACTGCAATTTCCTCCGTCACCTAACCGTTCTGCCCATCTATTATTATTTTCGTACTTTCGGGAAATTTAAAGGCAGCATCCACTACCAGCACTAATTGGACAATCGTCTGATCATCCTTGATCACAAATCTGCCATTTAGAGGTGTGCCTAGGGTGCTAGCTATTCTTGCGATGATTCTCGCATTCCAGAATTTCTCATTCAACACAGGGAGAGTAGCCCAAATCAGAATCGTCGACAAAGCCTCGGTCCTAAAATCCAATGATGGTTTCTATTCCTGTGCCAGCATAATCTCAGATTCCATCCAGAGCCATTCTTCCCTAAGAACTTTCTCAAATTCCCTTTCATTCTGTACCGTAACTTTAAACCCAATCCCTTCCAATATTACCACTTTGTAATCTCTAGTCTCCTTCAGGCCCCACTTCTCTACTATAAATTCTTCAGTTTGGCAAGCAAAGGATTTATTCGTAAATTTCTTTGTAACCTCCTCCGGTTGTAATTCTTCAATTCTAACATGAGGTTGATTGTTGATGAGTGTAGATTGGCTGAAGCTCAGGTTCCTTATTGGTCTGTGATATAAAATTGGAACCCATGTGTAAGCTTGATCCCTTGTATTCATCATAGGAATTGATAATTGGGAAAAGTATATCCCAACGATAGCAAGATTGATTCACGTTCCCGATGTGTTGCTCCTTCCCTAGCCTCCCTACCGATACCCTGTTACCCAAGCATTCCTTAAAAAGAAGCACCCGCAGAACTGACGGATGGCAGTGATTAACTAGAGAAGACCGAACAGAGATCGCTAACACTCATTTCTCTGTCAACCTAATTTTTAGGGGAAACGTCTTATACCTTGGTCAAGTCACTTCACTCTATCCTTCCTACTACCACCCCGTTACCCAAGCACCCCACGTAAAACGTGGGACACCCCCACAACTGGCGAATGGTAAAGGTTAGATAGAAATAAGCACCAGAGATCACAAAACGCTCATCTCCCTAATGTTTATCGAATAGCTCCAATCAGAGGCAGTGAAGATCACCAAAAATCGTTCTCAAAAGTGCTTAATCGCAAAGATGCTCCCTCCTCAAAATTGCAGTAAAAGAAAATTCACTCCCTAACTAAAAACAGACAATCGCCGTTTTTTTTTTACACAATCCATATAATCTCCGATTACACCCTCACTCGCCGATTACACACGTACTCGTCGATTTCCTCTCCCACTCGCCGATTTCTACAACCTACTCGCCGATTCACTCGTAGATCTTAGAATCGCACTCGCCACAGCCAAATCATGGGTTCCTTTGTGGGATCAACCCTAATCGTTCGTGAACGACGGCGGCGAAATTAAATCGGCCGCTGGATCCCGAGAGGACTCACTCGTGCGGTGGAGCAGCACTCGCAATTCGCTGACGCAGAATCGCAAGCTAATCTGAGCTCACGAGGAGTCTCGCTGGAGATGGGGCTCAATCGAAGGATGTCGCAGATCTGGAGCTCTCTGTCGCTCGCGGCCAAATCGGAAGAGAGGAGGTGGAAACGAGGTATCTGGCTTGCTCACGGTCAGAGCTAATCGCGGAGGTGCTCGCTTGCGGTCGCTCTGTTCACTCGCTCGCACAACACATACTCGGACGCTCGTTCGCGGTCAGAGCTAGTCCACTCCCGGAGGTGCTCGCAGTCGCTCTGTCCACTCGCGGAGATGCTCGCGGTCGCTCTGTCCATTCGCGGAGGTGCTCACGGTCTCTCTGTCCACTCGCGGATGTGCTCACGGTCGATCTGTCCACTCACGGAGATGCTCGCAGTCTGATTTAATATAAATTTACCCATAAAAATATACTTAATATTACTTAATCTATAAATACACTTAATATTAATTTTAGGTTAATCTATATAAATTTACTATATTATAAATATTATATATTTAAATATCCCAAACATAAATTACTCTCATTTTTTTTCATTTTCAATTCAAATAATGTTTAAAGAATTTTGTTCAAATAAAAATATGAATTTCTAATATTCAATCTGATTTTATCCCAATTAGGGGTGAGGTTTCCCATCCCCGTATCTGGACGGGCGGGTAGGGGGACGGGGATGATTTTCCTACCCGAAGCAGAAAAATCACCGTCCCCGACCGAAATCCCCGGTCATTTTCCGGGTACGGTGATGGTGATTGAAATCCCCGCCCCGGATAATCCACGTACCCGGAGAAAATTGCATATAGACCCTATAAAATATTTTATATTGTATAATTTATATATATAACCTTATACAATATATTAAATAGATAAATTTATATTTAAAATTGTAAAATTAAATCTATATCCTAAATTTTTAATTAAAAACTTAAATGTTAAACTTAATCAAATTAATCTCGTTCTTATTCTTGTAACCTTGTTACACCACCGAGCGCCGACATCTTATTCCACCGCTGTCCTAAGATAAGTTGTCGCATGTTAGAAAAATTTTTAAATGAAATAACTAAAGTATTACTGTATTAGCCGCTTGTTCCACTGCTTGTTTAAATAAAATAACTAAGGTAAGACAAAAGACATTCTTGTTTCACCGCTTGTTCCACCATACTTTATTCTTAATTTCTTATAATTTTTTTATTAAATATTAATTAATAAAAGGATGGACGATTAATATTTCTTACTGTCTTACTTAGGGGTGAGATTAAAAAAATAAAGTTTAAATTACTTGTTTAAAATAAATAATTTGACCGGGGACAGGACGATTTTTGGGACTGGGGACGGGATCCCCGCCATCTCCGTTCAAATTTTAAATTTAGTAGGGGCTTTTAAAAAAATAATTTATTTTCCAATATCTCTAAATCCCTAAACGATTTCCCTATACGATTTTACCAAATTCCTAATCGATTTCACCTGATTAATTTCTGCTAGTCAATGTATGCTGCAATCCGATTTCTCTAACTCAACCTCCTCGATTCTTCGTCTCGCCGGCAGACGACCAACGCCTGTTACTGTCGGCATTAAAGATAAACCAAATACTGATTAATGTAGATTAGATAATAATGCTAGAAGATGATTAAAGTAGTTCTTACAACTATTGAGAGTCTGGAATAATTAACAACCCAGAATGAATTTTCTTGAAAAAATTTGAACTCAAAAAGTTGGATAAAATAAATTACCTCATTTATAATTATATTTCAGGCGCGATTTTGGGACGGCTGTCTGTAAACCAAAGTGATTATATTTCATGCATGTTTTGATATTAATTTAATCAATATAATTAATATTAAGGGTGTAAATGAACCGTGTCTGGCTGACTTTGACATTCATTCGGACCCATGAACTCGGTCTAGGCCGGGTTCAATAAGGACATTTAACCTAAAAAATAATACACAAAAATTAATAAAACATATAAAAAAACTAGATTAATTAAAAATGATACAACTATTAACTAATCAAAAAAGATCTAGGTAGGTTAAATGTAGCCGTCAATCGGACGATTTCGGACCGGATACCCCTGTATCCGAATTCGAATTCGATTAGTATCCGGATAATCCGAATTCGTCCAATTAGTATTCGAATTTCAAAATCCGTATCCGAATTCGATTAAAAATATCCGAATTCGATTCGAATAACATTTATAAAAAAAAATCCAAAAATCCAAAAATAATATTTTATATTTTTTTGTTAAAAAACCCTGTAATATTAAAAAAAAACCTGTAACATATAACAATTTAACATATAAAAATCCAACACAATTTAACATATAAATATTAAATCCAACACAATATAACATATAAATATTAAATCCAAGTATCCAACACAATTTAACATAACAAGTATCCATCCAACAGAATTTAACATAAGTACTTAACAATTAACAATCAATCCAGCATAATTTAAAATTTTAACATAATCTAAGCTTTATTTTATAAATTCCAGATCATCCAATCATCCATAGAGGTACATATGTGGAGGCATCTTATAAAATTGCTACATATGTCATGCTTCAAACAATGAAGATTCTTAAGAATAGCAATCTGACATAATCCGACTAGCATACTATGTTACTATTGCAGCAACATAATAATCTTCATATGATCCGGCTAGCATCTCACCACAAAAATCTGTTTTTTTTTGTTTGTAAAAGAGAGAAAACAGATGAGAAAATAAGAATGAAAACTTACCAGTGAGGGGATGAGAAAATAAGAATGAAAACGGATGAGAAAAGAGAGAAAACGGAAGGGGACTATTTTTGTTTTTCTTATGAAAACAGTTACAAAGTGAGGACTGAGCCACTGAGGGGAGCCGAGTTACCACTTACCAAGATGAGAACTGAGAAGGAGCCGAGTCAAACCCTAGCTAACTCTTGTGTGCCTGTGCTAAAAAAAGGGAGGAATGAGAAGAAATCACAAACCCTAGCTAACTCTTAAGAAAGAGGGAATAAGAAATAAGAATGATTCTTTTGAGATTTAGGGATTAGGTTTAGACATTTGATATTTTTATTATTTGATAAGAAATAAGATGGGTTTATTGCTAATATGGTCTAAGATATTTGATACATTACAATGTTATATTAGAGAAGGTTAAAATTATAAAATTATTATATATTTAATATTTATTCGAATTCGGATAATTATCGAGTTCGATTAGAGGTATCCGAATTCGATTAACGTCGGATAGTATTTTAAGTATCCGAATTCGTTTAGGCCTAAACGAATTCGAAATCGAATTTGGATTTGGATTTCGGATATCCATTGAGAGGCATAGTTAAATGTATCTTAGTTAGAAATGAGGTTATTAAATCTACCATCAATTTAAAAATTAATGGCTATTATTTTTTTATTTAAAATTTTTAAAATTAGTCCTTTTAATTATTTATTACATACTTACATTGATTTTTTATTTTTTAAACCTTACAAATCAAAATTTCCATTTAAATTTAACAGTTTTAATAACCAATTAACCATATCTTTTACTCTCTCATCACTAGGTCTGTATATTAGACGAATTCGGTTCAGATATTCTGGTATCCGAATCTGTCCGAATAATATCTGGTTAGAAAAATCCAAATCCAAATTCGGATAAATTTCTGGATATTCAAAATTTTCGAATTCGGATAACTTTTTATAGAAAATTTTAGAAAACCCTAAAATAAAATTGTAAAAAGTATAAAATTACCCTTAATAAAGTTAATTAATAATCAATTAATTACCTTAAAATCTTAAATAATAATATAAGTTTATTAATTGATTATTAATTACTAAATATTATTATTATATATTTATTGACGAGATTTTAATGATATCCGAATCGGTCCAGATAATTTTCGGATATCAAATGATATCCGATTCCGTCCAGATAATTTTTCCGTATTCGGAATCAGAAAATTCGAATAGACAGATTTCAATATACCATTTACAGACCTACTCATCCTTCACCCATGTTCACTCTCTTGGCTATATCGAATGTTAATCTTCTTCCGTCGAGTCTTCACATTTTCCCTTTGTGTTTGTCGTTTCTCATATTTTTGAGTTACGTTTCTCCGGTAGTGTTTCTGAATCGTGGTTGTATTTGACGTTTTATTCTTTGGTATTTTCTTCTCTGACAATTTTCTTCTCTGTCAAGAATTTATCGTATGTTCAAGTTTACAATTAATTATATGTTCATATCTACAACTAATTGTATATTTAGGTATAGAACTAATTACATATTCAGGTATACAACCAGTTGCATATTCAGGTCTATATTCGTACCCGCCATACAAAGATAGTGGAGGTACGAGCTGATTCCAACGGGGGAGTCGATCCTCTAGTCCGAACCAACCTTTTGGGCAAGCTTCCTCTATGCCTCGGCAGAAGTCCGTGCTAATGCTATGATGCTAGAAAGTTGTCGTCCTGTTGACTGGCTTGTTGATTAGATACAAATCTCAATGATCAATGTACTTAGTGTGATCGTGATTTTGTAATTTTTATTTTATTTGCCAACTTTTATTTTTATTTTTTTGCAGGTCTCTATGTATCTCATGCTCTTATTGGGATTGGATGCAATTCGATACTCGACAAGATAATCACAGCCACAAACGTACTGAGTTGAAGTATCAAAATATGCGGCCTATAAGACAACGATTATCTGAAGAAGATCAAGGAACTTGAGAATTTCCACGATTCGGTCAAGTCGGGTTACGAGCAGAAGGCTAAAGAAGATGCGGAACTGATTAGTCAGCTCAGGAATGAGAATTCCATGTTAAATACTGAGCTTAAGAACCTTAATTCACACAGGAGTAGACAGAGCGGAGGTGGAAATAAGCACGCTTACCCCCAGGAGAAGAAAGAGTAAATTTCCAAACTGCGCTCTTCTGGGAAAGCTATAACTGCTATCTCCGAAAGTGCTACTGCTTTCTTAGCTTGGATCAGGCTAATGACTTGATAAAACAGCTCGCCGAATCGAACATTGCCAGAGATCAGGCTCTAGCTGATAAAGTTTCTCTGAAGGCTGAGGTTGAAGATATGAAGGAGCAAATGCAAGAAATTAACGACTTTGTTCCCACAGTCACTCCAATCATTCCTGAAGTACTACAAAAAAAAGTAGGTAGTTCGGACGAAGCAGAGTTAACGAAATTTCCGTTACAAATACTAATAAGCAAAGTTAACGGAATTTGTAACGGAATTTCCGTTAACTTTGTTGCAAATACTAGATATCAAGATGGACTTATATATTGTAATGGATTTTTAGACTATTTTTAACGGATATTCCGTTACAAATAGCAATTATTTAATAATTTTTCATTTTCCCTCCTAAAAAATAATTTGCCCAAATAATTTTTTTATTCCCTCCTATTTCCCTAGATCGTCCTATTCCCTCCTCATTTTCCAGAAATCGTCGATATTCCCTCCTCCTAATTTCAGACGGATGTTCCTTTCACTCTCGATTCTGAACTCGTCAACGGATATTCCCCCCCTCCTCCTCCTAATTTCAGACTCGTCACTCTCGATTCTCCTCACAGGAAACACCCCTTCATTCTCCTCATTCTCCTCACTCTCGATTCTGAACTCGTCGACTCCACTCTTGATTCTCCTAATTTCAGACAGATTCCAGAACTCGTCCAGAAATCAGACCACACTCAAACTCCACACTCCGGCTCCAGCTCCACACTTAGACTCCACACTCCGGCTCCGGCTCCACACTCAGACTCCACACTCAGGCTCCGGCTCCACACTCATAACTCGTTCAGTCTCATAGGTGGGTAAATCTTAATTTTCAGGTCCCCCAATTTTTCATGTCTCCAACTTCATTGTCGTTCATTTTTTTCAAGCAAAGTTGTCTAAACTTTGTTTCTTGCAGGTTAGTATGACAGTGCTTCTTCTAGGAATTGATTTATTTATTTTCTTCTGAATCAGTAAACGGATTACAAAGGTGTTATTTGTTAAAGAGAAGAGGGCTAAAATAGATATCGGGTAAAGAGAAGGTAGCAAAGGAATATTCTTCTTATATTTTATGATATCAATAACTAGTTTAGAAGTTTAGTTTAAAGAATCTGAATAGCACTTCTATGAAAACTAATTAATTTAGATGTGAAGTTTAGTTTAGTTTACTGAAGTTTAGTTTAGAAGTTTAGATAATTAATGCAATAAAACTATAGTCTTGGTGATCTTGGGTCTTGATCCCTAGGCTTGGTGATCTTGGGTCTTGCCTGGTAGGACAGCCCAATGATAAAGGATTTGGTTATGGTTATGCCTGAAATGTTGGTTGATTATTTTTTTCTTTTTCAGATTTATTAAAAGCAGAATATAAAAGTCAAGTTAATGTAAAAATGGCATGTTTCTTTTAAAATTTGATGATTGTTCCAATGTGTGATCTTTGATTTTTCCGTCTTCTTCTGGTTATTCAGAGGGAGAAGGAGATTGAAATAGAGGGGGATGCATATAGAGTTATATGCGAGAGATGAATCTCTGTACAAGCTTGATAGCAAGGTTTGTGCTATTTCGATGTTTCTTTATTTTTCATCTGGATTTTGTGTGCGGTTTAACAAATCCTTCTTTTCTAGATGAAGTACCTTGAAAATGAAAATATGCTTATGGAGAGGAAACACAAGGAGCTAAAAGATTCAATTGATGAGTACTTAAATCAAAGGAAATCTTCTTAAAGAATTATAAGGTGAGATGTTTTAAATTTAAATTTCTTGTGGTGGTAGTGTATTAGTGCGTGATTAAAGTTCATGTTCTCATTAGCATGTCATTTATGGTCTTTTCATGAACTCATCACTCATTCATGATCCATAAGATGCTGTTTTGGATGAATATCATTATTTTGTTAATATTTATCATTAGAAGGGGCGAGCATCACAGATTATAGGCTAATGCCCTTCCTGACATTGCAATTGATTCAATATCAAAAAGTATGATGGCTCAGAATCATGCTCTATGGTTTGCTGCTCGATTTTTGTGTATTTATACAATTATAACTCAAAATGATTTTCTTCTAAGTTTACTTACAATGATTGTTTTCATTCCCTATTTAACTAGTTCATGCTTTTAAATTTATTCTACATACTCATTCTTACCTTTCTCTTATTATTTTGGAGTGATAGTCTAACAATGAATTAATTTACTGCTTCACTAGATATTTCTCTTCAATAAATATAACTTTACTGGGTATGATTTCATTTATAGTTGTAAAATAACAAACAGGATTCATATCTATCGATGCAATGGGTAATTGTAACATGGGATAGAAAGATTGTAGTTTTATCTGATAAGATACATGCACATTTTTTATTGTTGGATTTAATACAGAAAGAAGCTATCGAAGTAACACAAACAGTAGATAAAACCCAAACACTTGTGACTGAAAAAGAGAAAGTAGGCATGTAGTCGGTAAAAGTACTTTTACTTATATGATTGCATTGGTTTTATAATTAGCAAAGCATTCATATAATTGAAATTCTTTCATCAAATTCTGTACAGTGGTTGAATTGAAAGAAATAATGGAGAGAGTTTCAATAACAGAGAAAGATCTTATCGGTAAGTTTTGCATTCCATTTATTGACTTTTTTAAGATCGTTCCTTTTTAGATACTTTCCAACATATATTGTGAATGATGATGAATTGACGATCTTGAATGATGATGAAACAAAGAAAGTGCTGGTAATTCTTGTTTCCATGACTAATAGATTCTTGTTGCTATCTTTTTAAAATTTCTGGAAATCTATTCCAATTTAACTAAAAAAATGACGATTTTCTGCTAAGTTCTAACAACAGTGGGGGATATTGTTTAGTACTTTAGTTAATAGGAATATCTAAGTTAAGAGTTTACTTAAAAGGTTCTGTTTATGTTTATAAGTTATAACTATCCACATTTTAAAAATTTGACATGTTTATTTTAGTAATAGAGATGCATATTCGAATAATGTTTATTTGACCTTAAGGTTTCTGCATTCCTGATTGGATTGAAGCTAACCCTTGAAGCAATTGCAGAAAAGAAGAGATAATGGGAAAAGGACGAAGTAGACGCCAAAAAAGATAGCTAGCCTTGTTTAATGTTTTCTTGTTGTATTTCATTTTATTTTGCTTTGAACTAAATGAATATCATTATTTTTTGCTTCTCAAAAGATTTGATTACAAGTAACAATAATATTCATATTAATCCATAACAAGAAAATACAAAACATATTTTTTAAGCGTAACATTATCGATTTATCGCATATTGTCGGCGTACCAAGTGTTAAGGATCTATAACAGACTAGGAAGGTTCGGTTGTGAGATTAGAGAATAATTCTCCCGAGGAATCCGGTGGTCGGAGAAGATTCTCCCTAGGGAGCCGGAAGAACTGGAATTTAATTGGGTAAAATTGGAATTACATATAATTCTCAACTACTTATTAACTGAATTTAGTTTAAGTCGTATACAAAATCGTTCTTGCGGGTACTCTGTCTGGTACGACTTGGTCGGGTGGCAATCACTTCGCCGATGAGTGTGCTGTCAGCCACACCTTCACCGACAGTTTCTTCAATTATTCCCAGATCATCTCTGAGCCTTTGAACCACAGTGTTTAGATATAATTCGACTGTAACATCTCTATCTCCATCCGCAGCAATCTTGTCCTCAAGATTGGTATTTATCGACAGTTCCTTTATGAATTCGATGTCTTCCGGTCCCCGCCCATTCCACCAGGACTTGTTTACTCTCCCTCCCATGTTGTTTAATTTTTCGATATGCCACCACTTTGGATGGGAAAATTACAGGATGTGCTTCGGTTGCTAATGGTGGCAACTGACTGATAATCTCTTTTGGCGGATCACCTTGGAACGGTTTCATCAGGGCTCCACTGAGCTTTCTGGTGGAAGCTTAAGCCGGTACGCCACTGATCTTACTTTCTTTTCAATCTGAAACGGCCCATAATATCTTTTAGCCAGCTTAAGGCATGCCCGGCGATTCACAGAATTTTGCCGGTATGGTTGCAACTTCAACCATACCAGCTTCTTCATTCTGTCTGGGGCGGCTTAGAGATTGATCCGTAATTCCTGTAGCAGCACGTCCCGTTGATTCAATAGGACATCTACCGCCTCAACATTTGAATCGCCGGCCCGATACTCGATGATTTCCAGGGGTACCTTTTCATAGACTGCTTGGAACGGAGTCATGCCCAAGCTATGGTGAAATGATGTGTTATACCATAGCTCTGCCCATGATAATAACTCCACCCAATTCTTCTGATTTTCGTGGACCATTGCCCAGAGATATTGCTCGGTCGTTTTATTCACGATCTCTGTTTGGCCATCGACTTCTGGGTGGTAGGCCGATGTCATTTTTAAGGTCATCCCGCTCCTTGCGAAAATCTCCTTCCAGAATTTGTTTAAGAAAATCTTGTCACGATCCGATACTATCGTCTTCGGAATTCCGTGGAGCCTAATAATTAATCCGCTTGATGAAATAGTCCGCTACTAACATTGCCGAATAATTTGCCGATAGACTTCCTAGGTGGCAATATTTGCTCAGTCTGTCGACGACCACGATGATGACCATGTGTCCTCGTACTGCCGGAAGTCCTGTAACAAAATCCATACTCAAATCCTCCCAGGTCGCCATTGGGATTGGCAGAGGTTGAAGCAGACCCATCGGCTTCAATGCCATTGATTTAACCTGTTGACAGACCAGGTATTGTGCCACAAAATCTCGCACAAATTTGTTCATCCCGTACCAAAAAAAAATTCTGTCGAACTCGCCGGAGAGTTCGGTAGTAGCCATAGTGCCCACCCCCCTTCGAACCGGGCAATTTATCGAGCACTTGTCTCCTTAAGTTGGATGTCGAATCTAAGCAAAACTTGTTCTTATAGTATAGAATCCCACCTCTCATTAAGTATGCCGGGTCAGAATCGCCGTGACTCGTTTTTTCCCCTTTCTCTATAATCCAGGGATCCGATAAATTTTCTTTGTGGATCCGGTCGGCCCAATTCGAAATAATCGAACTAGTCAACTTGGGTAGCTGACCATGCTCCGCCATTTTTGATAGTGCATCGGTGACGACGTTGTCTTTTCCCTTCTTGTATACAATTTTAAATGTGAATCCCAATAGCTGTGTGAGGAAGTACTACTGCTTCGGTGACTGGATTGACTATGCTAAGAGGTTTTTGAGACTGCAGTGGTCAGTTCGGATTGTGAATTCTCTCCCTAGTAGATAATGCCGCCATTTTTGTACTGACTTTGTTAATGCCCACAGCTCCTTCGAATATGTCGATACCCTCTGTCTGAGCTGAGATAGTTTCTTAATGAAATACGAAATGGGGTGCTCTAATTGCAATAGTACGGCCCCAATTCTCACGTCGCAGGCGTTCGTTTCCACCACAAACGGAATTTCAAAATTTGGGAACTCGAGTACCGGAGTTGAAGTTAAGGCCTGCTTTAATTGATTGAATGCTCTATTGGCTTCATCTGACCACTGAAATCCACCCTTTCTTAATAGATTTGTGAGGGGTGCCACGACTTGGGCATATTGTGCTACGAATTTCCGGTAATACCTTGTTAGTCCGAGGAAGGCTCTGGTCTGCTTCACGTTGATGGGTTTCGGCCAATTAACCACTGCACCGATTTTCTCGGGATCAGGCTTCACACGTTCGATTGAAACAATGTGTCCTAAGTAAGCCAACTCCTCTAAACCGAACTCATACTTAGTCTCGTGGACAAAAAAAGAGTGTTACTTTAGTAGATTGAATACGGTCATCAAGTGTTCATGGTGATCCTTCTTTGATTTACTATATACCAATATATTGTCGAAGAAGACGATAAATTTTTTCCTTAAGCATGGCTGGAACAATTGGTTCATTGTCGCCTGAAAGGTGACCGACGCATTCAACAGCCCAAAAGGCATCACTGTAAACTCGTAGTGCCCTTGGTGCATCCGAAAAGCAGATTTCTCGATGTCGTTTTCGGCAAACCTAATTTGGTGGTATCCAACGCGTAGGTCCAATTTCAAAAAGATTGTTGCTCCATGGAGTTCATCTAACAACTCGTCCATGGTGGGAATCGGAAACCTATCGTGGATGGTTATCGCATTAAAAGCCCGATAATCAATGCAGAAGCACCAACTACCATCCTTCTTCTTCACCAGCAGTACCGGCGATGAGAACGGACTTACACTGTGTCTGATTAGGCCCTGATTCATCATCTCAACTGTCAATTTCTCAATCTCACTCTTTTGATAATGGGGATACCGGTATGGGTGAACGAACATTCACCGACTCCGATCCTAGCAGCAATGCGATTCGGTGATTGGTCGCTCGGTCTGGTGGAAGTCCTGTTGGTTCTGCCATAAAGTCCCTGAATTCGTTCAACAATTCTTTTAATCCCGGTACTTCTACAGGTTCCCCTGGGTCCAGCTTCTTACTCCTTAGTGTAGAATCAAAATTCTTGATATAGGATTATATTTTAATCATGTTAATTTTAACCCTAATTACATTATTAATCTAAAGGGTAAAATTAGTCACAATTAATAGTATAATTAACTTGGTGGGCTCACTCCAAGTTAATCTCTCTATATAGCCTAGCTACTATTGACTTAGGTGAGAGTTGTAAAAGAATTTGTTACTACCATCACAGTGTACGAAAGTGGACGCACACCAAGATTTGGATGGAACCACTATAAAATCTCTCCTGTTTGTTTTTCTTACTTCAGTTTCTAGAAGATTTCAGATCAGAATCTGAAATCTGATAATTGCCACTGTCTCATTGTGAGTTCTTACTGCCAATTAGATTGTTTCAAAGCAGTTTCTAGCATAATTGCAGGATAATAACAAAAATTGCTTTCTAAGCAGTTTGGTAGTGTAACTGAATATTTCTAACATTTCGTTTTAATACCTTATATATATATTTTTTAAATGGTTGCAGGCATCAAAAGAAAGGGAGGCCCAAGAATCAAAATCAAGATTGAAATTGGTACAATTGCATAAAACACCTTGAATATAATTATTATTGTTATTTTATCTAACACTTTATTCAAGGTACAATATTCCATGAGCAAAAGCTACTATTCATAAAGAATCTTCTCAAGGAGACAAAAGATAGCTTGGATAGAATTCACTATTAACAAAAGCTATCTTGGATGGATTTCACTATTAACAGAAGTTAGCTTGGATGGAATCCACTATTCATAACAGAATCTTCCTAAGAAAAGAGAAGACAAGTCTTGGACTCATGTGAGTAATCAAGGAACCATCCAATGAAGATCCAAGGAAAGACATCAAGTGACCAAGGCTATAAATAAAAAGGTATCCCTTCCATTTTCGTTCATCACACTCCAAGCACTTCAAAAAGCTTTCACTCCACATCTTGAGATCTCCAAAGTATTCTTGCTTCCAAGCTTCCAAAAGTTATCAAGTGTTCTAGTTTTCCAAAGCTTTAAAAGCTCTCCAACTTCTATTTCTAATCCTCTTGTTCATCTTTACAAGTAAGAAATTTTGTGTGCTTAATACTCCACTCTTCTAATCATCTCTTGTGTGTGTCCACTTTGGTTGAGACGTTTATCTCAATATCACCATAGTGTGAGAGAAGATTTTTGAGCTCAACTATAAAGCTCTAAGTTGGTTCTTTAGAGTTTTCTGGAAAACTCTTAGGTCGAATCTACCTTGAAATATTTGTAGGTTTTTAAGAGTTCCTTGATACTCTAAGGTGTGAGTCTACCCGTAAAAGATTGGTTCCTAAGTGAAGTTAGTCTTAAAGCTTAAAGAGGTTTTTAAGAGTTTCCATGATACTCTAAGGTGTGAGTCTACCCGTGAAAAACTGGTTCCTAAGCGAAGTTAGCCTTAAAGCTTAAAAAGGTTTTGAAGAGTTTCATTGATACTCTAAGGTTTTTTCATAACCTTTAGGCTAGTGAACTCGGATAGTTTGTTGGGACTAGATTATCCCTTGTTTGGGTGAACCAGTATAAATTCTCTTGTGTTGCTCTTGGTTAATTTAGTATTTATCTATTATCTAAAATCAACTAAACAACACTTAATTGCAAAGGATCCCTCTTCCAGTTATCTGGTCAAGAATAAAGGTTGACTACTTTACGTAGATCCCTCATCCAGATATCTGGTCAATTATCTGAGGTTATATTCATTTCTCAAATCTCTATCCAATTATCTGGTCAAGTACTTATCATATATAAATCCGGTTAACTGGTCATTTACTCTATAATATAACGTGCGTTTATAATATAACTTAGTATTCATATACTACAGTTGTTTATAAAGCACTATCTAATAAATTGACTCAGTATTTATATACTGTAGTAACCTTTGAAGAAAAAATGCATGTTTCATATATATATATATATATATATATAATATTATACTCATTTAAATCATACAATAGTATTATACAATTATTATTATTCAACCATTTGTGTACTTATGTGTTTACAGGTAATTCCGCGCTTAACTTGTATAAATCGAAAAGAGACTATTATCCAACACTTAACTACTCTTATAGCCTCGGATCACGATCCAACACTTAGATGACAAAAATAAGCCACCTTATTCCTTGATACTAGCCTTCTCAATCCTGATTTCGTAATTTCCGACTCCGATAAGTAATACTCGCTGATTCTCGATAGTAAATTCCATCGTCAATTCTTTATGGTTCGTTGTAACCGAACCCAATTTTTTCAACCATTGGATTCCTTACACGATGTTTGTGCCTTCCATTGATAACACAAATAGATCTTCCACTATCGCTGTGTTTTGAATAGTCATCGCGACTTGGCGACAGACCTCCTTGCAAACCAAGAACTCGTCGCTTCCGATGAAGACCCAAAACTCCGGCAAAGAATGCACTTCGAATCCCAACCGATTATTGGATGAAATTTTGGATACTCCCACTGTCAATTAACACAGACAATGGTCGGTCTTGTATCCATCCTGTTAATCTAATTTTACGCGGATTGAAAGTTCCTGCGAATGCATGAAGGCTGATCTTGGTTGTAGTTACCAACCCGTTCGCACTCGAGCCCGCCTCTGTTTCATTATTTTGTTGCAAAATTTCCACCAGACAATCATTGTTTGCCCCCATACAAAATACTCGTCCTCTGCACCTGTGTACCGGTGTATACAATTCATCACAGTTAAAGCACAGCCCCTTGGCTGCGCGTTCCTTTCTCTCCTCCACCGTAAGTATTTTCCGCACAATTGGTAGTGCTTTGGTCCCTGATGGCGGATTCTTCAGTATCGGTTCCGAATTAACTTCAGTAGCTGAATTTTCCCCAAATCTAGTCAGAATTATGTGAGCCTCGTGTGCTTTTGCCAACGCGAACGCTCTCCGGAGTGATGTTGGTTTGGCTAAATTCAGCTCGCTTTTCAACTCTGGCTTTAATCCGCTTATAAAGAAATTGATCAACGACACCTCAGTCTGCCAGCTGACCTCGTTTAGAAACTCATCAAATTTTCCAGATAACTGGCTATCGATGCAGACTGCCAAATTCGACACGGTTCTTGCAACTTGTCTTCGAATGAATTCTCTCTGACCCTTTCCCTCAAGTCTTCTTTAAACCGTTCCCAAGTAGTTAACAAGTTGTTACACCGGAGTCCTCGCATCCATGATAGGGCCACACGTGTCATATGAAATCCCGTAATTTGAATTCTCGAATCATCAAAGATACCATGAAATATGAAGTACTCTTTAGTTTGAAAAATCCAGCCCTCCGGGTCTATCCCCGTAAACTTCGGAAGATCTAATTTGATTGTGCGAGTTGCTCTCTGCGCTGCTCCTTCTGGACACTACAAAAAAAAGTAGGCAGTTAGGACGAGCAAAGTTAACGGAATTTCCGTTACAAATACTATTTTTAACGGAAATTCCGTTAACTTTGGTCCGAGACAAAATTTCCGTTAAAAATACCAAAATCCGTTACAAATACTCTGAAGTTAAAGTTAACGGAACGAAAAATCCGTTACAAAATTTTTAGGTATTTGTAACGGAAATTCCGTTACAAATGAGGAAAAAAAATTTGTAACGGAATTTCCGTTAAAAATGAGGAAACAAAAATTTGTAACGGAAATTCCGTTACAAATTTTTTTTTTGCAAAAAAAAATTCTGGAATTCCAGAATTCCTGTAAAATCATTGCAAATTCCTGTAAATTCATGCAATTAATATTAATTCCTGTAAATTCATTCAATTAATATTAATTCCTGTAAATTCATTCAATATTCAACAAATATTCAATACATAAACAACATTCAACATTCAAGAAAAGTAACATTCAACAAAATTAACATTCAACAAAACTAACATTCAAGAAAACTAACATTCGACAAAAATAACATAAAAGACCTATTTCGATGGAGGAGTTTGATATCTTTGATCGCTCTGACCTGCATTAATACTTCTATCTTGCAATGAAGGTTGTGGAGTTGTATTTGATTGAGATAAAACTGTTTTCTTCAGGTCTTCAAATATATCAAACATTTCATCATATTTCCTTTTTAAAATTTGATTATCCTGTAAAACATTTAAGATTCATTTATATTTATGTATTACTTTAAAATTTTATTGACTTTCATACACATACCTCCATTAGCTTTTCCATTTGATCGTTCATTTTTTCTTTTCCTTTTTCTTTTTCTTTCTCGATAGATCTTGCATTCATTTCAATTGAAAATCTGGTAGAAGCAGTGCTCGACTCAGCAAAGGATCCTCCACCAAGTCCAATGTGCCTCCCTTTTTTGCTTTGAATAAACTTAGAAATGCATTTTTGTTGAATCACCTACGTGCGAAAAATAATATATAAGAAAATAAAACATTTGAATAATTTGAAATAGTAAAATAATTTAAAACATACATCTTCATCCGTTGTTGGACGTAATTCTTGAATTTCATCACTTTTGTAATATTCAGACAAGTTTCTCTATAAAATAAGTAATAAGCTATGAGTAGATCAATAAACTACTATTTATGAACATTATAAAATAAACTAAGACTTACAACGACTTCATTGTCAGTACCAGAAGAACGAATCAATACATTGATTCGTGATGCCTCAATGCCTTCGCTTTGCAGATTTTCTCTTATTGCACTGAAAGGAATTGACCCTGTTTTATGGTTTAGTATCTTCTTACTCCGGTTTGTTTTGTTTATTTTTGATTTTCTCTGCGAATTCATATATAATGTTATACAACTTACAATATAAAATAGTAAATTATTTAAGTATGGATGTATAAAAAACAATATTTTAAATTCTTCTGTAGTCCATAATTCTTCCACACACTTTTCGAAAGTGAATCGATCAATGTATGGAGGAAGACTAGCATACATCCTTTCAGTTGATTCATCATCAACAAATGGGTCAAAGTATTTTTCCTTTATGTAGTTTCGATAACGCCTCCAAGTATTGTTGAGTTTGAAAGTGATGTATTGATGAGCATTTGGGTAACCGTCTAAATCAAAATCAACCTATATAATAAAAATTGAAAAATTATTCGACTAAAAAAAATCTAAATCAGAAAATAAATAAAAAACATACCTCAATGTACTCGAATGCTTGTCGAAAGCTCTGAGATGTTTGTTTCGGCCAGTTCACATTCAATGGAAAAATTGTATGCATTTTTGCGACTCTATTGATCATAGCATTAAATTTCTTACGCAGATGTCCAGTTGGTTGCATGTGTGTTGGCTCCCATTCTATTTTATATCTTTCACCTTGTTTGGGGTGATCTTCCGGATGATCTAAGTTTCTACCTCTTCTGTTTGGTAGACTCAATTCTGAA
The DNA here is from genome assembly GCA_001185155.1 of Zostera marina. Taxonomy (NCBI): domain Eukaryota; kingdom Viridiplantae; phylum Streptophyta; class Magnoliopsida; order Alismatales; family Zosteraceae; genus Zostera; species Zostera marina. The sequence continues at coordinate 172,889 of LFYR01000338.1, read as the reverse complement.
ATAAAAAATAATGAGTCAATAAATACACATAAATCAATCAATTATATAATATACACATCGATTATAATTAGTTAGTTACCATCATTATCTCTGAGGTCCGAGTCGGAGTCGGAATTAGATTCACCTATTGTTGTTGGTACTTGAGTAGTTGGAGTACTCGAACCTTGAGGAGTTGGAGTTGGAATTTGATTTGGAGTTGGAGTTGGAGTACTCGAACCTTGAGGAGTTGGAGTTGGAATTTGAGGAGTTGAAGTACTTGGAGTCGAAGTTGCAGTCGGAACATGAGTACTTGCAGAAGGTTCTTCATGGTCGACAGAACTTCGTGTAAGTCGTTGTTTTTTACTAACCAATGCTTTTTTGGGTGCCATTTATAATCTGTGAACACAACAAAATAAAATCAATAAAAACAGAAAAATAAATAAATTAAAAAATTAAAAAATTACTCACAAATAATATATAAGCAATCCATAATTAGGCACTACAAATCTCGAGGTGGCCTTTTCAATACAACACTCCAATCTAATTTTTTAGGATCATCCACATAGAAACATTGTTGTGCTTGTGCTGCCAAGATAAATGGTTCGTCTTGGTGTTTTAATCGTTTAGTGTTTATAGATATAATACCAAACGTATCAACTTGTATTCCATTTATAAATTGGCCATCAAACCAATTGCAATGAAAGAGTATTTCTACATGATTTGGTCCATATTGTAGTTCAACAACATAATTTAATCTTCCATAATAGTTTTGTTGATTCACTATTGGGTTTACATCTCTAACACTTAAATAACATGATGTCTCGGCCGACACTAAAATCCCATCATTTTGAGTCTTTAGTTTCACCGAACTCGACGTACAAAGAAACTTAATACCATTCATTCTATATCCTTTGAATTTTTTCATATCTATATTTGGACCACGTGAAAGTCGCCAATTGCTAAATTTTACTTTAGGACATGTATCTATATGATCTTTGAACCATCTTGGAAATTTTTCATGATGCTTTCTTTCTATATGTTTGGGATTCATTCCCGGATAACTGCGACGAATGACATCCACATGAAGTTCTCTAAAACTCGTTATTTCATCTGTATTGAATAACACATATCGATGTGCTTGCTCAAATATCTTATCATCAAGATTAGTGTGTGTAGCTTTACCAATATACCCATTACAATTACGATCAGGTCTATTGGATTTTGTTTCAACATTTTCTGACAAATAACGAGAACAAAATATTAAACATTCTTCGGCAATATATTGTTCAGCAATACTCCCCTCAGGTTGGATTTTATTCCTAACATAACCTTTTAATGTTTTCAAGTACCTTTCAATAGGATACATCCACCGATAATGCACTGGTCCTGCCACTTTTGCCTCAGTTGCAAGGTGAACTGGCAAATGAACCATTACTGTGAAGAAAGATGGCGGAAATATCTGTTCCAATTTGCATAACGTTATCGATATGTTCTTTTCCATTTGATTTAAATGATCGATATTCAGAGTATTGGAACACAAATCATGGAAGTAGTTGCATAATTCTACTATCGAAGAACAAACATCTTTGGAACATGAGTTTCTCAATGCAATAGGCAATAATTGTTGCATTAGCATATGACAATCATGACTTTTAAGTTGCATAAGCTTCTTGTCTTTTGAATTCACATTTCTTGAAATATTTGAAGAATATCCATCTGGAACCCTAATTGACTTCAATATTGTGCAAAATAATTTTCTTTGATCTAAGGTCGTAGAAAACGGCGCAAAGGGGATGTGCCACTTTCCATTATCTTTTTTGTATGCATGAAGATTTCTGCGAATTCCTTGATATTTAAGATCTTCTCTCGCTTTCCAATTATCCTTGGATTTGTTCACTACATTAAGCATCGTATTAACTATGTTGTCACAGATATTTTTCTCGATGTGCATTACATCAAGATTATGTCGAATCAAAAGTGATTTCCAATAGGGCAAAGAAAAGAATATACTTTTCTTCTTCCATCCTTCTGCAAATGTAACTGGTGTACCGAAGTTTCCTTTTCCTAATACTTTCTTTGGAAGTTCGTTCAACTGAAATTTGATTATACTTCAACAAATCAATTCTTGAATATACTTTGAAAGTAAAACTAATTATATTTTCGAAAGTATATAATTTTACCTCTTTTAGTATGTCCTCACCGGATCTAATTGGAGGTGCTGTATCCAATTCGATTTTATTATTGAACTTTGATTTTCTTTTCTATATGGATGTGAAGGATCCAGAAAACGACGATGTCCCATAAAACATGTCTTTTGACTCCCTTTCAAATATAAACTACATGTATTGTTCAAATATACACCACATGTCACTTTTCCTTTGGTACTCCATCCAGATAAGTTTCCATATGCTGGATAGTCATTGATTGTCCATAGCAAAACCGCTCGCATTACAAAAGTTTCTTTCTTCACTGAGTCATAAGTTTGAACACCATCATTCCACAATAACTTTAACTCGTCTATTAATGGTTCTAAATAGACATCAATATCATTGCCTGGTTGTTCTGGACCTGGAATCACTAATGACAGAATCATATTTGATTGTTTCATGCACAACCATGGCGGCATGTTGTATGGGATAAGAACAACTGGCCATGTGCTATGTGATAATGTCATTGAACCATAGGGATTAAATCCATCTGATGCCAACCCTAGTCTAACATTTCGAGGTTCTATAGCAAATTCTGAATTGACACCATTTAACACTCTCCATTGTTCCGTATCTGCTGGATGACGAAGTACACCATCTCTCAAACGATGATCTTCATGCCATGTCATATCAGTACATACCTAGTTTGAATAAATTAAAATATTTTAGAATGTGATTGATTGACGAGTATTTGACACATAAGAAATCAACAACGTGTACATACCTTACTACACATATACAATCTCTTAAGTCTTGGAACCAAGGAGAAGTGTCTCAAAACTTTAATAGGAATGCGTTTCCCATTCGTTTTTCTTTCGACCTTCCATCTTGGCTCATTGCATCGTATACAAGTTTCTGAATTTTCAAAATCTTTTCGATAAAGAATGCAATTATTTGGACATGCATCGATCTTCACGTAGTTCAATCCAAGATCTCTAAGGTATGATTTTGCTTCATGCATTGTTTTAGGAATTGAAGTATCACCCGAAGGAATAACATTTCGTAAGAATTCCAACAACATCTCGAAGAATTTGTTAGAAACCCCATTCAAGCATTTTAGATGGTATAAATGGAGAATAGCAGATAATTTGGTGTATTTCGTACAACCAGGATATAACTGTTCATTAGCATCTCTTAACCGGCGGTTGAATTTTGGATCATCAATCGGAGTATTTATCGGATCATCAATGGGAGTATATATCGGATCATTGATCGGAGTATCTATCGGAGTAGTTATCGGATCATTGATCGGAGAATCTATCGGATCAATGATTGTAGTAGCTATCGGATCATTGTTCAGAGTGGTTGCAAGATCATTGATAGAAGCCATTATTGGATCAATGATCGGACCATCGATCGGAGTATTTGTGGGATCATTGTTCAAATTATCCGGATGATTGATTGGAGAAATAATTAGATTGTCTATGACAATATTAGTCATTCCTTCATCAATCAGATTAGCGACTGGATAATTAGTTGGATCAACCATTGCTTTATTTACTAAAAGGGTCATCTCATTTTCTACTATCATAGGAGGTGCAGTAGAAACTGCTATTTCACGTCTCTTGCGTTTCAATGCTTTTTTATGTGCTCTCGAACCTGAAATTAATTCTCCATGCATATACCATGTCTTATACCTATATGCATTGTCAAAACTAAAGAGTATGACATGCTCACTAATGGTCTTACGATTATAATATTTGCCATTGTGACACTTTGAACAAGGACATGGTAGTTTTAATTCAGGCTCCATCTTGTGGTTTGAATAGATTTCAGCAAAATCTAAAAAACTTTTCAATCCACTTTGAAATTTCATCGAGGTTAAACTTTCAAACAACCATGATTTGTCAAGCCCTTCTATTTGATCAGTCATTTTAGTTTATCTCCTAACATACAAATAAAAAGAAACCTTTTAAAAATCAATATTTAAATGAAAAAGGTATTAAAATAAGTATTCAAAAAACTTATACAAAAATAACTAACTAGCTAGATAGACTTTGTAGATAAACCTTCAAATTCCGACGAAGATAAAAACTTTGAAGGCGAAGGCTTAATAATGGCTTAATAAGGGGAAGTGAAAGTAGAGAATGAGGCTGAATCAAGTGATGACAAGGAGATGGATTTTGTCAGGAAACAATGTTCCAAAGATATGCATAAAAAATCTGAAATTTCATATTTCAAGAAATGTTGCATTTAGGGAAAATATTTTTCCTTTTAAAGATATGATTGAAGAAATCCAGTAGAAACAAATAAATAAAAAGCCTTTACAAGATATATATAATCAAATCGTATATTATCATGATAAATGCAGGAAAAATAATAATATCATACGGCCTGAAAATTCAATTTCAGATAGCACTATGCAGTCTGAAAAATTAAGTTCAGACGGCAACAAACAAGAAAATAGAATGCAGTCTGGAAATTCAATTCCAGACAGCAATATGCAATCTGATTACATAAGATTTTATCCAGTAAATAAACCAGAACTAGGTCATTAGATGGAATTTGGTGTCCACAGTTTGGATTATTCAATTGAACATGCATGTCATTTCTTTGGAATTTGGGTAATTTTTGTGACTTGCACACTTCATAGAACTAATGAAAGGATTAACATCTGAAAATCTTAATTTCCTAATGCCCCGTACGGCAGTCTGATTAAAAATGGCATTTCAATTACATGGACGTAATAAAATTTTGTCTTAACAGTTCTCATTTAGATGCCCCGTACGGCAGTCTGATTAAAAATGGCATTTCAATTACATGGACGTAATAAAATTTTGTCTTAACAGTTCTCATTTAGATTTTGGACCCATAGCTAGCCAAAATTGATGTTAATGTGCAAAATTGATAGATGACCATCATGTTTCTAAGGATGTAGAGAAGATGGAATAATCTAACTGCTGTCTGAATCATGTTATTCAAAATTGATTAGACAATCTACGCATTGTTCAGATCATAGTTTATTGTGCAGAATGATGGAAATTTTTTTAACAAATCATTTGAAGGTTTTAGTTCTACCTGAAGATGTTTCCCACACTTCAATAACGACCGGATCTTCTTGTTGTCAATTAATTTATTTGCAGACCTGAATCCAAATAAAAATAAAAAATCAGTTACAAATGATTTCACAAGTATCCTTTTGATGAATCAAATAAACCTTGGTAGTTAGTCCTACATTGTTCTTATGTAGATTGGCCAGGACTTGTCCTACATTGTTCTTATGTCCAGGACTTGTTCAAAGTAAGTCTTTTCGTTTTATTACTTTAATTGTCATACATTATCCTACATCGTTTTATTACTTTAAGTTTCTGTATAAATTTGTATTTCAGGACGTAGTTATTGGTACTCCTGGACGATTGAGGGATCTAATTGAAATGGGATTTTGCAATCTGAAGGATGTATCCTTTGTGGTGAGTGTTCAATTTTTTTATAATTCTGCCTGCATATGAAGAATTATTTTACCACATGCATGAAAATATTTCGTATTTATAATTCATTCTGTCTACTTACTTTTCTAATGTTTGATGTAATACATAGATTCTTGATGAAGCTGATCGAATGCTCGACATGGGATTTGAACCAGAAGTTCGTTCTATATTGAGCCAAACATGCAATGGTAAGTCAAGCCAGAGAAATTTTGAATTATGTTTATATTCTTTCCGAAGCTTGTTCTATGTTGAGTCAGTCACTCATACCTTTTTTCAATAGTATTTTAAGTTGTTTAATATTATACATGCAGTTCGTCAGATGGTTATGTTTTCCTAATTTTTTTCCTAATTTTCTCACGCGATTTAAAAAAATATGATCACAAGATCTTATATGCCTTTGCACATATAAAACTTCAACCATTAGACTGTAGCTTAGTTAATTTTGTTGTTGTGGACAGGGTAACAACAGACAAAGCCCAGAGCAACTTACCTGAAAGTGATCGATCGTCGGAAGAATGGAGATGGTCGGAAGCCCAGAGCAACTTAACAACAGACTAGCTGCTGGTCGTCGCTCGCCGGTATAGACGCGTCGCTGGTTGCTCGTCAGAAATCGCCGGAGATGGGAGTGGGAGAAAAACAAGATCGCCGCGCAGTTCTGGCGGCAAATTCCGGCGGCCTGGCCGCCGGTATAATGGTTCCTGGCGGCCAAGCCGACGATATTCCATCGCCGGAAGTGATGTCGCCGGAATTTTGAAATACCGGCGGCTTGGCCGTCGGCAAAAAATTTGGATTCCGATTTTAATAGAAATTGTCCCGGCGGCTTAGTCGCTGACATTTTTTTTTTAAAATTATATCCCGGCGGCCAGGCCGCCAGCTGTTATTTTTGGAAAATAATTTTCCGGCGGCCTGGCCGCTGGCAGTTATTTTTGGAAAATAATTTTCCGGCGGCCTGGCCGCTGGTCAATATTTCCCGGCAGGAAAAAAAATTTCCCGGGAAGAAATTTTTGGCGGCCTAGCCGCTGGTTCACTTTTGAAAAATAAAAAAAAATTGAAATTAATATGAAATTGAAAATAAAATTAAAATTAAAATTAAAAATGAAATTGAAATTGATATTAAAATTGAAATTGAATTTGAAGTTTAATAATTAATGTAGAACAAAAATTAACTTCGACAATCACTAATTTAACTTCTTTTTTTCGCTCTTTTTCTTCTTTTTAGTTCCGACCACCTTTCGTAACGCCTCTTTCGTGAATATTATCGATCTTCCTCCGCGCGGTTGTGAAGTGGTGTGCTCCTCTTGTGGCGTAGTTTGTAGAGGCGTCGTAGTTTCTTGCGTTGGTAGTTGAGTAGCCGGTGCGGCGGCTCTAGAAGATGACGCTCCAGGAGTATAAATGTTCTGCGCTGCATCGTTGTTGAAGATTGTCGGAAACTCCGGTAAGCGCAAGTTTGGATTTTGAGCGAGCATTGCGGAGTTGTATTGTTGGAAAAACGCCATTTAACGA
>LFYR01000338.1:149091-165672 GCA_001185155.1 Zostera marina | reverse complement strand
ATTTATTTTTTAACTTTAAAATTTAAAATATCTAAAATAACTTCAATTTATAATTTTTATAATTATCTAATTATAATCTAACTTTAAATTTTTTATAATTTATAATATCTAAAAAAGCTATAATCTAACTTCTTCTAACCCTAACTTCTAACTTCTAACTCTTACTTTTAACCCTAACTTCTAACCCTAACACTATCTAAATATGTATATATACTTATTTTTACTAATTTTTGTTTATTTTTATTAATTTCTATTAACCCTAACACTAACCTTAACACTAACCCTAATTATTTACATTTACTCTAACCCTAACCCTAACCTTACCCTAACCCTAATTATGAAAATTATTAAATAATTGCTATTTGTAACGGAATATCCGTTAAAAATAGTTAAAAAATCCGTTACAATATATAAGTCCTAGTAATAGCAAAGTTAACGGAAATTCCGTTAAAAATTCCGTTAACTTTGATAATAAGTATTTGTAATGGAAATTCCGTTAACTTTGCTTCGTCCGAACTGCCTACTTTTTTTTGTAGTGGGATCACTCTGACCATGGTGACCTCGATGATCTCCGATGGATGCTTGTGGTTCCCTAATAATACCGGTCAGGTCCGTAATTTGTCCAGCCAAATTTGCGATCAATGCATCTTGCCGCTCTGTGACCTCTGTTAGCCTTGCGAATTCTTGCTGAAATTCCTCATATGCGTTGCTCGAGTCCTCCGCTTTTGTCATTTCCACACAATCGTAATTAACACACAAAAAATTTAAAATCACGATTTTTATTACGATTTGCTTCCCTGTAATGAATCCAGTCAAGGCCTGGAACGAACCTTGACGAGTAAATCTTTAAAATCATTTCCGACTGTGGCGATCTGCACTTTGAGGAAGATGATCATCCAATTCAGAGAAAGCACCAATGTAACAGACTGGGGAGGTTCGGACGTGAGATTAGGGAAGAATTCTCCCGAGGGAGCCGGTGGTCGGAGAAGATTCTGTAGAATCAAAATTGTCGACATAGGATTATATTTTAATCATGTCAATTTAAACCCTAATTACACTATAATCTATAAGGTGAAATTAGTCGATATTAAACCTAACTCCAATTAATTAATTAATCATTTGAGTCAAAGGTTTAATTCAAATTGGAATAATTGCATCTTTACCTTGAATATTATTATTATTATCTTTGACTCTTTATTCAAGGTATAATATATTAAGGGGACAAAATACTATTCACGTTGGATTTATTTGAAGATAAGATTCTCCAACAAAACACTATCCAAGAAAACACTATTCAAGATAAGATCAAAGACAAAGTTTGGATTTATGTAAGAAATCAAGAAGCCATCCATTGAAAATCCAAGGGTGGACATTGAGTGGTCAAGGCTATAAATAGAAGGGTATACCCCTCATTTTCACTTACCACACTACAAGCAATCAAAAAGTTTTCACTCCACATTTGAGCTCTCACGTTTTTGCCTCCAAGCTTCCAAGCTTCTAAAGTGCTCAAGTGTTCTAGCTTTCCAAAGCTCCAAAAGCTCTCCAACTTCTTCTAATCTTCTTGTTCATCTCTACAAGTAAAAGTGTTATTTGCTTTAATATTCCACTCCTCTAATCATCTTTTGTGTGTATCCACTTTGGTTGAGAGGTTTGTCTCAAGATCACCAAAGTGTGAGAGAAAGTTATTGAGCTAAACCAAAAAGCTCTAAGTTTGGTTTTATAGAATTTCCGAGAAAACTCTTAGGTCAAATCTACCTTGAAAGATTTCTAGGTTCTTAAGAGTTTCCTTAATACTCTAAGGTGTGAGTCTACCCGTAAAAGACTGGTTCCTAAGCGAAGTTAGCCTTAAAGCTTAGAGAGGTTTTTAAGAGTTCTTTGATACTCTAAGGTACTAACTTACCCGTAAAAGTTGAAGATTTTTAAGAGTTCTTTAATACTCTAAGGTGCGAGTCTACATGTAAAAGACTGGTTCTTAAGTGAAGTTAGCCTTAAAGCTTAGAGAGATTTTTAAGAGTTTCCTTGATACTTTAAGGTTTTACCATTATCTTTAGGCTAGTGAATTCCGACAGTTGGTCGGGACTGGATTAGCCCTTGTTTGGGTGAACCAGTATAAATTCTCTTGTGTTGTTCTTTGTTAACTTTAGTTTTATCTTTCTTATAAAAATAACTAAACAACACTTAATTGAAAATGATCCATCTTCCAGTCATCTGGTCAAATACAGAGGTTGACTACTTTACGCAGATCCATCATCCAGTTCTCTGGTCAACTATCTGAGGTTATATTATTTGCCTTAAATTCTTTCAAGCATTTACTTATCAAATATATATATCCAGTTATCTGGTCATTTACTTGCTTATCAAATATATCCAGTTATCTGGTCATTTACTCTATAATATAACTTGTGTTTACAATATAACTTAATATTCATATACTACAGTTATTTGTAAAACACTATCAAATAAGTTGACTCAGTATTCATATACTGTAGTAAGCTTTGAAGAGTAATAATTATAATATTATATCATTTAGAGTTATAATATCCTTATACCATTATTGTTCAACCATTTGTATCTTAAGTGTTTACAGGTAATTCCGCAATCAACCTGTATAAATTGAAAAGAGGCTATTATCCCCCCTTATAGCATGGGATCACGATCCAACAAGTGGTATCAGAGCCAAGTTCCGTTGAAGTCAGACTAACATCTTACAACAACAACTATGGCTTCAAATGATGAAAATAGTACTGGTCTTGCATCGAACAAACCTCCCAGGTTCGATGGAGTAAAGTATGACTTCTCGAAGAACAAGATGAAGTTATACTTGAAGTCAATCAACAATGGAGTTTGGAAGAGCATATTGGAAGATTATGAGATTCCAACAAGCAAAGAAGAGACTTGAGGAGCAATGGATATCCTCAAGGAAAACAACAACTCAAGAGCATTGAATGCACTATATGGTGCCCTAAATGAACCTGAATGTCCTCTGCTAAAGAAAGAAAAAGCACGTTAAGTACACTGGTCAGACTCTAAGTCAGATCAAGAAGACTGCCTCATGGCCCATGAAAGCGACTCTGAGGTAAATTTTACAAATACTAGATTTAATTCATTAGAAGAAGCATATCTAGAATTAATGAATGAGTAAATATAAAGCTGAAAAAAAATTAAGTAAATCATTAAGAATAGAATGCATGAATAAATCACATATTGATCATTCAATTGAATGAAAAGAATCACAAAAAGAATGCATAAATGGTCTTAAATGGTCTTAATTAGGTTGTGTATTTAGTAAATGGTCTTAAACACAACCTAATTAGCATAAGTCAATTATGTGATATTGGTTGTGTAGTAAAATTTGAAAAATATAATTGTTTAATTACTAACTCTGAGGGAGTTACTGTTGTCAAAGGATATAGAAAAAACAATGCCTATTTTATAAACATTGATAAATCTAATCCTACTCATGACTTCTGCATGCTTGCTGCAAGTGATGAAAAAGTCCTACGGCATAGACGTTTAGGTCACACCAGTTACTCAAAACTATCTAAATTATCTAAAGAAGAATTAGTAACTGGGTTGCCTAAAATAGCTTATGAGAAAAGTAACATCTGTGATGCTTGCCAAAAAGGAAAGCAACACAAAAGCTTTCAAATCCCTCATAGAAATAACTACTTCTAGACCCTTAGAACTTCTTCACATGGACTTATTTGGGCCAACCCAAACCCAAAGTCTTGGAGGAAAAACGGTTTGCATTTGTTGACCATTTTTGAGATAAAACCAATCGATTCGTCCTTTTAATATTTGTACTTCCCAGATTGTGCGAGGGGGTGTCATCTTTACGACTATTTGGATTTTTTCGGGTTTGATCAGATCTTGTGCTGATTTACATAGAATCCAAAGAATTTTCCTTCCTTGATCCCGAAAGTGCATTTTGTTGGGTTTAACTTTGTTCCGTATAGCTTTAGTATTTCCTTAAGATTTTTGGGGTGTTTTTCCATATCAGATGATTTTACCAGGATATCATCAACGTATGCAGAGGCATTCCACCTGAGTTGATCCGAAAACACTTTGTCTTCTAAACATTGGAAGGTTTCTCAAACATTCATTAATCCAAAGGAAATTACCTTGTAACAGTATGTCCCTAAGTCTGTGATAAATGATGTTTTTTTCCTCATCAGGTTCGTGCATGAGGATTTGGTTGTATCTCGAGTGGGCATCCATCATAGACAAGATTTGATTTCCTGAAGCTTAGTCGACTAGTTCGTCGAAGAAGGATAGCTGATAACTATGCTTTCGGCATGCTTTATTGAGATCTTTGAAATCAATGCACATGCACCATCTACCATTTATTTATTTTTGACTAGAACAGGATTAGCGAGTCATATTTCTCGAATGTGCATGACATTCAGAAGTTTTGATATCTTCTTTTAGCGTCTTCCTATCTGTCAGTGGTCAGTACCCGACTTTTTGACGACGGGTTGGAAAGGATTGGTCAATGTTTAATTTGTGTGTTACAATATGATGTGCGACCTGAGTTGGTGCTTCTCCTTCCCAAAGAAATCTTCCTTGATATATGTTGTTTTAAGACAGATATTATCTTAGCTCTAAGTGTGAGAGGGATTTCTTTCCCCAAAGCTATGTTCCTCTTATCCAGCTTGTAGACTTTTGTATCGTCTACAAGTTTTATTTTTTTTCCCTTTATATGATGTCAAGTGGGGCGTAGATGAGGAGATTATATTTTCATGGAGTTGGGTCATCTTCATGTATGCCTGTCGGGAATCAGATTGAGATCCCTTGATAGTTGCGATTACCCCGTTGATCGGGTACCGCATGCATTGGTGATAAGATAACGGGACTAGCTTGATTTCGTGAATGAAGGGTCGTCCTAGGATGCCTTGGAATGTGGATTCGACTTCCACGATCACGTATCGACATGTTAGGCTAACCCTTCCCTTCATGGAACTGATGGATGTTTTCAAATCAATAAAAACGGTGATAGGCGAGGTAGTGTTAGTGAATCCGTATATGACTTCCGTACTAGGAGATAGATTCTCCTTGTTCAGCCCCATACGAATGAAAGTATTCATGAAGAATACATCAACAGAACTTTCGCTATCTACAATTATCCTCTCAGCATGACAATCGAGACCAATGTCAGCTTGAATCACGAGAGGATTCTAATGAAAGAACGAATTTTCTAAATCCCTAAATATAAATGGACAGTTATGGGAAATTAGAGTAAATATTAGTAATAAATTAATTATTAATAAGATAATGATTTTAAAACAAAATATTTTAAAAATATTTAGTATTATTTAGTAATATTTTGAAAATATTTTAAAACCATAAAGTTTATAAAAATAAAATATTTAATATTATTATATTTATATATTTTAAATGGGGGTATATGAATATTTTTTATTATTTTTTAGGGGGGGCTATTCCCCCCAAGCCCCCCTCCCCTACATTCGTTGTTGGGCGATGATACTCAGCTTTAGATGCCATTAGTATCAAGATTTATCCCACCATTAACCTTCTTTAGATTTCCCCTAGCAATAACCTCATCAAATTCCTTGGATTTCTCCATTGAAATTTTCAACTGAAAAAGAAAGAAGGAAAAAATTATTAAATTGAAATCGAACAATCGACCAAATTAACAATAAACAGATCTTGTTTTACCTTTGCTTTACTAACGAGGCGACCAGTTGTTTCGTTGCAAACTTCCACAGTTGATGTTTTGATATCTTATCAGAAAGAATTAAATAAAGAAATTAATATTTAGTTTTTACAATTTTAAAGAATTATAGATATGAATCTATCTTGTTATTTTACTTTTCAACACAGCATAATTGTTATTCTTCAGAATCTCAGATATGCTAATCAAAGATCCCGCCGCTATAAAAGTAAAAAAGAAACGATTAATAATTTTCAATGATAACATAATCAATAATAATTCATAATCCTACCCATTCCAAGTGCAGTTAATTCAATTTCTTCATACTGCTGAAGATATTTCTAAAAATCCAAGATCACTAGTTATAAATAGATAAAAATAAATCGACGAAAAATATAATGATCTGAACAGTACCTTGGCTAGATTAACGTAGAAGAATATTGGTTTCTTTGTATTAGAAACCTGGATCATATTCTTCTTATGCACCACCTTTTCAGTGATCTTTACTTTCTTGATTTCCTCTGCGATTTCGTCAATGGATGCCATAGATTTGAGCTTGATTTCGAATTTTTCGAATGAAATCCTGTTAACATACAGATTAAAAATACTAATATAAAAAAATATAAAAGATTCGATATTTATAAAAAAGAGAGACCAATTTAATTAGTGGTCACGAGAAAAACAATCTCTAATAATAACCAAATTCATGTTTATTATAATAAATCTAGGGATTATTATAATTAGCAAGTTATTTTTAGTGACCATTAATTATTCGATTGTACATCCCTTACATTTATTTTATATAAATACCATCCAGTCTCCTTCATTCGCGTTCTATTCAATTTCGTTTATTTAGCTATTTACAAGATTGACATAATTAAAATGTGGCTCAAACTCATGGCATTTGTTAAAGAAATCAAGGAACAAATCAGTAACATCAAGATCATCGTAAACCTCAGACATAACATGTGAAAACCATGAAAATAAATAAATAAATAAATAAATATGTTTAAAAAAAAAAGGAAAAGAAAAGATTTTTAACTTAGAAGTAGGCCAATTCCGTGAGTTAGGCCCATTCAAATGAAACCATATGGTTAAAATCATAGTTAGGGTTTTGAAAGAAAGGAGAGGGGGTATATAGACCAAGAATGGAAAGAGGTAAGGTTGGGAGAAACGTGAGTGAAAGAAAAACGGTGATTGCTCTAGCTCGGCTAGGGTGGGGACGGAGACGAAACTCCGGCGAGAGATTATCGGGGAAGCGAGCGAGGAGGTGTCGAGGTGGTTGGAAAGCTTGGTGTGGATTGTGTTGGGAGAGGTTTCAAAAACAAAATGAGGTATGAGATTTATAGAATCTGATTTTGTTCTGAGTATATGAATGTGAATCTGATTTCTGGGTAAATAGTCACCTAAATACATCTGCTGTGTATGTTATTGGGTTGTTGAACCAATGCACGATAGTGCAGATTGGATATACCCACGTGATTCCTTTATCTTGGTTATTCAGTGATGATCTCATATTGTTTATAGGATATTTTTGTGATGTTGTGTTGGTGCTTTTGGGGTTGTATTTATTTAATGAGTGGATTTGTGAGATGGGATTTGATCAGATTTGTAAGATGGGAAGTTCTAACATATGAATCTAATTTTCTGGTTAATAGTTATTTCTTAGAACGTGATAGTGATGTAGATGCATCATAGATTTATGAGGCTGAGTTTATTAGGGTATTGAGTGGGTTATATTATTGAGCTGAAACTAAATAGTTGATTTTATTTAAATCATTTCATTGGTTTTGTTTTTATGATTTTCAGATTTCAGACCCTCGTTTTCTAGATTTCCAGACATTGGGTTTTGTGTTAGTTACTCTTGTTTCAGGGTTTGGTTTCAATCTGGATTTATGTTGGGTTTTATGCGATGTCTCTTAGTGTTTATCTACTGCTCTATTTTCAGCAGATTTTATATTCAAATCTAGGGATACCAATAGATATTGGTTTAAATTCTGGATTCCTTTTGGGTTTGATGAAGAGTTCTTATTTTCATGTTTAACTACTGCTAGATTTTCAGCAGATTTTATATTCAAATCTAGGAATACCAATAGATCTTAGTTTAAATTCTGGAGTTCTTTTGGGTTTTATGCAGATTCTGGGCATGGTTATCTCCTGCTGTATTTTCAGCAGATTTTATGTTCAATTTTAGATTTCTATTTTGGGTTAAGGTGGATTCTATTAAGATTCTATTCGTGTTTATCTCTTTTAGTATTTTCAGAAGATCATAGATTTAAATTCTCAATAGCCGTGGGTTCTGTTTAGTTCTTCTTTGTGCTTATTTTCTCTAGTGTTTTATGATAATCGTATAGTTAAATTTTGGAATTTTTCAGGGTTCTATGCAGATTCAGTCCAGGTTTACTTCATTCCAGATTTTAGGAGATCTTAGATTTTGATTTTGAATTTTTACGGTTCTAGATAGCTTTCAAATAGACTAGCATTTCAAGATTTTCAAAAGATGTCTTCTTTCATATTTCGATACTACTTTTAAACGGTGAGTCATCGAGTGCTTTGTGAACATATAAGTGAAGTGTTAATGAGTGAGTGATGTGAGTGTTGGCATGAATCTAATTCCGAGTGCATTGTGAGTGTCATAGGATTGTAAAATTATATGTGAAGTGTGAGTGTTATAATATAGTGAAAAAGTATATCGATCTACTTGATGTTTGTGAATTTGATTATTTTATGATGTGATTTGACTGACCTATACGGGAAACCATACTGAGTCACGATATTGTGACTCATCCATATTTTGATTTATGATGTGGTAGGGTGGAAGTAGACATGACGTGACGGGATGTGGTGACGGGGTGGAGCATCTCGGAGCTTTCAATTATTAAATTAGACTTACATAATATTGTTATAGCAAATCCTATTTTAGTTACCTTTGAATTCCTAGCGTTGTTTGACATTTAAATTTACGAGGTTATTGGACATAAATTCCTTTCGTTGCCAATAGTAATGTCAGATTGTTAACATGCTTAAGCAGGATGTTTCATAAGAAGAACATAATTAGGGTTTATAAGAAATTCAAAAGAGTAAAAAAGATGAATTCAGGAAGAACTCTACTTAAACAGCAAACCAGCCCACAACATCTATGCAAGGTTTGACAAATCAGGCCACAACATCCAAGAATATGGAAGGATTGACCAATGGAGAACTACTTATGCTTAAGGATTTCTTTAAAAAATCCTCTGATATGAACTTCTCTTTTAATACATCATCTTTTAAAAATTCTTGGATTATAGACACTAGAGCCTCCCAACACATGACTGGGAATCTCCAAAATTTTGATAAAAATCCAATAGGGGATTATGAGCACTTTGTCACCATACCAAGTGGTGAGAGATGCAAAGTGACTTCTATTGGAAGTTGGTGAGACATGCCTGATTACGGCAGTCACTCCCAGCAATGCCCTTCAACAAGGACTAGGGTTCCGTCGCTTTATGTCGGACCTCCGGAAGGCTCCCACGGTGCGGAACACGTTTATCGTTAAATCGCCGAGTTAACCCGTAAATCGCGATTGGACTACCAAGTCGCCGACTTTAGGGGTGAATCGCCGAGTTAGGGCCCAGATCGGCAGTATGGTAGACTGCGCATTTCGCCCCTTGAAACTCGGCGAGTTTGCTCCTAAATAGGCGATTTACGACCGTTACTCGCTGCCGGCCTGCGCCATAATGGGTCATAAATGCGCCCAAATATGGCAACAGGCGCGATGTCCACCGTTGAGTGCGCCCTCCGAGACCCTATAAAAAGGGTCCCAAGGGAACACTCAAAGGCACAACACAAGTTCCATCTCCACTCACCAATGCATACGATACCCAGTAAAGGGGTTCGTTGCAACAGTCAAAGGATCACAAAGGGATTTTAGACTAGGGTATAAGAAGGTAACCCAGCTGACCAGGCTAAATAACATGCTCGTCCATGCCCCACGCGCCCGACATTGGGGGGAGGGAGAAATTATAACCTGTGGACGAGACTGAAGTGTTTCATTTGGAGGGGGGACAGGTGGTATTAGGAAAGGAACTACCCTCTGACCTAAGGGCCAAGCTTGTGGCTGTCCTGGAGGAGCACCAGGACAGGTTTGTTTGTAAAGGTGAGGCACCGACACATATTGCGCGTCAAATCGTGATGCACAAACTCAATGTCGACCCATCCATTCCAGCTCGACGTCAGAAACGTCGAGTACTCACCTCTGACAGGCGGGAAGCACCCAATAAGGAAATATCGAAACTCCTGAATGCCGGACACATTCGGGAGTTCGATATCCGACTTGGTTCGCTAACCCTGTCCTCGTCAAGAAACCCAATGGCAAGTGGCGCATGTGCATTGATTTTACTGATCTCAATAAAGCATGCCCCAAGGACAGTTACCCTTTGCCGTCCATCGACGAACTAGTCGATGGAGCATCCAGTAATGAGCTCCTCTCTATGATGGATGCCCACTCATGATACAATCAAATCCTGATGCACGAGCCTAATGAAGAAAAAACATCTTTCATCAAGACTCAGGGACTTTCTGTTACAAAGTAATGCCATTCTGTTTAAGGAATGTCGGGGCTACATTCCAACGTTTAATGGACAAGGTTTTTGCGGACCAGATCAGGTGCAATGTTTCCGCTTACGTAGATGACATCTTGGTCAATTCATCAAGCGTGGAACAACACCCTGACGATTTGAGAGAAACCCTTGATACATTGAAACAATACGGAATGAAGCTCAACCCAGCTAAGTGCGCATTCGGAATCAAGGAAGGCAAGTTCCTTGGTTTCTATGTAGGTCAGCACGGGATCAAACGTAATCCCGATAAAATCCAAGCAATCCTCGATATAGAAGCCCCCCGCACAATCAGAGAGGTACAAAGGCTGAACGGTCGAATTAATGCACTCAGTCGTTTCATATCGCAAACGGCCGACAAGTGCAAATCGTTCTTTCATTTGCTGAAAATTGCGGCCCAGGGTAGTATCACTTGGACACCGGAATGTGAGGACGCATTTACTAAGTTAAAAACACATATGTCCTCACTTCCAATGCTGACATCACCTAAGAATGGGGAGAACCTGTACTTATATATAGCAGCTTCAGAAGAAGCCGTAAGTGCAGTCCTCATCGCACAAAGGGACAAGGATCAAATCCCTATTTATTATCACTCAATGCGACTACAAGGCGCAGAAATACGATACTCTCCTATTGAGAAAATCGTATACGCTGTGATTTACGCTTGTCGTCGCTTTCGAGCCTACTTCTTAGCGCACACGATTGTGATACTGACATCGCATCCCTTACGCCATCTACTCCACAAACCTGATGTCTCTGGAAGGTTAACTAAGTGGGCAATCGAGCTCAGTGAGTTCGACATGGATTTCCGACCAGCCACTACTATCAAAGGGTAAGCTGTAGCGGACTTCATAGTTGAACTCACACCATCAAACCTAACCCAACATTGGATTGTGGAAGTAGATGGCTCAAGTTGCAGCATAGGTTCGGGTATCGGAGTGAAAATCCATAGCCCAGATGGAAAGAACTATGAACACTCGGTACGGCTTCATTTCCTGGCTTCTAACAATGTCGCGGAATACGAAGCAGCTATACACGGCCTAAAGTTGCTGAGAACTCTCAACGCTGAGAATGTCACGCTCCGCACTGACTCCCAGCTCGTGGCTCGGCAAAACACTGACGAGTTCGCCTGCAAAGAACCACAGATCGCCAAATATGTGGAAGCAATGGTGGCACTCACCAAACAGTTCGCCGAGTTCAAAATCGAGCAAATCTCTCGAATCCAAAACACACCCGCCGATGCTTTAGCACGCCTAGCATCAGCCTGGGAGGGAGGGCAGCGTGAAATCTTAATGGATTCTATCCTCCAGCCCACATGCCAAGTATTGAATGTCACTTCCGATTCCCAAGGGAATTGGAGATAACCAAGATTGGCATTCATTCAGAATGGAGTACTTCCTGACAATAAAGGGGAGGCCAAAAAATTAAAACACAAGTGATGGGGGTGAAACCCGACCAGTACTCCAAGACGCGCAAGCAAGCGCCAAGCGGGAAACTCCGCGGGAAACCGGACCGGAACTCAAGTGTGCAGAGCTCTGCTTCGCTAGGAATTCTTCTACTCCAAATGACTTGCCTTCAATGAGTGGGGGGTGCCCTCTATTTATAGGGGTTCTTATGGGGGTAATCTGGTCATTTGGGAAGTAACCGCCTAACTGCCTAACTGATCAGATCGGGGCCCGAGATCGACTTTCCAGAGATCGACTTTCTGGGGGTCGACTTTCCTGGTGATCGACTTTATTCAGAAGTCGATCCTAGGGAAGTCGAACCTCAGGAAAGTCGATCTTCCTAGGATTCGACTTGGGACCTCCCCAACCCTAGAATAGGTACCTCAACTCATCTTAGGCTATCCGGACTTCTAGTTGCTGGTAGGTTGTGACCAGGTTCGGGATACTGTATCACCAGTACTCCCCCCTCCTCTGCGTATTAGATACTTTGGGATACGTCTTTTAGTACTATGGTCTGTGTGTTGGACCTTGTACTATCAACAAGGTAGCCAAATATTGCGACATCGGAGGTGTACTTTACAAAAAGTCCTTCGACAGCCCGCTGCTGCGATGTCTGGCCAAACCAGACACGGATAAAGTCATCCAGGAAGTACACGAAGGTTCGTGTGGACTCCATGAGGGAGGAAAAGCACTAGCCTTCAAAATTATACAGCTGGGGTACTATTGGCCACCCTAAGGTTGAAAACTCGCACTTACGTCCGTAAGTGCCGGGCATGTCAGTTGCACAATCCAATGCAATAGAAACCATCCGTGGACATGACTCCAATTTTGAGCTCGATCCCATTCGCAAAGTGGGGACTAGCTAGACATCGTAGGACCATTCTCACCTTCAACATCTCAGGCTCGATTCATCTTTGTAGCAGTAAATTACTTTACAAAGTGAGTCGAGGCTCAGGCTGTAGCAAAGATCACTCAAGATGCGACAGTGAAGTTAGTCTACCGCTCCATAGTCTGTCGATTCAAAATTCCCCAACACATTGTCACGGATAATGGTATCCAATTCACAGGGGGAAAGTTTTCAAGAATGTGCGAGGACCTGGGCATAAAACTTCACTTCGCCTCCGTTTACCGACCTCAGGCAAACAGACAAGTAGAAGTAACCAACAAGTCCATCGTACAAGGATTGAAAAAGAAAATCGAATCAGCCAAAGGGGCCTGGGCAGACAAGTTGTGCGAAATCCTGTAGGCATATCGCACAACGAATAAAAATCCCACGGGCAACATCCCTTTCGCTATGACCTATGGAGTGGAGGCAGTCGTACCAATCGAGATGAGTATACCAACGTACAGAGTCTCGAGGTACGACGAACAAACCAATGACCAAAACTTAGCAACAGAGCTAGAATTGAGGGATGAAACTCGTGACGAGGCAGATCTGCGGAATAAATCGTACAAGGCAAGTGTATCGAGATACCACAATCGCCAAGTTCGCAAAAAAGTATTTCTGTCAGGAACTCTCGTCACGCGAAAAGCTAGCATAACAGAAAGGAACATACCAAGAAATAAGTTGTCATCCAATTTCGAGGGGCCCTACATTGTCGAAGAAGAGATACGACCAGACACCTATCGTTTACGGCGACAAGATGGGACAATGGTCTCAAACACCTGGCACGCAGACAACATGCAACAATACTACGCTTAGTATTCATTTCTTGTTAGGCTTTCTTAGTATGTATGTTAGTATTAACTGCAAATTAGAGTAGTTAATTTTTATTTTTGCAAAGTCAATCAAAAGTACTTTTAGTCCAACACAACAAACTCGTCAGGGATTGTAAGATGCTTGTGACACTTTTTTCACTACCCTAGGATTACCCTAAATTTCTGAATCTATTTTGTCGCACGGCCTCAATACATCAATGATCATTTCGTCGCTATGACCCCAATGATCACATCCCATTTTGTCGCTTTGGCCTCGATGCGGACCAACGACTACTCCGTCACTACGGCCGGAGTCAGACCACACCTTCAGGGTTCAAATTCAGGGTTAGTTCAGACAAATCCAATTTAGGCAAGCAAGCCTAAAATTGCGATCACAACCCTAATTCACAAAACGCATGTGCTAATTAGGAATCAATAGGTTTTATAGAATCTTACGTCGATTTATCACTCAAACTATTTTTCAATTCTAAGTTAATTTGGAAGTATAAATCATTTACGAGTTTAACCAACTACTGAACTAAGATTCGTACGACCAAGCTTACGTCCAGAGTGGCTAAGTGAGGGTTAGCAAAATCTAACTTACGTCCAGAGTGGCTAAGTTACGATTTGTGAATCTAGTTTCGAGTTTAGGTTACAACTTAAAAATATTTATATAAGAAATTAACGAAGAGAGGCAAAAATATTTCATTGAATGATAAAGAGATTACAAAACATACTCACTACAACAACAAAAACTAAGTACTTCTAGTCTTCTACTTTCCTCGCCGCTCGAACATCGCTCTTTATCTTATCAAGAGCTTCTTTGTGCTCCAACTGCACTTCAGGATGTTTTTCTAACCACGCCATAATATCAGTCACAAAGTTGGCGGGTAAACTTGGAAACACTGAGGACCAAAAAATTTTAAGTCCTGGAGTTGGTCAGATTGATCGTCAACCTCAAACTCCAAGTCCTTTACTTTTTCAGAAGAAGCATCTAGATCTTCTTTCATCTTTCTCAACTCCTCCGTGGATTGGGAGAAGCAGTCATTCAGATCCTTCAGCTCAGAGGTGGACTTAGAAAGATCTACTTGAAGCTCCTGAATTCATGATTCAGAAACCATCGTATTGCCAACCTCCGCATTCAGATGAGCCTTCAATCCCTCAATTTCTTTCTGAGCAGTAACAAGAAGTGATTCAGATGTCCTCAAAGAATCACGTTCCCGGCGAAGGGCAGAAATCTCAAGTCTATTTTCAGCGCATTCTTTATCCTTCGCCGCAATTATCTTTTCACTCTCAGCAGCTTCTTCTTCCAATTTCTTGCACTTTTGGAAGACCTTCCTCAACGACCACACTTCTTTGCAAACAGCTTGATACTTATCATCAAGCTTGTCGTATTCACGCTGGGACCGAAGTGTGTCGTTACAAGACTGCACCCCAACAGCAGCATTTGATAGATACGCAGCCTACGAAAAATAACAATTCAATTAGTAAAAAATAAATAAGTAGGAAAATACGCGAGTTTAAGTCACTTACAGCAGCTAAGGCTTTGGTGAGCTCTTCTCGGATCCAATCCCCAGGCTTCGCTGATGAAGCACGAAATCTGCTACCAGTAGGCTCGCGGGGTTGCGAGGAGGGTCGGAGGCTTTGGAGTCCACGACGCGCGCTCTACGTCAAATACCTGCAGAAGTGGAGGGAAATCGGCGACTCACATGGGAGTCTGCAACTCAGGCTCCTTGCTTGCTCTAGTGTGGAGTGTAGTCAAGTGTGAATGACTTTGGAGTGGAGGATCCTCAAGGACCCCTTTTATAGGGTCCTGGGGGCGTTTCTCCATTCATTAGAGTGGGGCCCACTCCATTATGGTGCCCAATTAAGGGTGCCATAATAACGTGGGCCCTCCCAAGTAACGGCTGGGAATCGACGATTCAAGTATGGGAGTTGATGAAGCACTGAATCTGCTACCAGGGCTCGCGGTGGTGCGAGGTTGATGCCGGAGGCTTTGGAGTCCACGACGCACGCTCTACGTCAAAATACCTGCAAGTGAAACTAGGCGATTCTAATGAGACTCGCCGAGTTTCGTAGTGTAGTGCTCTGGTGTGAGAGTGGAACTTGAATCGTGTCTTTGAGTGTCCCCTTGGGACCTCTTTTATAGGGTCTCGGAGGGCGCACTCATCGGCGGAGATCGCGCCTATGGTCATATATGGTAACATTTATGACGTTGGCTGCCGCCGAGTAACGGTCGTAAGTCGTCGATTCAGGTATGGAAGTCGCCTAGTTAAGGGCTAACTCGGCGAGTTTCTAGGGCCAAGATGTGCAGTCTACCATACTGCCGATCTTGCCTTAACTCGGCGAGTTATCCTGTATGTCGGCGACTTGGTAGTCCAATCGGGCGACTTTACGGGCTAACTCGGCGATCTGGACGATGAACGTGTTCCGCACCGTGGGATCTCTCCGGGGGTCCTGCCATAGCGACGGAGCCCTAGTCCTTGTTGAGAGGCGTTGATGGGTAGTGACTGGTGTAATCAGGCATGTCTCACCAGTACTCCCCCCTGAAGAGAGCACAAGAAACATGGTGTATCACCAGTACCCCCCCGTCAATCAAGGTTCAAAGTGTGTGATCCAGCACCAAGGCCAAAGCGACAAGATGAGATCGAATCATCCGCCCACAGTGACGTAATGATTCAGAATCCATAGGCCAAAGCAACAAGAATGGATCGAGTTCCAGGCCACGGTAACTCATGTTTATAGTCCTTCCCTGATCAGGGGCGACTGCACTGTGTTATCGAGGCCGAAGCGACAAGATAAATTCCGGCCAAAGCGACGGAATCGATTAAGGCTATTTAGCGACATAATCGGGTTCTTGCCAGAGCGATAGAACCAAGTTCTAGCCGAAGCGATAGAACTAATGTTTATAGTCCACTCTAATCAAGAGCGACTTAAAGTCCACAACGACGGCCCCCTTCAAGGCTTTTTAGCGACAAGATGGGTTGAGAATCGTTAAGGCCAAAGCGACAGAACGATCTCTAGTGTATCAAGGCAGAATGCGACAAGATACTTGGACTCACTATTAGAGTCTTATTCTGGCCAAAGCGACAGAATAATACCTGCAAAAAAGAAAACATCCTGCAAAACAACAAGAGAAAACATCCTGCAAAACAACTAGATCAGTCTG
>LFYR01000338.1:97982-148068 GCA_001185155.1 Zostera marina | reverse complement strand
GTCGTCGTGACATATGAAATGAATTTTCGAAATATTTTGCAATCTTTTTATTTTGATTATCAATGAACTACCTTCTGTCTTTTCTTTGCCAATCTTCCATATAAACCACCTTTAAATTGTAACCTAGGCTCGAAACTAGATTCACAAGCCGTAACTTAGCCACTCTGGACGTAAGTTAGACTCTGCTAACCCTAGCTTAGCCACTTTGGACGTAAGCTTGGTCGTACGAATCGTAGTTCAGTCGTCAGTTAAATTAGCAGATAATTTATATCTCCAAATTGACGCAGAGTTGCAAAGAATAGTACCGATAAACCAAAAATTAAGATGCACAATATTATTTGGAATCGTAGGGTTGGATCTACAATTTAGGACTACAATTCTAGATTTGAACCCCGGTGTTTTAGCAAAGCTCCAGCCATAGCGATAGAGTGACTCTCGATCCTCATCAAGGCTATAGCGACAAGATGGGATATGATCATTAAGGCCACAGCGACAAAATTAACACCAGGGTACCATTAATTGTAATTGCAAATATTTAGAATCTCATGGTTTGATTCGTAAATCGGAGTCGTAATTTAGATTCTTAAGTCGCACTTTGGACTTGTAAATCGTAAACTTGACTTGTAATCGTAATTTAGACTCTTTGTCGTAAATTAGATTTTGTAATCATCACTTAGACTCGTGGGTCGTAAGCTAGATCTGGGTAACGGGTGTCATCCGGCCAAAGCGACGGATTGATTCCTATGAAATTATCCCTTGTAGGTTTGCTGTATTAATCCTAGAACCGTAACGTAGGCTCGAAACTAGACTCGCAAATCGTAATTTAGACTCTTTGTCGTAAATTAGATTTTGAAAGAGAACTTAGATTCATAAATATTTGGAATCTTAGGGTTTGATTCGCAAATATTCGTGAGAGTCGTAATTTAGATTCTTAAGTCGCATTTTGACTCGTAAATCGTAAACTAGACTTGTAATCGTAATTTAGACTCTTTGTCGTAAATTAGATTTCGCAACTATCACCTTGACTCGTGGGTCGAACAGATGATAGATAAGGTCGAAGCGACGGATATCACCCAGCCGAAGCGATGAGTGATTGATCCGTCTGAAGTGATGAATGATTATTCTAAATGTTGCATACATATCGCAGAATAAAATCGCTGTAAGATTGCGACAACTAATAGAACAATAGAAGCGACAACCAAAAGAGTAGATGAGTTCTTTTGATGTTTGGTTGCCATTGACGGATGCATAGCCTATTTAGTTAGTCTAGCCTATCTTTCTTCTGACAGATGGTAGTTACCCACTAATAGCGTAACACACTTGATTGTGAGTGTGAACTGTGGCTTTGGTTGCCATCACTGTCATAGGATTGAGAGCGTAAGCTATGGCTTTGGTGGCCATAACTTTTACCAAACTGAAAGTGTGAGTTATGATTTTGGTGGCCATAACTGTTACTAGACTGAGAGTGTGAGTTATGACTTTGGTGGCCATAACTGCTACTGGATTTAGGGTGTGAGCTATGACTCTGGTGGTCATAACTGCTACCCGGAGACTCCTCGTTGTATTGAAGAAGAGTAGTCGAGGTTTCGGATTGGGAACTTGTATCCTCGTATGCATCTTCTTTAGCATAGCGAGGTTTCTTCCGGCTGAACGGCTCGAGTTCGTCCAGCTTGTCATTGTTCTCCTCTTCTATCTCAATATACGATTGAGCTCGTTGGAAGAGGTCGGGCAGGGTCTCCACTTTATGGAGCATCAGATTCCGGGCCAAAGGGGAGAAGGGTACCAACCCTCTCACGTATCCTGCTATGGCCAGACTTGGGATTAGATCGTTCACTTCTATCATCATCGAAGTGAACTTAATCGTGTAATCCCTCAGAGACAGCTTGTTCTGTCGTAGTGCCAGTAGTGCGTTGGCACTGTGTTTTATTCTGATCATCCCCGCATGTTGGGCGATGAACTTGGAAGAGAGGTCCGTGAAGCTGGAGACTGAGTCAGCCGGCAGACCGGAAAACCACCGATATGCGTTGCCTTTCAGAGTCCCTGGGAAGGCCCGACACAACAACCCGTTATCGGTAGTTTGCGGCTCCAAGATATTCAGATAGAGGTTAATATGATCCTCAGGATCTGTCGTTCCATCGTACAAGTCTATCTTGGGACACCGCCAAGATTGCGGAAAAGGTTTTCTCAGGAGGTCCCTATGAAAGGGTGCCCCTCCTATTCTGAGAAGATCATGTGGGTCCCTTAGGTCATGCTTGTCTTTACGAAGCATTTCCTTGATTACCCTATTCATGAGTGTGGCATCGTAATCCGCACGAGTCGTGGAACTCGAAGGTATACCCGAGTGATGTACTACGGACCTGTGGTGAGAACCGAGATGCTTGTGTCTCTTTGTTTCACCGTGGTTGTCTCCCATAGGAGAGTGATACGAGTTGGATTTGGGTTGCCCTGAAATTGCAGGACTCTTTCCCTTGAGCTCTCGAAGCTCCTTGGATATCCTTGATTCGGACTGATGATTCGGACCGATGATGCGTACTTAAGTTTGTCTTCCTCAAATGTGGGTTAGACTTGCTTGTCGTACATTGTATGGTGGTCCGGCTCCTTGAAGCCTCTAGGTTGGTTATCCTTTTGTCCAACTTCAACATGAGAGCATGCATGTGCGCAAGCCTCTCCTGTGTTGTCGGAGTTGGGTTCACACCCCCATTTAGTGTGAGTGGTGAGGACACCTCATGTGTAGGTGATGGTGCATTAGAGGTTGGTACAGTACGAGGACCAACCCCTCTGCCAGAAACTCCTACCTCAGTAGCAGTGGCGAGAGCTTTCTTTTTATGATCCTTAGTAAAAGGAGCCATAAATGGGATGGTTGCTTCTATCGGGTCGAAGCAACAGACTACGAGCGGAAGTTCTTCCGAAGTGTCGGAAGCTATGGGTAGGTACCTGCCCCCCCGGGTGTCACAAAACAGAGAAAATTTCATATAATATTTCTTTACAGTTTTGTGTCCCTTGAGCAGTGATACTAGTCCCCAAAGTTTGAAATCTGCAAAAAATATCGAATTTTTTTTTTGCAGTTTTTTAGCAGAAAATTGTGCCGCCGGAGGTGGTTTTTGGGATGCCTCTTTAGACCTATCCCAGAAAAGATTCCTGGCACTCTTTGGAAATTCTGCTCTTTGGTACTCGTAGAGAAAACTTTTTTCACATGATATGTGGTCTCAGAATCCCAAAATCGGATCTGGGTATTCCGGAGGTTAACCGACGAAATCACTGGAAGTGAAAAAAGGCGAAAATCCCCATACTCTTTTTTTTTTTTTTTTACCGAAACGACGAGGCGAATCCAACCGTGGCGATGGATTTTCATTTCGGTAAAAGAGATGGGCTATGAGTGGTCTTATTCAGCCAAAGCGATGAATGAAGACAATGATCGAATGGGCGAGTTTGCCCCAAGATAGGCGAGTTTGCCCAAGATAGGCGAGTTTGCCTAAGATAGGCGATTTTTGTTTGGGAAAAATTGAACCTATGCGAAGACGTAAGTTCCAGAGCAAAGGATGACTTGACCGAGCTTGTTCAAAAAACAAAGAAATAAGTCGGCGAGTTAGGGGAAAACTCGGCGACTTTAGATTTCGAGGTGTTTTTCGAACAAAGTCGTGGACAGCACTCTTAGCTAGCAGACGATATCCGGATCGGGCGATTCTCAAGGATAAGTCGACGATTTAGGGCTAAATCGGACCTGAACCGAGAATCGGACGATCTAACTCAGCGACTTTTTAACAAACTCGGCGAACCCTCTAGGAGAGCTCGAGCCGGATTTTTAAAAAATCACGATTACGACGGGATACCGGTGGTTCGGTAGTCCCACAAACGGCGCCAGCTGATGAAGCACTGAATCTGTTACCAGGGCTCGCGGTGGTGCGAGGTTGATGCCGGAGGCTTTGGAGTCCACGACGCACGCTCTACGTCAAAATACCTGCAAGTGAAACTAGGCGATTCTAATGAGACTCGCCGAGTTTCGTAGTGTAGTGCTCTGGTGTGAGAGTGGAACTTGAATCGTGTCTTTGAGTGTCCCCTTGGGACCTCTTTTATAGAGTCTCGGAGGGCGCACTCATCGGCGGAGATCGCGCCTATGGTCATATATGGTAACATTTATGACGTTGGCTGCCGCCGAGTAACGGTCGTAAGTCGTCGATTCAGGTATGGAAGTCGCCTAGTTAAGGGCTAACTCGGCGAGTTTCTAGGGCCAAGATGTGCAGTCTACCATACTGCCGATCTTGCCTTAACTCGGCGAGTTATCCTGTATGTCGGCGACTTGGTAGTCCAATCGGGCGACTTTACGGGCTAACTCGGCGATCTGGACGATGAACGTGTTCCGCACCGTGGGAGCTCTCCGGGGGTCCTGCCATAGCGACGGAGCCCTAGTCCTTGTTGAGAGGCGTTGATGGGTAGTGACTGGTGTAATCAGGCATGTCTCACCAGGAGTCGCCGATTCAGAAGTGGAGTCGCCGATTCAGAAGTGGAGTCGCCGACTCCCTTGTGGTCAGGTCCTCGGTCTACCAAACCCGAGTGCCCTATCTGGAGTCGGCGATTCACCCCTGGAATCGACGACTTGGTAGTCCCAGTCGGCGATTCCCAGGTGTTGCCTTGAGTACTTGACGTAGACACTTGCTCCTCACCCTGGATGCCTTCCGGGGATCCGGCATAAAGCGACGGAACCGTGTCTCTAGGTTTAAAATTTTGTACCCTTTGGTTAAGGTTCCATATCCCATGAAAACTCCCTTTGTTGCTCTTGTTTCAAATTTTTGTTTTGGAGTATTAACCTTAAAAAAAGCTAAACATTCAAAAACTTTGAGGTTTTTATATGATGGTTCCTTTTGAAATAGTCTGTAATAGGGTGTCTCATTATCAATAGTGGGTGATGGTGTTCTATTAATGAGATAACATGCTATTTGCACACATTCCCCCAGTAGGCTTCTGGTGTTCCTGATTGGAACAGTAGATACCTTACTATATCTAGTAAATGTCTATGCTTTCTTTCAACAACTAAGTTTTGTTGGGGAGTGTATGGGCAAGACAATTGGTGTCTTATCCCAATTTTTTTGAATAGATTTTAAGTCTGAATTTTTAAATTCAATACCATTGTTGCTCCTAACTGTTTTAATATTTATGTTGAATTGGTTCATGGCTTCTTTGATGAATATTTTTAGTTTGGATGCAGTTTCTGCTTTGTTATGTAGTAAGATTATCCATGTTGCTCTACTGTAATCATCAACTATAGTCAAAAAATAGTAATGATTGTTGTATGTTGGGGTTTTGTATTTTCCCCATAGATCAATATGCAATAATTCAAATATTTTAGATGTCTTAGAATTGCTTTTGGGAAATGATAATCTTGAGAATTTTGCTGTTAGACATTCAAAACAAATATGATTCTTTAAAACAGAAATATTTAAATTGTTTTTCCTAATAAGATCATATCTCAAAATAAATTGGCGGCCCAGCCTTTTGTGCCACAATTCTGCTGAGGTAGTCCTCAAAACATTAGCTTTTACTTCTTCCTTTTCTTCTTCTACAGGAGTCAAAATATATAGTCTTTCACACTTCTACCCATAAAAATCGAATTCATCCTCGAATCCTGTATTGTGCAGTGGTTATGGTAGAATGTAAAACTACAGTTAATTGTTTTCGTCAACTTTGTGACTGAAATCAAGTTAACTTCAAAATCAGGAATTTTTAACACTGTCTCTAGTGTTAAATCTTTGCTTAAGATTTGGGTCCCAATCTCATGCACAAATACTGTGTGAGAGTTTGGCAGATGAACTCTGATTGGGTTAATCAGAGTTCTAATGTTAGACAGTTGTACTTGTGGACCACACATGTGGTCCGTAGCACCACTGTCTATGACCCATTCATTCTTTTTGTTTGTTGTTGAAATGAGACAGTAGGATATCATACCTGTATTCTCAGGGTTTTGGGTATTGAATTTCTCTTTTGTGGTCCTGATCATATTGGCTGAATATCTTGGGGTTGCTGCTGGTTTTTGTTTCTCTATCAGCATCATTAGTCAGCATTGTATACCCGGGTTGGCTGTTGGAGTTGTTTGCCCAACTGTCAGTTGGGTAATCCTCCTCATAGCTGTTTTCTTCCTCATACTGTTCTTATTCTTGATGTTCTTCAGTAAATGTGTTGTTGGACCTATGAATTGGCATGTTTCTGTTGTAAGGGATTCGGTTGTCCCTCCTTCCTTGGTTGAAAGGTCTGTTTGTTTTCCTAAAGCTTGAAGTCCCATTATTGTAGTTGTTGTTATTATGATTGTTGTAGGCATGTTTTTTTGGATATCCATTAATCTGATAGCAACTGTCAGCTGTGTGACCAGGTCTCTTGCAATGAGTACAGAATGGCCTCTCTCTTACTTCAGGTTTTGGTGGTTTGTAAAAATTTTGCCCATTGGCAAGCATTACAGTAGTTGTCTCTTAAGTAGGTGCTATGTGACGCCTTTGTTGCTCCTCTTGTATTATCAGAGGGTACAGTTCACCATGCTTTGGTGTTGGTTTTTGAGTCATGAGTACTCCTCTCAGGGTTTGATATGTGTCATTCAGACCCATTAAAAATTTTACAGATCTTGCAAATTCATCCAGAGGGTCATCAGTTTCCTTGTTTGTGTCGTATATGTTCCACAATTTTGTCAATTTGGTGTAGTAAACACAAACTGGATCTTGTCCTTGATACAAGGTGTAAGTTTGTACCAAGGTATCATATAACAATGCACCATTGGACTAGTTGAATCTTGTTTTTAGTTCTTCCCATAAGGTCCATGGATTGCTGGCAGTTAAGAAGCATGGTTGTAGTTCAGATGTGATGGAATCCAGCAGCCATGAGTGTACCATGTCTGAACAACATTTCCACTTTTTGTATTCTTAATTTGGGTTTGTTTCCTGGTGAGGTTTGGGAACCTCTCCCAGAAGAAATTCTAGTTTATCTCTCCCACTTACTGCCATCTCTAAATGTTTTTTCCAGACAGAGTAGTTGTTTCCATCGAGCTTAACTGGTAAAGTGAAATGTGATGAACCCTCAGAGTTATATATGTTGTTTTCCCTTGAAAGAATGCTTGATATATATAATACTTTGGTTATCCATTTCTTCCATTTTCTGCAGATAAGTTAGTTGATTATGTTGAGTTTGTGGACAAACAAAATGGCAAGGATCCAGTTGTGAATATCATAGGTGAAAATGAATTTGTTCAGTGTATTGACCACTTGATGGTTGAGGAAGATGCTCCTCCACCACCAGAGCCAAATGCTGAAGAAGCTAGAGATTTAAGAAGGGCTAATAGAAAGAGAACAAGAGAGGAAGGTGAGGTGTTTGACGACCCTTTTCAGGAGTGACTTTATTTTATATTGTCAGAGATTTGTTTTGATTTTTTAAAGACAAAATTAAAGGACACAAATTGTACAATTACACACCTTAGTCACAAATGGTATAAAAATAAATCATTAAGTCATAGACGGTTAAGAATCCATCATCGCTATCTTTCAAAATATTTAAAAAATGAATGGTTCAGATTACAAGACGTTTTTGAGCGTGGTGAGATCTTTCAATTAAATAGCATATTTATAATTAATTCTCTTTATTATCATTTTCATTCATTCACATTTCGACTTTTTGTTCCTTGCTTTATTTTAGATAATTGATAATTTAGTTTCATAAAAAAAATTAAATTGAAGTTTTTGAATTTCTTTTTAATGTTAGAATACTTGTGTCAAAATTATAGATTAAATTATATAAACATCAATTAATATTTAACGTATTATATTTAGTAGTTTTTTTTTTAACTTTTACAATTTCTTAAAGTTGTTCAACTTTTACCGATACATGACCCGATATCTGGTGTAGGTAAAATCGGGTAACTGCCCGATACCCGTTATTTTGGTCGGATTCCGACATTTATAAAACCTTACCTTATCATTATAATAGAAATAGCCATGGTTTTTATATTATTAATAAAAAAATCGCTTGGATTCTGATTCCGTCCCTGCCAATGGCCATACCTGATCCCAAGTGATTTTATAAAATGATTTATGATGTTAAGAAAAGAGGAAAATAACTGTGATTTTAACTATTATAACTATAAACTTTTTTAATTATCTAATAGATCGTGTTTCAGGTGGGTCGTATTTTGAATGTGCCGTCGTACGTGTGTCATTAAATCGTGTCCACATTAATATTAAATCTAATGATTAAAATAATGTACTGCAAAAGACACTAACACATATACGATAAAAAAGTCAATTTAATAAACATGATTAATTTAACGTATTTTAACCTCAGTACACTTGATAATTACTCTTATCTAATACATCTCATAATAACTACAGGTAGCCAAGGTCCCCCCACCCGACAAATTAAGGGTCGCCTGTAGAATAAATATATAAATTAATCAAAAGAATTTGTTGCATGGTATATGCATGATTTGGGGTTGATATTGATCGGAGCATGAACATCACACATGCATTGTTATACTTAGCAACTTGCTAGCTAGGTAGGACCTGCAAAAATACACGGCTGATTGATTGATTGATTGATTGATTTCAAAGGTTTGGGGTAACCTGACAAGTCAAATGATTCATTCATTGCATTCTTTGATATTTTAGATTTTTTTTTTGCTGGTTTTCACCCACAGATTACTCCTTCGATTTTAGAGAAACAAAAGGCATCTATCCATTTATGAGAATTTTGAAGTTGTCCATGTGTATTGGATAGATAGATAGATAGATAGATAGATAGATGACACGAGTTCTGAGTCAAATCCATAGTTATTTTGTTCAATCCCAATAAAATGCAGACAAATTCCAAAACCTTATTTATTACACCGTTCTTGTTCAGCCGTTTAATCTGCAAACAAAATCCTGACTCCGCCCGCCACTGATCGGATTCCGGGACGACCTAGTTTTTGTATACAAACAGTTGGTTTCTCCGTTTCCGGCCATTAAAAGAATTTTGAAAGATGTGAAGGAATTGTAGTATAGAAACCCTGATTCCTTTAATGGTTTATCTTTTTATTTTCTACCATTCTATTTCATTTTATTTCTCTATCAGAATTAAGATCTAGGATGGAGGCATGCATGAGGTCATATATATATCCATTTGTTATATTTTTTTGATTAGTTGTTCAGATGTTGATGTATGGATAGTCGGAATAGATGGTGATTAGAATTTGATTAGCGATGGTTGCATGTGTCGGGCCCCCTTGCACTGAATACATTCTAGGTCCAAAGGTAACATCATAACGTGCCCTCCATGTGTGCTTGCCTCTTTTCCGATTCCCTTGATCCCTGACGGCTGACCATAAGCAGTCATTTGAGCGTTCCAATTCAACTCCAATTCTATCCAATTCTATAAAAAAAATCATTTTCAACAGTGCACACGGTGGAAATAGTCAGTTAGTTAATTATAACCGCAGAATTGCTTGCGCAATTAGCCATTAATGAGCTGGAAAATAACATAGACTGAAGATTTCTGTGCTTGCTTGCTTGTGTGTCCCTACAGACGCAGCTACCAGCAATTGCATGTCCCATGCACAAATGCATCCCCACACACGAGACTCACCTGTGGTCTATGTCCCTCTATTACTTATCCTCTTCCCGACCTTCACCATAAATACTCATCACTGGGATCACCA
Organism: Zostera marina; assembly: GCA_001185155.1. Classification (NCBI taxonomy): domain Eukaryota; kingdom Viridiplantae; phylum Streptophyta; class Magnoliopsida; order Alismatales; family Zosteraceae; genus Zostera; species Zostera marina. Next base: position 138,404 of record LFYR01000338.1, on the reverse strand, counting down.
TCATTTGCCATTTTACCCATAACAACCATCGATCACCACTACATATTACCATGGCTATTTCCAAGACAACAGCATTGAAGCAGATCCTCAAGAGATGTTCTAGCATGGGGAGGAGACAACATGAAAATCATACAGATGTCCCCAAAGGTCACTTCGCCGTGTATGTTGGACACAACAGACGTAGACATGTCATACCAATCTCGTACCTTGATCATCCAAAGTTCCAAGATTTGCTCAGACGAGCCGAGGAGGAGTTTGGGTTTGAACATGAAATGGGTCTCACCATCCCATGTGATGAGGTTTTGTTCATTGCATTGATATCCATGCTCAACTGAACTTGTCCGTTCTTCTTTCCTTCCTTCCTTCCTTCCAACCTCGATCTCATTCCTCATCCCCTTTCTATTTTATAATCATTGCTTCTTCATTTTTCATTTTTTCTCTCCCCGTTGGTTAATTTGTTGATGCCATAATTATTTCTGACCGACCCTGATCATAAATTAATCAATCCGTGCATGAGAAAACCAGATTGTATTTGGATTTGTACATTATTTTGGAGTTGACTCTCTATTAATGAATGAATGTAATTTTGTTCGTCCTAAAATCCTATTAATGTTCATAAGTTACATAAGTAATTGAAAATTAAATTAGGTACATTGAAATTCGAATCTTTTACCTTATTTTTTTATATCTTTTTCTCGGCAAATGTGTGGTTACACATTAACTGAACCAGATCCACAAAAGATCAATCCACAACCCGACACGACCCATCAACCCGTTAGGACTTATAAATAATAACTTCAGTTAATAGAGGGGGTTAGCTTTTTTATATTGTATCAAGAAAATGTGGATTAAAGAATGACAAGAATTTAATCCACCCTCATCAATAATTCACCAATATATAAAATTAAAATATACAATTTAAATGATAAAATACTGAAATATTAACTAAAAAATAAAAAGAAAGTATAAAAATATTTGTTTTAACTAAATAGTAACTAAAAAATTTAAATAGTAACTAACAAAAAATATAACAAAATTAAGTATTTATCATAATGAAATTAAATATAGTATATATATTAAATTAAATTCTAATATAGTTTTTCTTTATAAATGGAATTAAATTAAAACAGTAACTAATATTAAATTTTCAAATAAATAAACAATTAAAACTAGTGATGATACGTACATCGATTTACACATCCCCTGTCGACCCTATATAAACAATAAGACCTAATTCCTAAAAGGACGCCCTATATAGTGGTACGTGCCTAAACTCAAACTGAAAATAAAAGCACCGTCTCGAGCATGGAGACGCCGACTCCTGACAGAGAAGGGGTCTCACGTGCACAGGGATAACCGCTCATGATGGTGGAAGTTAATTGCCAAAGTCTGATATATAAATAGGCATGATGTCTTCTCAAGAAAGAGGGTTCGAATGGGATAATACACTACAAAAAAATAGCGTAGTCGTCGGTAGATAGGACTGGAGGCTAGGCCACCGACAGGCTGCACGAGTCCGCCAATGGTATTTGCTCTCGTAAATAAGAGAATTTGTTGGCGGCTAGGCCGTCAGTCTAATTTTTTAATTTAATTAAGTTGCTGGCGGTTAGGCCGCCAGGGCATATTTCCACAAAGGTCGAGAGAAATTTGTATTTAGAGCGTATTTCTTATAGAAAAAGACACCAGCAGACGTCTCCCTAATCGTCGACTCGAAGACTCTCTTCTACAAGTGAGTAATTAGTGAACACAACCAAAAAAATTGGCCTCGTTTGTGGGACATCTCGAATACTACAGTCGACGACTTAAAAGAGACCGAAATATCCCACCAACACTCGCGGTGATGCGAGCGATCATCTTCTCGTGCCGGAGGCTTTGAACTTCACAAAATTCATTCTACGTCAAGTCTTCTGTGAAGGAAATCGGCGATTGCTCCGTAAATGTCATACTGGAAGGGTGTGGAACTAATGCCTTTGATGTGCTCCGAAGGTCCCTTTTTATAGGGCCTTCGAGAGGCACCATCTGCTGCGGAGATCGTGTGCCCGAGTTATAATTGTAGTTATTATGACGCTCAGTCTGGACGCGAGTAACGCTTCTAAATCATCGATTTGGGGGTGGAATCGGCAATTTGGGTTGAAACCAATGAGTTTGGGGGAGAATTTGTCAGTCTGCCAGACTCTGGTAATCTTTATTAAAATAGCGGCGCGGTTCTGTATCGTCTATTTAGTCGAGCGCCTGAAGTTCGGAGGAAGAAGCTCGCCGGACGATGAGGAATCAATGAGAAAGGGGGAAAGAATTAGGGTAATTCGTATTACCTAATTCAAATAGCCGTTAACACTGTAGCAACGTGATTAGACTTAATCTCTGTATTAACTTTGTGAAAAAGAGTAATTACAATGTAATTAGTTTACAGTATTTTATCGAAGCTAAACTACCTTAACCATAACTAATCCTTCTTTTCTTTCTTTGAATTAATTCCTTACTGGGCCAATTCTTCTTTGGTCCGTTAAGACTTTATTGAAACAATTGCATAGAGGTCCTCGTGCTTTAACTGTCTATCAAACTTATCCTTTATTGAAACAATTGCAGAATAATTCACATTTATAATTTATAAACCTGAAGAACCCAATTGTTTTATAACAGTCCATATCAGTATAATCTAATTACTAATCACCCTGTTATACTGGTTACTTCTTTACTCCCTCCTCAAGCTCTGGAGTAGATGTTTATGACTCCAAGTTTGGCAAAGGATGAAGTAATTTCGTGTTCACCCATGGGTTTGGTGAACATATCTGCTAGTTGGAATTTTGTTCCAATTTGTTTTAGGCAAACCACTCCTTGAGTGATTAGTTCTCTAATGAAGTGACAATCAATTTCTATGTACTTTGTTCTCTCATGAAAAACATGGTTATTAGCTAGGTTGATTGCTGACTTGTTGTCGCAATACATTGTTGTTTTGTTATTGGTTTTGATTTTCATCTCTTTGATCAGTTGGTGAATCCATATCACCTCACAGGCTGTCTGAGCTATTGCTCTATATTCAGCCTCACATGATGACCTTGATATTATTGCCTGTTTTTTGGACTTCCATGAGAATACAGAAACCAGTCACAAATTTTCTTCTAATTTGGCAGCCAGCCCAATCTGAGTCACAAAAGGCACTTATACTTAAGTCCTCACTTGCTTTATATATAATGCCATGTCCTGGGGCCCCCTTTATGTATTTTAGTACTTTGAACAAAGCTTTCAAATGTATTTCCCTTGGTTCACTCATGAACTGACTAATTAAGCCAGTAGACTGCATAGCTTATGTCAGGTCTAGTGATATTGAGATATATTAACTTTCCAACTAGCTTTCTATAGGAGGTTGGATCTCCAACTTGTTTGGATTCTCTTTTAAGATCTAAGTTTCTCTCCATGGGTATTTTGGATTCTTTTGCACCTGAGATACCACTTTCTTCAAGTATCTCTAGTGCATATCTTCTTTGGGATAATAGAATCCCTTCTTTGGAATAGGATACTTCAATTCCTAGGAAATAGTTTAACTTCCCAAGATCTTTTAATCTGAATTTGTTTTCTAATTGTATTTTAAAAAAAGTTATTTCTAGCTCATTGCTTCCTGTGATGATTATATCATCTACATAGATAATTAGATAGATAATATTTTCATTTTTCTCTCTTATAAAAAGGGAGTAATCTGATTTGGTTTGTATAAAACCCATTTCTAAAAGTGTGTTTCTCAACTTTTCAAACCAATTCCTAGAAGCCTGTTTAAGACCATATAATGATTTGTTGAGTTTGCACACTCTTTTATCTCCTTCTTGGAGTAGACCTTGGGGTGGTTTCAAGTATACTTCCTCATGGAGATCACCATGTAGGAAGGCATTGTTGACATCTATTTGGTATAGATTCCACCTTTTCTGAGCTGCAAAAGCAATCAATATTCTTACGGTTGTCATTTTTGCAACAGGTGCAAAAGTTTCATAGAAGTCAAATCCTTCCTTTTGAGAGAAGCCTTTGGCTACTAGCCTTGCTTTATATCTCTCAATTTCTCCATCTGGTTTATACTTAATTTTGTATATCCACTTTGATCCTACTGCTTTTCTTCCTTTGGGAAGTTCAGTCAAGAACCAAGTATTGTTTGATATAAGAGCTTCCATCTCTTTTTTCATTGCATCTATCCAATTGGGATTATTGGATGCCTCACTGAATGTTTTAGGTTCAGTGTTTTTATTAATTTGCTGGAGAAAATGTTTATGTTTGTTGTTTACTCTATGGTATGAAACATAGTTGCTCATAGGGTATTTAGATTTATTTGGTGTATCATTCATATGAAAGTCATCAAAATGCTTAGGTTTGGTTATTATTCTGCATAACTTTGTTTGCTTTATATCTTTGACTTGTATAGTTTCTTGTTTATCATTTTCAGTGTTCTTATCTTGAAATGATATTTGACTTTGATTTTTATTTTTATGATTACTTTCATGTTGTTTTGTTTGATTTTGTGTATGTTCAGTCTGAATTATGTTTTCTTCAGTATTATTCTGTATTTCTGATTCCACTACTGAAATTTTCTCTGAACTTATTATTTTTGATGTTATATCAGGTTGGTTATTGCCAATTTCATCTGATATAACCTGTTCTTTTGATGTAGTTTTAGTCTGGCCAGACTGATCATTTTCAGTTATTCCTGGCCTGTCTAGAACTACTTTAGGTTGTTTGCTTGTACATATGTTTTTATCTTTAAGGTAGTCTATATTTTCCAGAATTGTTATTCCCTTGGGGTGATTTTTCAGACTTGTATTTTTCTGGTCTGTTTTGAGTTTTTTCTGAAAATTTCAGATTATATTCTGCCCTGGAGTAGTGTTCTTCTAATACTTCATTGAACAATTCTTGTAATGGAAATATGTTGTTTGTTATATTATTTTTAGATTATTCACCAATCATAGTTCAATTCAAACACAAACTATTTACAATTAAAAAACGATTTAATTTTGGAAAATAATATATTTAGGATCTAAACTTATTTCAACTCTTATAAACTAAAGCAAATGAATACATGTTATATTAAAATAGCGGCGCGGTTCTGTATCGCCTATTTAGTCGAGCGCCTGAAGTCCGGAGGAAGAAGCTCGCCGGACGATGAGGAATCAATGAGAAAGGGGGAAAGAATTAAGGTAATTCGTATTACCTAATTCAAAAAGCCGTTAATACTGTAGCAACGTGATTAGACTTGATCTCTGTATTAACTTTGTGAAAAAGAGTAATTTCAATGTAATTAGTTTACAGCATTTTATAGAAGTGAAGTCAATTCTTCTTTTCTTTCTTTGAATTAATTCCTTACTGGGTGGGCCAATTCTTCTTTTGTCCGTTAAGACTTTATTGAAACAATTGCATAGCGGTCCTCGTGCTTTAACTGTCTATCAAAGTTATCCTTTATTGAAACAATTGCAGAATGATCCACATTTATGATTTATAAACCTGAAGAACCCAATTGTTTTATAACAGTCCAAATCAGTATAATCTAATTACTAATCACCCTGTTATACTGGTTACTTCTTTATGTTAGACCAAATTCTAAGATATCAAAATTCTAAGATTTTTAATACCACATGAGGTCGGCAAATGAGGGAGGTGAATTTTTTGCATAAAGCATAAATTACCAAATCTGAAATTATCAAATCTGCATAATAATAATAAAAACTGGCTAGTTAAAAAATAGAATAAACTCGCATTATCAGTAAATATACTCCATAAGCATAATGAAAGAAATGGAATGGAACGATAAGCATAAATCATTCATAAATTTTTTAAATCAAGACGTAAAACAGAAATTAAAAACAGGAGAAACAGGAAGATCAAGGCATGATAAACAGAAGATCAAGATACCCATTCTAATTATTTTTATTTGACAAGGTACCCATTCTAATTATTTGACAGGCATGATAACAGAAGATCAAGATCAAAAACAGGAAGAAGAAAATAACAGAGAGTAGAAACTAAGAGATGGAATCAAACCTCATGAGGAATCGAGATGCCAGAGGAAATCGCCGCTATCACCGGAGGTCGCCGCTGCAGTTGGAATCGCCGCTGCAGTTTGCAATCGTCGCTGCCGTTGGGGGGGAATGGAGGAACTCGTGCGTCGGGGGGGTTGAGAGTTTGATGATGGTTTTAATTTTAGGGGTTAATTAGGGGTGTAATTTAGGGGTAATTTACGTTTTTATTAATTTTATTATAAAAACTTTGTTTTTTTAGGTTTTACTTCAAACTTTAATTTAAAAAAAATCTAAGGTAAACTAAAAATTATCCATTTAGGGACGGTTTTTTCATAGGCCGTCTCTATTTTATCCTTCTAGGGACGGTTTTTTCATAGGTCGTCCCTAGTTATTTTCTCCCAAAAAATTATCAAAATATTTAGGGACGGCTTAGTAAAAAGCCATCTCTAATTTTCAAGGTCGGAGACGGTTCACCGGAAGAGCCATCGCCAACCATTAACGAAAAATCAGTATTAGGGACGGCAAGAATCCGTCGCTAAATCCGTCCCTACAAGTATTTTTTCTTGTAGTGTTATTTTTCTTTGCCATTGCAGGTGCAGTGTTGAGGAGGAAACTGAGAAGACAGATTAGGAAAGCAAGAGAAAAAATGAATCGTAATACTGTTGTTGATCCTCCTCTTGGAGAATGGATTGATGGCTTTTCATATTTTGACCTTGAAAAGGATGTGAAGGTAAAATATATATAAGAGGATTAAAAGTGAGAAATATGATTCTTCGGCATATGAAATAGAAAAGGATGATTATGATCCTTTTGTTGAGCATGCCTTTTGGAGTGATCCTGATAGTGTGCTTGCAGTAAAAATACCATTTCTTCCCTTTCCAAGGGGAATGTGTTTTTCTCAGTTTTTTTGGCCCTTTTTTTGACGTAGAAGCTTTCTTCCTCATTTTTATAAAGAAAGAAAAAATATCAATCGTAAATTGTTTTAGCAGGATACCTTTCGCTCTGATACCATGATAGATTTTTGATACAAATATACAAACCTTAATTATAATGAAATTCTGAAATACAAGTGTTTATTGAATGAAAACAAAATATTATATTAACTGTTACAAAGCTTGAGCGGGTGTATTGCAAAGTGAATTACTTGGTATTGATGATTGTACTGTGTGGACGGAGATAAACTTCGATGACACACAGTGCAAAGATCTGGCAATGACATACGGATTGAAAAAGAATAGCAAGAGAAGGTTTTGATGGTGTTTAACAATGTGTGTTAATAATAGAATCAAGAGGGTAGGAATGAGAATGATTAGAGTATCTAATTATAGACGTTGATTAGCAATGCTATAATTGGGTGTGATTAATGATTTCTTAATTAAGTAGTTGATTTGGAATTGAGAGTATTTGATTTGGATGATTTGGAATTGAGAGTTGTATGTTGACCGTTTGAAATAAAGTGGTATATGTCTGAATTTGGATTTCTACAAGGATTGACTACCTCTGCTTTTCTGCCGATAATTTGGATACCTAGTTTACGATGTCCATCAGAAATTGATCCACTACAGGAGGAATCGGGGTTTCTCGTTCCCTCAAGGTCGTTGATCGCCTCCAAACTCGACTCGAAGACCCTAACTCGAAATGAATTTGGTGGGGCCTCTCTCTGAAGTTCTTTTCCTCGGGATTCTGAGGGTGTTGTGTACTAGCACGAGGTCCTTTATAGCTCCCTTAAGGTGGCACTGTACAATGGACGCATGACTATGTGGTTTCTCATAATTATTTTCGCTTTGGTTCCCCGAGTAAGTTTTCTACCCCTCTCGTCGTTGGTATAGACGTCGCAAGTCCGTACTCCGGCATCCTTCTCTTCTCCATTTTCTAGAGTATGGATTTGTATGTTAATATCGGCTTCACCAAATGATGATGCAGATTTCTCGAGATCTAGGTTGGTAATCACTCACAATTAGATTATATAAAATGGTCAAAATATCCTTATTACAGTGATGTAATATACTATCTATAGTTTCTCATAAGACTCAAATCCCTAATTGTTCGTTCTCGATTACAAGCATAGAATGGTGGACATGATGTTTCATTACGAATTCCTTATCGTTTTATCTTTCTTTTAATAAATCTATCCAAAAAGGAATTTTTATATTTTTCGAAAAATATTATGCGACGAGTTTGTCTGAGAGAGGTTGAATCTTCTTTGAAAAATATTAAGAGTTGAGTTCAAAAATTATAAATTAAGATGAAGATCCCGGTGATGAATTTTCTAATTCTGACTTAAATACCTTTCCTATTATCTCACTTACATATTTTTTTCAGATCGATATTTTATTTTTGTGATTATGAATATCTAAGACCTGATTAAATCGTAGTTAATTAAAAGGGTAAATTTTTTAGACTTCTTTAATATCTATTTCACTAAGAACGTTTCCTACCGCTGGCTCGACCGTGGCTTGATCGTCAATGACCGCCTAAATTTCCGTTCGGCCAACTGAATTTCCGAAATTAATTGCTCGCACAATTTGCCAGTATTGATTTCATTGCATTCTTTTATGTTAATCCTTGTATGGATGGATTTTTTAGTTCAATGTCTTTATATATATTAATATGTATATATGGATGGAATATTTATCATCTGTTATATTTAAACACTCATAAACTTTAATAGTCATTGGTACCTGTTAAGTCAATCTCTCTCTCTGTATGGATGGTATGTTGATTTAATTTGGATTGTAGAAAGGATCAAAAAGAATCCCAAAATCTTCAATTAAATTCATTCAACTCATTTTCTATTTTATTTATTACGATTTTTTCAAGACATTAAAATCTCCTCAATAAAACTGCCTTGAAAATAAGATATTTCGATTAACAAAAATGCCTTGAAAATCCGTTTGTACTAATTGATTATATCATTAATCTCATTTAAATTTTTTCAAATGCATTCCTAAAATTTAATTTTTAATTAATAATTATTATACATTTATACCAAATGTTTTAAAATTATAATTAATTTTTTTTAAATGAAGAAGAATACCAATTGCCAATTCTAATCTCCAATTAACTCATTAAAAAATATTTATTACATCATTAATATTGGTTTCAGTTTCTATAATATTTAATCCGTTATATATACAAAGACCTAATGCTCTTTTCAAATAAATCACCATAGAATTAAAAAGATCATTTTTTCTTCTTCAACATGTTGAATTCGAGCATTGTGTCTCTCTTCCTAGGTACGATCCTCGTAATCTCTGTCGTTGGGCCTACCCTACAAGCTGAGGAGGTCGGTGAATACGTACCAACTGAAGATTCAATTCGGCTTATAAATCGCACGGAGTTGAAAGCAATTATAGGTAAGAACGAGAAGATCGATAACTTTGGTCAGATCCTGATGAAACAGTGTTTGGTTTGCACCTGTTGTCTCAAAGGTCACAAACCATCTCCCAAGTTCTGCAAGTCGACGAAATGTTGCTTTGATGTAAATTGTAGTTTGGCAAACCCTGAATGTAGTTTGCATCCATATAATTGCGATTGTCACAAACATTGCTAATAATTAAACCTTCTCCAAAAAACAATTATCCTCTTTCAAAGATCGATCGATCGAAAAGGGATCGTGAATAAATAAATAAGCATTGTGATTTCTGAGTTTATTACTTTATTTTCTTTCAATGGTGACTGCTGAGTTTAGTTAAATGAATAAATGTTACAATTTTTATTTTAAGAATATTTTTTAAATCACTAATAATTATTAATTATTTATGTAAATTTTAAATTAACGAAAATAGAAGAAAAAAGAAATAAATTATTAATTTTGGAAAATAAATTATTCACTTTAAAGTTTAAAGGTACTCCATATGGAAAGATCATGAGATGATACTCATTGGCAATAGTGTCGAAAGCCCCTGCAATATCAAGATAGAAAAAGGACTTTGACTCTTAAAATTTTTGTCCTAAGTCTTTGGGAAGGTAGCACCAGCATTTTAGTACATCAGAATATTCCTATTTCAGAAATGAAGTTTTTTCTTCATCATTTTTGTTCGTTATATCTTGAATGTGCATCCATAAAATTGAGTAGTTCGAAACCGGTACTTCTGTCTTAGTTGGTCAATTAGAGGTAGAGGATAATTATCCTTTGGGAAGAATTTATTTAAAGTTGTAAAATCAATACACATTCTCCAAGTTCCTATTGATTTTTTTACCATGACAATGTTTCATAGCGCCATCTGGGATATTTTATTTCTCTAATAAAACCATTTTTAATTAATTTGTCAATTTCTTCAAGAGCAGTATTTTTTTATGAGCTTAAGGTTCTAAACTTTTGTTTTATTGGCTTCATTTTTGGATCCACTTCTAATTTATGTTCGATTATTTTTCTGTCTATACCTTTTAGATCTGAGTCATTCCAGGTGAAAATGTCTAAATTTTGATTTAATAGCTCTATTATTTTTTCTTTAATTTCTAGATTTGTGCCACTTTTTAACTCTTTGTTTTAAAAAACATTATTGTTTCAGTTTTTTCTGAAGGAATTGATTTTTTTACAATTTTTAATATTTTGTAAGATTTCTAATTAAGGTTCTCTTTTTTCTAACTGATACTCCATTGTCTTGACATTGTATGGAGGATATATTACATGTTTTAGATATAAACTGAGATCCTTTAATGCAACATATTTCTTCATTTGTTTGAAATTTCATACATTGGTGGAAAGAGGATGTTACTATACCAAACTCATTTAAACTAGTTCTTCCCAAAATGGCATTGTACGTTGAAGTACGTGAATCTGACTGTGGTAAATATGATTTTCTTGGTTGTACTGAATTTGCCTTCTCCTAGAGTTACTAGTAATGATATGTCACCTAATACAGAAATTTGTACTTGCCAGAAACCTTTTACTGTGCAGTGGCATATTTCCAGATTTTTTTCTTCCAGTCAGGGTGGGACTCGACAACCGGAATCGAAACATTCAATGATTCAGAAGGAATCGCCGATTCAACCTCCCGAATCGCCGATTCATATCTAATGATTGACGCCTCCGAATCGGTGTCTTGTCTAGTTCTCCTCTTAAAGAGTGGTTTCTTCTTGGGCACCTTAGCAATCGACGACTGCCCAGTAGGAATCGCCGATTTGTCGAGGGTGGCCCCAAAAATCTCACCCGCTTCGAGTTATGATTCAACCCCGGTCACAACCAAAGGAGCCTCTTCCGGAATCGTCGATTCCTTGGAAGGAATCGCCGACTTCTCAAGCGAGGGCTCGAGTAGTTCGTGCACATTGGCACATGTGTTAGGGTCCGCAAGCGACCCGACCACCAGAGTCGTCGATTCCAGACCGAGATGGGGTAAACCCTCTGCGGTCGGAGATGGAATCGGCGATTCCATGGTGTCGAGTGCCTCGACCAACTTTTCACCACCGACCGTCTCCTTTATCATCTTGTCGGTCTACGAATCGGTCATTTTCAATGATGGAATTGGTGAATTAGGGTTTGACATGGGAAAATCGGAGCTGGAATCGGAATTGGAGAATCGGAAGTGGAGAGTCGGAATTGGGGAATCGCAGATTTGAAGAGGAATTGGCGATTCGCAAGGGTAGGGTTTTAGGAGATTTTTAGGAGAGTATTAGGGTTAGGGAAAGGAAGTGAAAATTAAAATAATCTCACCCCTATTGATAGTCCTACTCCCCCCCCCCTGAAAAATTCAAAAATTACGAAAAGGAGAAACGAAAATTGATCTCCAAATCCCGAAAATCACGTGGGATCGGCGATTCGTTTAGAGGAATCGCCGATTCCAAGCAAAATCCGTGGGATATATTGGCTCTGATCGTTGGGCAAAAAACATAATAGCATTATAAAAAGTCGTACCAGCATCTGCCTTGTTCTTTGACTACTTCGAATCAGCTACTTTGGTACATTAGGGTCGCGGTTAATTTCTTTGGAACCCTTCATTCTCTCAGAATCTATCTTCGTTGGATGACCACTCTTACCACTACCTTTGGTTTTCACATTGGCAGGTATACCAATATTTATTGGTGTCGCCTTTGGTGACTTGCATCTAGTTATTGATGTTCGTGTTTTTTAGGGGCATCAGTGATTTTAATAAACTTGTCCAAAGCATGGTTACCATAATCCATGAGAATCTCCAATTGTCGTTCTCCTAGTCGAGCGTAGGTCATCAATGTCTGAGAAAGTAAAATATAAGCAGACAATGGATTTTGGGAGTCGGCTTGTGCAAATTGAACCGTTGGGGTCTTCTGATGTTTCTCCCATCTGGGCATTTTGAAAAAATCTGGTAATTTCGAAGCGCCTTTAACAATCAAATAATGTATGAGATGTCGACATGGAACACTTCTATACTCAAATCTATGACAAGTGCATCTTGGTATATTTGAGTTTTCAGTAGGAGTCAACTTATGAACTACCTTTTGTCTTTCCAAAGATAGAACTGGCAGGAAAACTAATCCCTAATATAAGAAATGAGAGATACATAAATAAAATAAAACATAAAAAAATAATTACATTTAATCGAGCATATATAAAATTATACCTCACTCGAAGCGTCTGTCGCTAAGAGTATATGATAGAAAAACTTTTCTGCATCTCCTCTTGAAATAAACGAAAAATAGCGTTTGTATAGAATTTCAAAACATCAACTTCAATTTCCATAGATGTAATATATTTTGGATTTGGTGAGGGGATGATTGTGCTCTAAAACAATATTTTTAACAATCTATTTTTCAGACATAGCATCTCTCTTTATTTTCATGCTTGCAAAACAACCACACCTTAAAACTGCATTCTTACGACGCTTGCCTAATTTAACAGAATGTAATAGGTCGATATTTCCTTCTTTTGAACACAACACTCGTCGCATAACTAATATCTTTTTAGCAGCAACCTTACTGGTAATATAGTTTGTAGAACCCAAACGAACAGAAAAACCGTCTTTCGACGCATAACCATAATATTTGTCAAGAGCATCTGAATATGAAGAAAAAAGTTGTCCAACAAAGGGTGGTGAATTCACTTTAACATTGTCTGAAGAAGCATTGCTATCAGTCGGTTGTTAGGGAATGAAAAAACTGGAAGAAGCATTGTCGGAAGAATTAATAGTATTAGGTAATTCAGTTTCATCATTATTCTCAGAACAAATAGGAGTCTGACGAATGTCTAATGGAGTATTATGAAATTGATGAGGAACATAAGTAGCATTAGGAGAAAGTGAAAAATCATTGTTTTTTGAACATTCAACAATACCATAGGTAACATTGGGAATACAATAAGATTATTTTTCGGGTTGGATGGAATAAAAATCTAGAGTAACATTACACTATGGTCTAGAACGTTCTATTGGTAAATTCAATGGTTGGGCATGAAGGGGACGATATGGGGGTGGTGTGATATAGATTGAGGAAGAATTAGGAGAGAAATTATGCTGTTTTGGTGCTCAATGTTATGTTGTGGTAAGGGTGATGATTGATCAATAACATTTACTGAATTTTGAGACATACCTTGATGTTTTGGATAGATATAACCAAAGAAGAAGAAAAACAAATAACGTAGTTTAGATTGAGGAGAGAAAAATGAGATGAGAATGAGGTGCTCTGTGAATAACTTGAGATGGGAAGAATGTGGAAGATGAGTAAAGAATGAAATGAAAGAAGATGGAAGATAAGAAGATAAAACTCTAACACGATTTGACATATTTTTGAAATTGTAGCATTAACGGTAATAAAGGAAGCATTTTATGACTATGATATAATCATCGTTAGAAGAAACATGAACAAAAGGACGATGGAGACATAAAGGTAAGAGAAGATGGATGATGGATGTCAAAAGCATTTAATGATGATAAGATGGTGACAAAAAAACAACAGGAAAAGACAAAAAATCAAGAATAGAAGAAACGACGGTGAGAGAAAAATAAAAACAAATATTAAAAAAATAATAATAACTACACGTGTGATGAAGCACGAAATCTGCTACCAGTAGGCTTGCGGGGTTGCAAGGAGGGCCGGAGGCTTTGGAGTCCACGACGCGCGCTCTACGTCAAATACCTGCAGAAATGGAGAGGGAAGTCGGCGACTCAGGTGTGGGAGTCGGCGACTCGGGCTCCTTAGTTCTCTGGTTGGAGTGTAAGTCAAGGGTGAATGACTTGGGAGTAGAGGACCCCCAAGGACCCCTTTTATAGGGTCCTGGGGGACGTTTCCCCATTCATTAGTGTGGGGCCCACTCCATTATGGTGCCCAATTAAGGGTGCCATAATAACGTAGGCCCTCCCAAGTAACGGCTGGGAATCGGCGACTCAGGTATGGGATTCGCCGATTCAGAGATGGAGTCGCCGACTCCCTTGTGGTCAGGTCCTCGGTCTACCAGACCCGAGTGCCCGGTCTGGAGTCGGCGATTCACCCCTAGAGTCGGCGACTTGGTAGTCCTAGTCGGCGATTCCCAGGTGCTGCCTTGAGTACTTGACGTAGACACTTGCTCCGCAACGTGGATGCCTTCCGGGGGTCCAGTGTAAAGCGAAGGTACCCTAGTCCTTGTTGAGGGGCGTTGCTGGGAGTGACTGACGTAATCAGGCATGTCTCACCAACGTGGGTTGCAAACTAACGCAGCCCACGTGATGCAAAATAAAATTTCACCGGTTAGCAACCGGTGAAAAACGTGTGGACATTATTAAATACGCGAAAATGGAAGGTTGGAATGCCTTCGCACTGTCAGAGAATGCAAAGGCATTCGTAGATGATTTTTTTTGATGAAATATAATGAATGTAATCTTGATTCCTTCAAACCTTATACTGGTAAAAAATGTGTAAAGGTAGAAAATGAAAAAGAATTAGATATTTCATTTAAAGGAGATAAAACTATAATGTTAGAAAATGATAAAAAATTATATCTAAAAAATGTGTTGGTAGAACCAAATATTAAGAGAAATGTACTATCAATTAGTAAATTAACAAAAGAATTTCCTTTTTTTTTTTATTTGATTAATTCTACTCATTTTATGATTAAGGATTCTCTGAGAAGAACTATAGTAGCCAGGAGGAACAGAACTAAATATAATCTCTATATACTTTGGGATCTAGGAGTACTGAGCTACATGCAATAGAGGTTGCAAGAGGTGAAAGTGAAAATATTTGGCACCATAGATTGGGACATTTGAATAAAGAGATTCTGTAATTTTTAAATAAAAAAACATAATAAAGGTAATTTGTCGCATTTGTCCACTATCTCTTCCGAGTCTTTTATCGACTCGGGCCAGTAGTAGCTTTGCCTGGCTGTTTGTTTTTCTAATGCCAATCCCCCTGTTGGGCCCCATTCACCCCTTCATGGATGCTCCGCGCGATGGCTTTGTCGTCTTCTCAGGAGACGCATAGTTGCAGTTGGGCTTCCCTCGCGGTAGATCGGAGGTACAACTTGCCTTGTGATACCGCGAACCATGCCGTCCGGTTTCTCAGTTTTCTGGCCTCCATGGTGTCCGCCGATTTTTCGCCAGACTCGCTGAACCTTATGATGAGGGTTCTCCAGTCCTTTGAGGTTATTAGCCCGCACATCGCTGTGCTTGTTCCTCCAGACGTCGTTGGGCGCTCTTGGTTTTTGATCCGGATCCATCTTCCTTATGTTTTTCCCAGGGATGCCCCTAGCTTGACTAGTGTGTCTGCCTCTCTGTTGCTCTCCCTCCCGATCTGGGTGATTTTCCACTCCTCAAGCCATCCTAGGACTGATCGGGTTTCGGCTACGTAGGCCGACATCAAATGCTCTTTTGACACGAACTCGCCTCTGACCTGGTTTGCCACCAGCCGGAAGTCCGTGTAGAAGTGCACTTTAGCTGCACCGAGCTCTATTGCTAGCCTGATCCCTGACAGGATTTCTTCGTGTTCGGTCGCATTGTTGGTCGCTCGGAACTCGAAGTGAATTGAGTATTCGATTTTCTCTCTTGTTGGGATTTTTATTATAACCCCCGCGCCGTATCCTGTCTTGTTGGCCGACCCGTGGACGTGGGTCGTCCGCCATTGTTCCTCCGTCCTTCCGGTGCTACGCAGAGCGAGTTCGGCCATAAAGTCCCCTACTGCATGTTCCTTGATTGCCTTGGCTGAGACGATCTCTATGTAGAACTCGCTGAGTTCCATGGCCCATTGGTTAGGCGTATGGGGACGTCCGACTTTTGCAGGAGCTGGAACAGTGGGTGGACCGATGGGATAGTTATGGTGTGAGAATGGAAGTATGGTTTCATAGTTTGGACTGCAGAAAACACCGCCAATGCCAACTTCTCGATGACCGGGTACCTCTCCTCTATGCCTTGCAGCGATCGAGAGTGGTAGTACATCGGCCTTTGTGCGCCTTCTGCTTCCGATAGCAGCACTGCGCTGACGACGGTATCCGAGTATGTGACGTACATCGTGAGCGGATCCCCCCAGGCAGGAGGGTGGAGTGTTGGTAGGCGGGAGAGTTGGCTCTTTAGCTCCTTGAATGCTTCCTCGCATTCGCCCGTCTACGCTACTCTGGGGCTCGGTTTCTTCAAAAGATGGAAGAACGAACGCAAGATGTCCTTCGTTCTTGGCAGGAATCTACTGAGGGATGCCACCTTTCCATTATGTTTCTGGACCTCCTTTATGGTTCGCGGGGGGGTCATGGTCATGATGGCCTCCACCTTCTCCTACCTTGGCTTGATGCCTTTCAGGGTGATTCGGAATCCTTGGAAGTGGACGTCGTTCACTCTGAAGGCGCATTTCCATCCTGATATTGCCGAAGGTTTCCTCTAGGTCAGCAAGATGCGTCCTCATGATTTGGATTTAATTTGATTAGATGTGTATGTTACTATGTTATATGAAATTACTTGGGACTTTTGCTTTTCATATATGGTCTATAACATTAATAGAACCATATCTTATAGTCATGGAATGCCACCACACACATAATTATTTGATCATAATCTTGATTATAATTTTTTTCGGATTTTTAGTGTGTCACATTTCCTCATCTTCATGCTTATAACTCTAATAAGTTCACCTTTTTGCTCTACTCCTTGTGCTTTTTAGGCTGTAGTAGTAGTCACTTGGGATATAATTATTTTGATGAAATGTCTAAAAAATTCTTTGTATCAAGGCATTGTCGTTTCTATGAAGACAAGTCATTCTTTCCTAAAGTTGTATCTCATGCCCAATCTACAATTCCGTCCTAAGACAACTCCAGTGATCCCATATGGCTACCAGATCTGTCCTTTTTAGCTTCAAAGCTTAACTATTCACCACTTCCGTCTCAAGTCATTCCAGATTCTCCTTCTAGAAGTATTTCAAGTCTGGCTATTCTTGAGGACTCAAATTCATCACCTCAAGATATGGTCGGATCATCAGTTTCACAATCACGATCTTCCCCGACACCATCAATCACATCGTCGTATACGTCACTTTTTGTTCCTCCAGTAAACTTAAGGGATGTTTAGAGGGTGGAGTATTGGGCACTTGCGGATTTGTATGTCACCCAAGCAAGTGTGGAAGAACTAAAATCTGTAAAAAAGGAGGCTCTTAAATTACCCGAATGCAGAGTGGCTATGGAAGAAGAACCACATGCATTAAATAAAAAAAGGACCTGATCCTTGGTCATTCTTCCATATGGCGCAAATATTGTTACATCTAAATGTATTATCAAAGTAAAAAAATTTCGGATGGTACTTTTAGCCGTCGTAAAGCAAGGCTCGTTGCTTATGGGTTTAATCAGGTAGAATGTATTGATTACAAAGAAACTTAAAGCCTGGTAATCAAATTCACTACAGTAAGATTAATCATGTCCATTGTTGTTACAAATGGATGGTTGATCAAAACAAATCGACGTGAACAACACCTTCTTACACGGCGATTTGCATGAAATAGTCTACATGGATCAACCACCCGGTTTCAAGAGTGGCACACAACCCAAACATGTTTATCGACTCCGTTATCTCGCCCCTTCGTGGGCGCGGTACCTAGGATGCCCTGACGCTCTTTGCCTTTATGCTTTTTCTTTGTCACACTTGTAATTTGTTGTTTTTTATTGTTATTTTTTCCCCGTCCTTCGACGTACTCTTGGTCGTTGTAACCTTTGCTTTGTTAGTATAACGTTGGATTTCCCGCTTTTGTTGTATTGGTAAAAGAAAAACCAAAAAAAGATAGAACTTGCGCAGCGCCCCGGTCTTCACCGCTTATACTTTTCTAGGTTGTGGGTGTGCCATGTCCTGTCTATTTCTTGCCCGTCTTCGTATCCTAGGCAGAAGATGCCTGGGTGGATTTCGTCTATGATGACGTACGGGCCTTCTCATCTTGCTGAGAGTTTCCCCTTCGTTTGGTCCACTCCAGTCACTTTGGCGTTTCTTAGTACGAGGTCGCCCGACGCCAGATTCTTCTCGGCTACCCTTTCATTGTGGTACCTTACCACCCTTCGCTTGTACGTGAGGTCCCTGATGGACGCCTCCTCTCTTCGATGCTCCAAATACTCGTTCTCTAGGAGTATCGCTCGGTCGTTCGTTCCTGGCTGGAACTGCTCAATTCGGGTTGTTGGCCACACAAGCTCGGCTGGCGTGACCGCCTCGATTCCCAGGCCGAACGACATTACCTTGAAGCAGAACGTGCCCATCTTGCCATGGGTACTTGGTTGTATCCCGAGTGTGCGTCTATGAAGCTCAGCAGTTCGCACCCGGAGCTCTGGTCCACCGATCGGTAACAGATAGCTATCCTTGGGACATGCTTTGTTGAGGTTCGTGAAGTCGACGCACATCCTCCACCCTGCGTCCACCTTTCTTACCATGACCACGTTAGACAACCACGCGGGGTTGCGCACCGGGCGATTGAAACCTGCTCGGAGGAGTTTTTCCACTTCCGCTTCTGTTGCGTCCCTTTTCTCTGCCTTGAGCGGACGCAGCTTCTGTCTGACATGGCGGTCGCCCGGGGCCACTGCGAGCTTGTGCTCCGCTAGCACCTGGGACACCCCGTTCAACTCCCCCAATTCATTTGTGAAGAATTCCTCGTTCTTCCTAAGGAGCCGCTCCAGCCCGCTTCTCAGCTCCTGTGGAAGGCCCTTCCCTATGCGCACCTCGTTTCGGGCGAGGCAGATTAAGGTTGTATGGGACGTCGACTCTGGCTTTGGGATTTCTTCCCTGGTGGAGTGCGGCAGTTCTTCATCTGATGTCATCACCTCCCCGACCGAGTTGAAGTAGCATTCCCGTGCCTTCTTCTGGTCTGGGATCCTTTCACCGTGCATACCCCCCCTCGGTCGGGAATTTGAGGCACTGGTGGAGGGATGACATCACTGCTTGGAAAGCATGTAGCGCCGCTCTCCCCAAGATGGCATTTTAACTTAATGTGAAGTTTAGTACGGTGAACGTAACTTTGACCGTCTTTGCTTGGGCGTTCCGTCCCAAGGTGACCGGTATGGATATCATCCCCACGACCGGGACCTCCGCGTGTCCGAAACCCTTGACGGGGGCCCGACTAGGGAGTAGGTCCGTGCGGGCTAGGCCGAGGTCCACGAACGTGTTCCAGTATAGCACGTCTATGGACGCAGGACGCCCCTGTGTCCACTAGGACCCTGTGGAGGCACATGTTGGACTTGTCTCCCCTCCGGAAGATGGGGGTTATAACTAACGGATCGTCATGGGGCGTGGTGACGTCCTTCATGTCTTCCTCTGTGAACGAAATTTCCATCCTCGTTCGTGGGCGCTTCATCCCGGTCGTTCGGTCGACGTCTGAAGCGTACCGGCGACCTTCTCACGGGTCATCTCCTCGGGAGGCACCCCCTTGCTATGGTAAGGATATCTCCTACTACTTCGTCCACCGGCTCTTGCTTTGGTGCTTGGTGCCCCATGGGTATGACCGTTGCCCTTCTTACCGGTGGGGCCTGGGGGGCTCCGGTCACGGGCTTCATCTTCCCCAGCACCTTCGCCAGGTTTAGGCATTCGGCCGTAGTGTGGCCGTTGTCCTCGTGGTACTCGCAGAACCGACGTGTGTCTCTAAACGCCGCCGTGTCCTTTCTCATTGGTCTCGGTGGAGGTAAGGCTCCCGTTCCGCTTAGCATGAGGAAGACCTGCCGCTGGTTCGTTGCTGGGACCGATCCTGGCTCCCTTCGCCCTCCTCCCCTGGGGGCGCCTGTCTTGTACATAGTCGCCTACGGTGCGACTGGGAGCTTGGTCTGCGGCTGATGATGTTGGTGCGGCTGCTGCTGTCCCCCTCTGCCCGAGGAGGGGGGCGCCCTTCCCCTTCTATTGCCGCTTGTATTCTTGGATTTTCGCCCCCAGGTAGTCTTCCACGTTGGATTCTTCGTGGGACCTTTCCATGGCTTCCGCGAACGTGTTTGGTGGCTTCCGCACCAGGTCCCCCGCGAAGAAGGTGGGCCTAAGGCTGTCGGTGAGGGCGTATAGGACCGTCTCCCATGACATCCTTTCGATTTTTTGCACTTCGCCCGCGAACCGGTACATGTACGCGCGCGTGCTCTCGAACTCTCCCTGTGTGATGGCGCTGAGGGTGGCCTTGATTTTGGGCCTCCTTCGTCGGTGCGAGAAAGCCGCCCGGAACAATGCCACCAGGCTTTCGTAGGTATGCACGGACCCTGCGGGCAGCGCCCTGTACCATGAGATCGCATCGCCCGTGAGGGCCCTGCGAAACATCCGGCACCAGATGTCTTTTTGGCTCGTTCTGTCCTCCATGTTGGTTTTGAACAAGTGGAGGTCGTCTTCCGAGTCGGTGTTCCCCTTGTAGTAGGGGATTTTCGGGGCTCTCCAGCCACAGGGGTACTCCTCGTCTAGCAAGTGTTGTGACAGGGCCTCCCCCCTGATCCGCGCACCGCCAGGGTTGTACTACCTCTGGGTCCTCCTGTGGGGGCCGCGTCACTCCCAGGTCCCCCGAGTGGGGGAGTCGGCCCGTACATAGGGTCGTCGCCTTCTGCCCTGTCCGACTCCAGGGTGTGGAGAGTCGTCGTGAGCTGGTATACCTGCTCCTGCAGCTGGCGCTGGCTCTCCTGCAGGGTGGATATTAGCTCCACAAGCATCTCCCGCTTGTTCTCTTTCTCTATGCGCTCCCTCTCCTCCACGCGCTCCTTTCGACGGAGCCTTTCGTGCTCCTTCCCTTTCCTCTACCTCTCCTGGGACTGTGACCTGCTCGACCTTCTCTCCTTGGGTGGGGATAGGGGCCTGCTCCGCCTGCTTCTCCTGGGCAACTCCCACCCGTACCTTATCTCCTTTATTTCCATGCGTAGCCTTTCTTCCTGAGCGTCTCACTCTTCGTGAGCTTTCCGTTCCTCCGAGTATCGGTCTCGCCGGTGGTACGATGCTGGTCGATACTCCAGTGCCTCCCGCTCGCGTCACCTCGGGGGTCCTTTCCAGCTCGTGGTGTCCGCCCCTTGAGCTCTCTCTTCTGCGGTACTCACTCCTCGCCGTCATCCTCCTTCTTCGTGCTGGATGGTGTGTTCGTTCACGTCAGGTTCACCACTGTTGGTGTGTGGGCTCGTCGGTGCAAGCTCAAAACCTCAACTCTCTCAAGTGTTCACTCTCTAGAATTGTCAACCCCCTCCCCTAGTGGACCAGGGGAGGTATTTATAGTGTTCTTCTTGCTTTTGGGCCTCGTGGGCTCGCCGGCTCATTCGTTCCTCCTGGCCCATTCGCACGCCCGGGCCCTTAAGGCGACTAGTTGGGTCTGGGCAGTCCATGGTACTAACATGATCTTTTTCTGAAATACTAAATCCTAGAATACACATCTTAGATCCTCATCATATTGTTTATTCAAAAAAAAATAATGACCGGTCAACATATATTCTAGAAGCTAGAATTCACTAACGTTACATCAGTTCATTATATTCTTTTTGCTTGGTCATTCAAATCGTCCCCTAATATTTTCATGCATTGAATTCAGAAACAAATTTACGTCTCATAGATTAATTTTTTATATAAATAAACATATCTATAGTTTCATGCATTGAATTCAAAAACAAATTAAAATCTGCGTTTCATAAACTAGTTCATACATAAAACAACTATACATCCTCTCTTAAATCATGACATAGTGAAATTGCAGATGGAAAGTAATATGAATTTGATTCTTAAGAAGGGAAAAGACAATAAGATCAGAATTGATAGTACAAGTTCCAACACACAGACCATAGTACTAAAAGACGTATCACAAGATATCTAATACGCAGAGGAGGGGGGAGTATTGGTGATACAGTATCCCAAACCCGGTCACAACTTACCAGTAACTAGAAGTCCGGATAGCCTAAGATGAGTTGAGGTACCTATTCTAGGGTTGGGAAGGTCCCAAGTCGAATCCTAGGAAGATCGACTTTCCTGAGGATCGACTTCCCTGGGATCGACTTCTGAATAAAGTCGATCACCAGGAAAGTCGATCTCCAGAAAGTCGATCTCTGGAAAGTCGGCCTTGGGCCTCGATCTGATCAGTTAAGCAGTTAAGCGGTTACTGCCCAAATGACCAGATTACCCTCATAAGAATCCCTATAAATAGGAGGCATCCTCCATTCATTAAAGGCAGGTCATTTGGAGTGGAAGGAGTTCTAACAAAGCAGAGCTCTGCGCATTTGAGTTCCGGTCCGATTTCCCACGGAGTTCCCCGTTTGGCGCTTGTTTGCGCATCTTGGAGTACTGGTCGGGTTTCACCCCATCAAGAATGAAGAAACGTGGTATTATCTATTTGGAAAATTTTAATAGCCGGTCAATATTCATGCAAAAAGATTGCCTTACTGTTACATGTGTTCATGGTCCATGTGGTAGTGTATTTTGATATTTCTATAAAATAAATATATGAGTCCAAGCAATAATTTTTTTTGAGTTAATATCATTTCATAATATATAGATCTCAACAAAAAAGAGGTATGATCACATGCGATCTATCTCGAGCCCTCCACGTTGATCCAACCAATTGATCTTGTGATGGCATGGCTTCAACAACCTTTGGGGACTGACTCAATGATTCTTAGAACGATCTATGTCTCATCATTCTTACGTAGTGGGCCTTGGACAATGGGGGGTGAAAAAACCCTGATATGTTCATGTCATCTTTTCTTTTTCCTTGGGAAAACTCTGTCATCATCTTTCGGTCCACTACTTTGTAAGTGAATACTTATATCGTTTCTACTACATAAGAAAACTCTATCTCATGTGAGATGGGGGTTCCTATGTACATAACTTGTTAGGTCATTCCATCATACCGATTTCAACTTTATGCTTCTGGTGAGTCAGAATTCTATTTTTAGTTGAATTCCAACCCACCATTAGCCTAAGTATTTGCATCAAAAAAAAGTATTACATATCACTTTTAAAAAAGTTCCTACCGAATTTAAGGTACAGCATAATAATAATAATTTAAAAACTAATTTGATGCCGGTTGAGGCCTTCTTGCCCAAGCTTCCACTGGTAGTTGCTCTTGGTGCGTTCCTTTGGCTTTGTACCTATTCGACATGAAAGTCTTTGTTATATTTTCCACAATTCTCCTTCCTGTCTCTTATGGCCTTGTGTGTCTATTCTCGTGAACTCTCTTCTTCCTCTCGGTCCAGATCTCCCAGACTGACGCTGCGTGTAAGCCCATGTTAACCCCCAACATGGTGGTTTTTTTTTTCTTGCGTGAGCTTCTGCCATCACCTGTTCTAGAGAGAGTCTTGCATATGTAATTAAACCAGGTTTTAGATATAATAAATAAGCCCATAAGTCCTTTGAGAATTTGCATTTGAAGAATAAATGGTCTTGTGATTCCCATGGTCCTCCACATAATATGCAATCCATGTTATCCCCTCTCATTCTTCTTGTCCAATCCACCCTCATGTATATCTTAGACCACCTAGGCCTCCAAAGTGTTATACTGAATTTCCTAATGCTAGTGGTCCACACTCCTTCCCAAAGGTGGTCGGTTTCCTCTTTATTCCTAATAGACTCCCAAACATTTTCATATGTTAGTGAGGTCCCCTTCCCCTCCTAACTACAATTGTAATTGGGTTCGCATTTTAGAAATTTCTCTATTTCGTGTTTGTTATCAATTATTCCAACCCATAGGGCGATTCCAAAGTTTGGGTGCTTGTCAATATCCCTAAGTCCCCTTCCACTTATGTACCTCTCTCTCATCCATGAGGCCCAAATAGAGTCTTGGGCCGACCATGTCCTACCCAATCTTGTTATCCTAGCTGCTTCTACCGACTCTATGAAGCATCTCAGACCTAGTCCACCCTCCTTCTTAAGTAACACCATCTAGACCCATGTAAAGTCTTGTTTTTCATTCCATATATATCTATATGAGATGGATTGCAATTCCTTAAGCGTTTCTATTAGTAATCTACTAGACATATTTCAAAAGTTGAATATGCCCTTATACCCAAGTGGTATAATTGCACCCTACCCGCATGTGAGAGTAATCTTGTTTTCCACCCCTCTACCATCCCATTTACCCTCTCTATTAAGGGAGATCAATTCTTATGGTATAGGATCCTAGGTGAAAGAGGTAACCCTAAGTACGTGGTTGGGAAGGTTCCTTCATTGAACCTTAGGTGGCTCAATAATTGTTCCTTATCTTTGGTAGAGTTGGAGAAGAATACCTTACTTTTTGGCTCACTCACCCTTACCCCTGTTCTTTCCTCAAATACCTTAAACACCTCATCTATAGATTTGAAGGAATCCTTCTTGGCTTTGCAGAAGATTATAGAAGGTCATCTGCATAAACCAAGTGTGAAATTCCCATGACGTTTTGTTTCTTGAAGGTGCTTATTTGCTTCCTCTTTACCCTTTCATTAATGAGAATTGTTAAATTCAGCATTAGTAATGTAAAAATGTAGGGGGAAAGGGGGTTCCCTTGCCTAATTCCCCTTTTAGGATAGATTTGTGGACTTGGTGACCCATTCATCAAGAAGGATAGTAATGATGTGATTAAACACATCATTATGATCCTAATAATCTTGTTGCTAAATCCTAAATCCCGTAAGGTATCCTCGATTTCTTGTCAACTACAAGTGTCGAAGGCCTTCGCAAGGTCGACCTCTATAGCTGCTTTTGCCCCCCGTTTGCCTTCCCAAACCCCGTTATCATTTCAATTGCTAGTAAATAGTTGATGAAGCATGAAATCTGCTACCAGGGGCTCGCGGGGTTGCGAGGAGGGCCGGAGGCTCTGGAGTGACCCCTTGGGACCCTTTTATAGGGTCTTTGGGGGCACACTCCTCGGAGGGCATTTGGTTGCCATAACGGGGCGCATTAATGGCCCATTATGACGCAGGCGGATGTCGAGTAACGGTCGTAAATCGGCGATTTAGGTGGAGAATCGTCTATTTAGTGACAAACTCGGCGAGCTCTAAGGGGAGAGATATGCAGTCTACTAATACTGACTATCTCGGCCTCAACTCAGTGATTTACCACTAAAGTCGGCGAGTTGGTAGCCCAACCGACGATTTACGGGTTAACTCAGCGATTTGACGATGAGCTTTGTTTCGCACCGTGGAAGCCTTCAGGGGGTCCAGCATATAGCGACGGAGGATATCCCAAAAATGGTATTCTGAACATATCATGATCATTACGAGTTCGCAGTGATGCCCTTCGGCCTCACCTATGTTTCAGTCATCTATGGATGATTTATTAGCAGAATATCTGAGGAAATTTGTCGTCGTGTTCTTTGATGACATCTTGGTTTACAGTGGGTCGATCGATGAATATGTGGGTCATTTGACATTGGTAGTCTCACTATTACAATCACACTCATTCTATCTACGAGAGAAGAAATGCAATTTTGGGTTAAAACAGCTAGCATATTTGGGATATATCATAACAGCGAACGAGATTAGACCGAACCTAGACAAGATCGAAGTGGTAAAGAATTAGCCCCAACCAAAAAAACTCAAACAGATTCGTGCCTTCTTTGGATTGACCAGGTACTATCATCGATTTATTAAAAGATATTCCGAGGTCACAACGCCAATCCCAGAGCTTCTGAAAAAGAAAAATCAAGGATGGAACGAGCAAGCATCACAAGTGTTCCAAGTGTTGAAGCAATTATTGACATCGGCCCCTATATTAATCTACCCAAATTCCACAGAAGCATTTACAGTAGAGATGAATGCATGCAACGTGGGAATTGGCATAGTACTCCTACAGAGAGAACACCCAATCACGTAGTTAATCGAAAGTTGTCGGATCTGAGACAAAGAGAATCCACGTATGCCAAGGAGCTATGGGACATCATAGAGGCGGTTCGGAAATGGCGCCATTACCTCCTAGGATGCACTTTTGTTATTAAGACCGATCATGAAAGCTTCAAGAATTTGCTCGGGCAGATCATTCAAATACTAGAGCAATAATTCTTCCTTACAAAGCTCTTGGGGTATTCATATACAATCACGAATAAGAAGGGGAAGGAGAATGTGGTAGCCGACGCTCTCTCAAGGTTGTCAGAGAATGACGTACTGTTAGAATCAGGTCAACTAACAAGGTTAGCATGTGCTTACTTGCCAGAATGGTTGGATCAATTGCGGAAGGAAAATGAAATTGATCTGTGGATAACCCGAGTCCGTGCCCATGTACATAACTAGTCTGTGAAAGAGGGATTCTATATAGCGTCCGACTTACTCTTATATAAGAGGAGATATTGCATTGGACCAACATCTGAGCTAACCAAATTAATTTTGGGGGAACTACATAGTTCACGACAGGGCGGACACTCCAGATACCTCCGCACCTTGCAAAGGATTAAAATGATGTTCATGTGGTGGGGAATGAATCAAGATATTAAGAATTATGTAGCGGCGTGCCCAGTCTGCCAATAATCGAAGCTGCCAAAGACCCATCCGATGGGGCTATTGCAACCGCTTCCCGTACCAGTCGCGATATGGGAAGACATTAGCTTGGAATTTATCACCGGACTCCTAATAGTTAGGGGACATTCTGTCATTATCGTGGTAGTAGATCGTCTTTCAAAGTATTGTCACCTGAACAGCCTTCCAGCAACTTACTCGGCACCGATGGTAGCAGATTTTTTTATCAATCAGATTATATATTCATCTCCATGGTATGCCATCCAGAATAATATCTGATCCGGATAAAATATTTCTTAGTCTTTTTGGGTAGAATTTGATCGAGAAGAGCGGAACGACTATTTTGATGTCCACCGCCTGCCATCCAGAAACGGAAGGATAGACAAAAATAGTAAATAAAACCATTGAAGGATATCTCCAAGCAACAATAACGATCGATAACCCTCGCAAATGGAAAGAATTGCTTCCTTGGGCCGAGTTACGGTAATTCGTCGTTCGTAACAGTTTGGGTGCATCCTCATATCAGTTAGTTTATGGACAGGACCCGCCATCAATTGCATCGTACATTTTGGCTGATTCACAGGTCCATGAGGGGGATAAGGAGTTACAAGGAGACAGAAAATTTTTGGAGAGTTACGCAAGAATTTGGTCAGTGCACAGATTAGAATGAAGAAATTCGTAGGTATGAAAAGGAAGGCATTCGAATTCAAGGAAGGAGATTGGATTTGTCACAAACTACAACATCATTGGCAGAATTCTGTGAATGGTCGAGAATGTGAAAAATTGAGCAAGAGATTCTATGGGCCATATAGAATTACTAAAAAAATCAACACAGTAGCATACAAATTGGCCTTGCCAATATGGAGCTCCATTCATCCAGTCTTTCACATATCACTCTTAAAGGCGATAGTGTGTGTAATTAGAGATGTTGACCGGGTGGAGCTGTCAGAGTTAGCCTAAGATGCCGACTAATACTGATTCCGTGCCGAGTTGTCGGGTATTGTATTGAAAAATAAAGCAACGACGAACTGAACAAGTACTGGTGGAATGGCAAGGAATGGGATGAGACACGGTTAAGGCAATAACAAGTCTAGACCCTTCAACGAACCTTAAGGACAAGGTTAGATTTGCAAGGGATGACGATGTTATGGTAGAGTTGAATGGTGCCGTAATTAAAGAGCAATTGATTAAAAATTTATTGGTGGAAGACCAGTCAACCGAACCCACGAATATCAACCCCGATCTAGACGACCAACCTGCACCCACGGATCAGGGTCAACCAAAACGGTTACAGAAGTCTACTCAACAATCAGACTTTATTTACAATTAATAGCAATTAATATAATAAACGAGGAGTTTCTTTGGAATTTTGTTTTAAATTCCGTGGATTTGAATAAGAAAGTATCAATTGAAAATCAATCTTTCGACCTTCTCCATCCAGTTTCCCTTGGGATGATCTTCTTCCTTCTAATTCCGACGACATTTTCGTAATATGTCATTACAGTCAATCGATCGACTAGTTTCGAATCGACAAAACTAGGATCCACTGAATGACGAAACCACCCTCATTAGTTGGCGGTAGTATATCGTCCAAAACAATCAAATAAGAATACAATTTAGACTTTTTAATTTTTTTTATTTCAATACAATTTCAAGATTGTAATTGCAGTTGTTTTTTCGTTTCTATTTATTGATTTCAAATATAATTTTATAAATTTATATTAAAAATAAAATAACAAATAATAAATATATATTATAAAGAAAAACAAAAACAAAACAAAAATATTGGCGGTAGAAATATTATAATACTGTTTTCCCAGGTCAAAAATAATTGTCGACACCTTTAACGCTAATATAAGGTCCAAATTTTAATTTCTCAGGAAATCAATATTGGTACCTCTGCCTAAGGGTGGTAACCGGGGACGGTGCTGTTATTTTGCCCCGGTTTTTAATTCCAAGATGATAAATTTAGGTAGGATCAAGATTTCTTAGGAGATCTTTACTAAGCATTGTCAATTAGGGAATTTTTTATTTTAAAAGATAAAAATTGGTTTTTCTAATACGATATTACTTATGGCTAATTATTTTGTAGATAAGGTTTTTTTGTAGAAGTTTTGGCAAGAAATTTTCAAACAAACAACGATTAGGATGTCTATGGCCAATTACTCGGAGATGGATGACCAGACGGAGACCCTCAACAAAACGGTAGAAATTTACCACAGGGAAGCAGTTCTTGACAATCGCATGGTTATGATATAACACCGCATACCATGGATGACCACCACTGGGTTGGGTACCTTACAGTCTCGGCAATTCCATAGTTGAATTAGTGGACCGCGAGATAACTCGGAGATAAGAAATTGTTAAGGAATTAAGACTTCATTTGCAAAGTGCTCAAGATCTCATGAAGACGAAAATGCTGATCTTGAAATGAAACAATTCGAATTTTGGGTGAGTGACTGGGTATCGTTAAAACTTGAACCTTATCGGCATAATCCAGTTAATCATCGAATTTGTGCAAAACTCTGCAAATGTTTTTATGGGCCCTTCCATATCATAGCAAAAATTAGCACGGTAGCTTATCGATTGGCACTATCGGAAGGAAGCTCTATTTTTCCAGTATTTCATATTTCTCTGCTCAAACCATTTTCGGGGGAATTAAAGAATAATCAATTAATGTTTGGAACTACCTCTTCAGGCATTGATTGACATCCAGTAGTAGTGGGATATTACATCATTTTTTACAAGGAGAAGTCTCAAGAATAAGTTTTGGTACAATGGTCGGGGTTACCTCAGGAGGATCAGATCTGGGAAGAATTGGGATGGATCAATTATCTGGATCTGAGGTCCAACCTTGAGGATAAGTTCTGTACGTGCAGCAGGGGTAGGTAATATAAATAATGTGGAAGCTTTGCTACGTAAGGAATTAAATAGTAGCTTGGACTCAGACGTAGATGACGTCCCGACACTACAAGAAATAAGACCTTGTATAGCGGACTGAATTTGGGCTGGCTTTTTCCGCCCGACTCCCCGAATACTTATCATGGCGGACATCCACCATGATAAGTCAATTTAATCGGGTTAATTTTGGGGGAAGTTCGAAATTTTGGACGGGACTTTTTAGATGGCGGATATCCACCATCTAAACACCGCCATCGAAACTAAATTGAAACCGCCATCGAGCCCAAGTCCTTCCTCGACGGACTGAATCAATTGATGGCGGATATTCTTCATCAAAAAAACTGAATTGATGATGGCGAAAATCCGTCATCAAAAGGCCGCCATACATTGTCCTTTTATTTATAGTGCGGATACTTTGCTTAGTGGAGGATCCGGATCATGGGAAAGTATCGAACAATGGACGACATGCACGACAGAGGAAAATAACACGATTCCTCGATTTTAATTATTAGTAGTTAAATAAAGTAGTTAATTATGATTGCCCTATTCAATGTAATCCCCAAGCCGCTCTTCGTTCGGCCAATAACTAAATACCTTCAATAATGTCACCTACTCTCAGGTCGATCCCTCACTGTTGGCACAACCCTTCCCAGAATTATCCACAGCGTGTCACCAGTCTTCACAGTAAAAGAAGATATAGCTTCCTCGCATATCCTCCATGTCACAAAGAACACATCTCGTTGGACATTCACTTACCAAATTCCGTAATCGACTAAATGTACATGTAGCCTATTCCACCTAAATCGACATAGTAATATAGCCATTTTCGATGATTTTGACACCATATACCATCCACCATTACCAGTACGTCCTCCTCCATTGGTGTTTTCAATATCTCATTAATAACCAACGACGACCCTAGCCCCTTACCACACCAAATCGCCTCATAATCTGCATTGCATTTCATGATCTTAGCCGTATCCTTCCGATGGCGAATTATGTCCGACCAAACCGGTTGGATGTCAGCTAGAGCTTTATTTTTATTATATCGTTGTCTCATCCAATTGCCCCAAATAAACCGGCACTCGTCCAAATAGTATTGTCTTTTAAATTGTCGTTACCTTGGTCAACATCTGCATAATAATTAATACTTCGTAATGCCAAATAAAATTTAGAGAATTCACGTTGAAATTAGAATGGTCTAAGTCTATTTTTTATTTTCACATTTAGTCCCACATCGAAGGAGTTAAAAAGTTGGGTTTGGAAGAGAGCTATAAATAAAGGAGGATATTATAATAGATCCACTGAATGACGAAACCACCCTCATTAGTTGGCGGTAGTATATCGTCCAAAACAATCAAATAAGAAGAATCCCTTTTGCCAATTTAGACTCTTTAATTTCTATTATCACAACTAATTTTTAATTTTTTTTTTCAATACAATTTCAAGATTGTAATTGCAGTTATTTTTTCGTTTCTATTTATTGATTTCAAATAGAATTTTATAAATTTATATTAAGTAATAAAATAACAAATAATAAATATTATAAACAAAAACAAATAAAAATATGAGCGGTAGAAATATTATAATACTGTTTTCCCAGATCAAAAACAATTGTGACGCCTTTAACGCTAATATAAGGTCCAAATTTTAATTTCTCAGGAAGTCAATATTGGCCGGTACCTGCTCGTCCTAAGGGCAGATATCATCACCGGGGCAAAATATCTTCCCTTAGGAAATTAATTTATCATCACCGGTACCTGCACGTCCAACACCGGGCCCTCCCGTTCTGCAACCAGCAACTCCGAAGAAAGTTGCTTTTGAATCCGATTCGGATTAATAATTAATCCGAGTCGCCCCGAAACGTTTGACGATTTTCAAAATATATAGTCAAATTTATCTATTTCGAGATTTTTTAATTTTTGGTAAAACCATATTAGGTCTTATTTCTTGTAGTGCCAATTGCGTTCCTTGGTCCTTTTAATTGTCGTTACCTTGGTCAACATCTGCATAATAATTAATACTTCGTAATGCCAAATAAAATTTAGAGAATTCACGTTGAAATTAGAATGGTCTAAGTCTATTTTTTATTTTCACATTTAGTCCCACATCGAAGGAGTTAAAAAGTTGGGTTTGGAAGAGAGCTATAAATAAAGGAGGATATCATTTGTTTGAAATCATACCTTTCTCGGCCTTTTGGCTAAGATCAAGTGTAGTATCTGTTCTTATCAGTTTAATATCTGATACGTGGGTCATCGATTCACATGATATTAAATTAATTTTTCTATGGGGAGAGTCCATTACAATAGCTTGCTATTGGGACTTTCGAATGTCTCCTTTGTGTTGCACTATTACATCGGTTGGCATATCCCTACCAATTTTAAAATTTAATTTTTTCTTTAATGTTTATAATATCAGATAGTTTATAGAGCAGGATTTGTAGATTTTTGTATTATATTTTATTACCCTTCAATAACTAGCGTGTATTCTTCAATAACTAACGAGGTTTATTTCTCACCAACTAGCACCGTTTGTCGGACTAGAACTATATCTTTTTGAACCACTAGAATTATTTAGTTTAATTGTATTAAGTCCCACTTGCACCACGTACAATCCATGTATGCTCCACATAGGATAGATAGTTAGTTGTAACAGATTGTAACCAATTACAGCTTTAAATATAGATCAAATGTAATTACAGAAAGTTGTTCTTCTCCGATGACGAATCAAACGCCATTCTCTTCCGTTGCGACGAAGCCGATTAGATGCGTTCTTCTCGAGAAAGGTAATTACTTCTCGTAGGAGATGCAATTTTGCGCGATGTTACACGGATTTGATTTAATGAGCTACGTACGTTCGCGAGGACGTCAATCTTATATCACCGGAGACGATCCAGCATGATCAGTTGATATTGAGATGGATTTTAACTGGGATATCGACATCGATTGTTCCTCAAGTACATGGTGTCGTATAGAACTTCCGCCGGTATATGGTCGTACTTACAATGTCTTTACCCTGACTCGGGTGCCACATCGCATATCACGAGCTTGGAAGATAACATTAAGTACCCACGGCAATATACTGGTAAAGACTGTATATATACTGCCGACGGGACCCCACTTCCAATTACCAAATCTGGTCGGAGTGTTGCCAAGATTAATGAATCGTCTTTAGTTCTTCATGACTTGTGCCCACTGCAACTCGAAATTTACTTTCAGTAAATAGGTTATGTTGCAATAATAACGTCTCTGTTTGTTTTGATGCACAGCGAGTATCGATCTACAGTTCGTGTGAGAGAAGACGGAGAACGGGGATATTACAGTAGAACACATTCTGGGTATAAATAGCAGTGGGCAGATATTTTAACAAAACCGCTATCACCAAAGTCCTTCCTAGCTATATTTACAGGATAAGATCGTCGGAGAAGCTCCGTGAGTCTGAGGGGGGTGTATGGAGCCACGTACAATCCACATATGCTCCACGTAGAATAGATAGTTAGTTGTAACATATTGTAACTAATTACAGCTTTAAATACAGATCAAATATAATTACAAAATAATTCAATTTTGATTAAGTTAACTATACTTCGTATAGTTTTAATGTATATTGGAAAATGGAAATTTCTTACATTGAGTAATTGACTAATGACTTTATATTTTTATTTAATCCAATTTTTAATCCCACATCGTTGTAACATGAGAATAAGATGGGAGAAGCTAAATATAAATATAGAATAATAACATCTTTATTGGATACTTACCTGGACGGGGTTTATGGTTGATCAAGAAGGGTCATGGCCTAGGTTGATGATCTCCATTGCACTTTGGAGAAGCATCAAGCTAACATCTTCCCAAGTGGGAGAGCGTACGTCATAATTTGTTACTTTGAGGGTACGCGTTCGTGCGGCCCTTGTCAATATTTAATTCAATATTTTCTCAATTATGAGTTTTGCAAAGCTATAAATTTTATAATTATAGAAAATTGTAATTAAAATTATTTTCTTTGCATGTTTTTATAATTTTTTTAAGGCATCATAGTTTTTTTTTACAATACATATTTGTTTCAATGAGAAAATAAATTGACAATTGATATGGTGGGAGACTGCAATTAATATCGTGAGTTTTATACAAAAAACAACAACCCAAAGAAGTTCTAAAAAAGGCTAAGTCAATTATATAACGTATTCACGAAGATTAGTGGGACAAGTATTTTATCAAGAAAGTGAATTTTCATGTCATGCTATTCTGGTGATAAAGGTATTTACGATCCCTCATCAATCACATTTAATAAGGCCTAATACTTTTAAAGAGCCCCACGAAGATTGGACGCTCCTGTAGAGGGCAGAAGCAAATAACATCATACCAAAATGTGGATTGCCAACGTTCGGCAATACGCCGACTATGCAAATAGATGTTGACTAGGTAGAGACATTGAATCTAGAGATAGTTAGCGAAATGGGGTTTTGAGACAAAGACAACATGGAGAGGTCGACTCTTTGTAGAGACATCGACTATATAGTGAGAGTCAGTTACCTGCAATAGAAATGGCGTCTCAACATGGATACGTCGACTCCAAATAGAGACGTCAACTTCAGAGCACTCGTCGATGACCTGAAGTAGAGACGTCGACTCCAGAAGCTGTCAATGACCTAGAGTAGAGACGACATGTAATCTAGAAAACTATCCTTGAAGAAGGCGGTTGCCAAGGTCTGACCAATAAATAAGTTTGGTGTCCCCTCACGAAGGGGGGGTCAGAATTCTTGGAAAGTTAGGATGAAATCTTGGATAGTTAGAATTCTTTGATAATAGAACGTGATCCTGAGAGCAAATGATTTCAAGAGACTGCAGAGAATCCATTTCTATAAGTGAATAATTAGTGAAAATGACCTCATCATCAAGTTCTCAAAACAAAGTTTGAGTTGTAAGAGAAGAACGTCTTCCATTTATTTTCTTTCTTCATATAACATGCTTTACGGAACTGACCTAAGATTTACGGGACAGAAGCAAGGAAAATAACAAAAAACTAAATTGACCTGATGGAATTCTGGCACCTCCGATCAGTTGATCGGAAGATCAAATGAAAACGATACGAAATCAATACTCTTCTCAAACGTGATGGATGATAGCAAAACCTTGAACAAGAATAAAGAATTCAGAGATATATTGGACCTCGCTATACTCAGCACTCGCTGGACGAGATCATCAAAGAATTCCGAAAACCAGTTCGTCGGAGACTCTATATGTTGGACAGGGTAGAAACCTTGAGCTTTATTTGTATTTTCTCAAAATTACATTTGGTGTCCATTTTATAAGGGAATTTAAAATTTAGTACAAAATTAAAAACTTGTTACACCTACTAAAGAAAATTTAATACCTAATTACAAATAAAAGAGTCATTATTAAATTGGGTCAGAGCTTTCCTTACCCGCTCCGACCTTTTGATTGGTTACTCTTCTAAAACCTTTTCTTTATCCTTCGATACGGATCCCTTGCTGTTATCGGGCAGGTAATGCCTCTTTTGAAAGTATCGTGGATCCCTTGTTTCTATTTGCTTCTTCCTGTTCTTCTCTGATCCTTCTCAATCATCCGACTCCCTTTCTTCCCTATGTTCTGATATTTTCATTTTTAATTCTTGTTGATCATCAACTGTTTCTTCATCAATCAATCTGCGGATGTCTGATACAACTGTTTCTGATGGAAGATTTACTCTATCAATTTTCCCTGATATTATTGGTGTTTTACTTTAAGAAAAAAATTCATCAGTGCATTCATCTGTTCCCTTTAATTTCTTTGAAAAGACACCAATATTTATGAACCATTGATAATGTGTGTTGGTATGTATGCAATTTTGTATGTATTAAGTGAAAAGGAAATTTTAGAATTGATAATACCATAGGAGCTTCCTGCAGCCATGTGTGCTTGTCGTGAATCCTCTCTTGAGACCTCCCTGTGAAAGTTTGGATATGAGCTATTCTCTGGTTATGTAGCCTCCTTCTGGTTTATCTTTGCTTGTTTCTTTTGTGTTGCTTTCATCATCTGAGTGTGCATTTGCATTGTTGCTTTGGTATATGGGTTTGCAGTTTCCCTTTCCTTTGTTTTTGTATTCTTTGTTGTAACTTTTGCTACCAGAGTATTCGTTTCTTTCTCTTCTTTCCTTGCTGAAGTCTACTCCATCTAGCTTGTGACATGATAGGAAACCATGTTCATAAAAGAAATTTACAAAGTGTGCCCTCCTTTTTTTGCATCTTGTGTAATAAGATCCCCTGGTCTACTATCTTCTTATGTGTTGGTCTGAGTGTGTAAGGTGGTGTTTTGGTCACCACCATAGTAGAAGTTTCAGTGGTAGATATCTCTCTTTATTGTTCATCTGTGATTACCAATGTGAATGTTTCATCTACTCTACGGGGTACAGTGCTTTCTTTCTTAGTATCTTCCCTCTTATTGTCATATAAAAATCATTGAGTCCTGTAGTGAAGTTTATCAGTCTTTCCATATTTTCATTAAGTATGCAATTTGGATAATCACAGCAAGCAAAATCAGGTTGTGTCAAATCAATTCATTCCATAATATGGTTGTAGTCTGGTGTAGAAGCAGGTGACTAGTTCTCCTTCCTTTTGGAATCAATTTGTTATCTGATTCTTTAGTTGTGAGATGAGTAGCACATTAGACCTTCTTTATTTCTGTTTTTAAATTCTCTAAAAGAGCTTATGTATTTTTTGCAAAGATTGTACTACTTCTGATTTTTTGTGTGCAGCTATTTAGTATCCATGTTGTGATATGGTCGTTGCACCTATTCTGTGGGATAATCGTGTAGTTGTCGTTTTCTAATTTTGGCTTCTTGAGTGATCCATTAATGAAACCAATCTTGTTAAATTTTCACAAAGAACGTTCTTTGTGCAAAGTGCTCTTTAAATTTTCACAACCCATGTTTGATAGTTTGGGCCATATAGTGGTGTTACTAATAGTGTTGTGCTTGGGTTGTCACTCCTAGATATGTAATAGGAGATATCATCATTGACCTTGAATTCATTATTTTTCTTTGCCATTGCAGATGCAGTGTTGAGGAGGAGACAGATCATGAAAGCAAGAGAGGTGAGGAATCGTAATACTCATATTATTGATCCTCCTCTTGGAGAATGGATTGATTGCTTTTCGTATTTTGACCTTGAAAAGGATGTGAAGGTAAAATATATATAAGAGGATTAAAAGTGGGAAATATGATGCTTGGGCATATGAAATAGAAAAGGATGATTATGATCCTTTTATTGAGCATGCCTTTTGGAGTGATCCTGATAGTGTGCTTGCAGTAAAAATACCATTTCTTCCCTTTCCAAGGGGAATGCGATGTGTGAGAGGTTGATTTGGTGTATTTTCTCTACTTTTTTGGTCCTTTTTTTTGACGTAAAAACTTTCTTCCTCCTTTATATAAAGAAAGAAAAAATATCTATCGTAAATAGTTTTAGCAGGATACCTTCCGCTCTGATACCATAATAGATTTGTGATACAAATACAAACCTTAATTATATTGAAATACTGAAATACAAGTATTTATTGAATGAAAACAAAGTATTATATTAACTGTTACATAGCTTGAGCGGGTATATTGCAGAGTGAATTACTTGGTATTAATGATCGTACTATGTGGACGGAGAGAAACTTCGATGACACACAGTGCAAGGATCTGGCAACGACGTACGGATTGAAGAAGAATAGCAAGAGAAGGTGTTGATGATATTTAACAATGTGTGTTAATAATAGAATCAAGAGGTAAGGAATGAGAATGATTAGTGTATCTAATTATAGACGTTGATTAGCAATGTCTATAATTGGGTGTGATTAATGTTTTCTTATAAGAATTGATTTGGAATTGAGAGTAATTGATTTGGATGATTTGGAATTGAGAATT
Source organism: Zostera marina (assembly GCA_001185155.1). Classification (NCBI taxonomy): domain Eukaryota; kingdom Viridiplantae; phylum Streptophyta; class Magnoliopsida; order Alismatales; family Zosteraceae; genus Zostera; species Zostera marina. The sequence goes on along the minus strand of LFYR01000338.1, from coordinate 100,856 downwards.
GTATGTTGACCGTTTGAAATAAAAGGATATATGTCTGAATTTGGATTTCTACGGGGACTACCTCAGATACTGCTTTTCTGCCGACAGTTTGGATACCTAGTTATATAGATGTTATAGGTGTTGGATCGTGAGCCGAGGCTATAAGGAAGGATAATAGCCTCTTTTCGATTAGGCAGGTTAAATGCGGAATTACCAGTAAATACTTGATACACAAATGGTTGAATAACAATAAAAATGATTATAATATTATATTTTACAATATAATATTATATATATTTATACTCTTGCATTTTCTCTTCAAAGCTTACTACAATATATAGACTCTGAGTCAACTTATTAGATAGTGATTTATAAACAACTGTAGTATATAGATACTAAGTTATATTATAAGTGCACGTTGTAATATAGAGTAAAGGACCAGTTAACTGGATATAAAATTATAAGTAAATAGCTGACCAGATAACTGGATATATATGATAATTAAGTAAATATCTGACCAGGTAACTGGATAGAGATTTGAACAATAAATATAACCTCAGAACTTGACCAGATAACTAGATGAGGGATCTGCATAAAGTAGTCAACCTCTATGCTTGACCAGATAACTGAAAGATGGATCTTTTTAATTAAGTGTTGTTTTAGATAATAATTAAAACTAAAGTTAACAAAGAACAACACAGAAGATTTATACGGTTCACCCAAACAAGGGATAATCCAGTCCCGACAAACTATCGAAATTCACTGGCCTAAAGGTAATGACAAAACCTTAGAGTATCAATGAAACTCTTAAAAACATTTTTAAGGTTTAAGGCTAACATCGCTTAGGAACCAGTCTTTTACGGGTAGACTCACACCTTAGAGTATTATGGAACTTCTAAAAACCTCTAACTTTTACGGTTAAGTTAGTACCTTAGAGTATCAAGGAACTCTTAAAAACCTCTCTAAGCTTTAAGGCTACTTTGCTTAGGAACCAGTCTTTTACAGGTAGACTCACACATTAGCTAGAGTATTATGGAACTCTTAAAAACCTCTAACTTTTACGGGTAAGTTAGAACCTTAGAGTATCAAGGAACTCTTAAAAACCTAGAAATCTTTCAAGGTAGATTCGACCTAAGAGTTTTCCCGAAAACTCTATAAAACCAAACAAGAGCTTTATTATGGTTGAACTCAAAAACCTTCTCTCACACTTTGGTGATATTGAGACAAACCTCTCAACCAAAGTGGACACATACAAGAGAGGATTAGAGGAGTGGAATATTAAAGCACACAAAACTTTTTACTTGTAAAGATGAACAAGAGAGTAAGAAGTAGAAATTGAAGAGCTTTTAAAGTTTTTGGAAGCTTAAACACTTGAGAGCTATTGGAAGCTTGGAAACTTGGAAGTGATAGTACAAGGTCCAACACACAGACCATAGTACTAAAAGACGTATCCCAAAGTATCTAATACTCAGAGGAGGGGGAGTACTGGTGATACAGTATCCCGAACCTGGTCACAACCTACCAGCAACTAGAAGTCCGGATAGCCTAAGATGAGTTAAGGTACCTATTCTAGGGTTTGGGAGATACCAAGTCGAATCCTAGGAAGATCGACTTTCCTGAGGATCGACTTCCCTGGGATCGACTTCTGAATAAAGTCGATCACCAGGAAAGTCGACCCCCAGAAAGTCGATCTCTGGAAAGTCGATCTCGGGCCCCGATCTGATCAATTAGGCAGTTAGGCGGTTACTGCCCAAATGACCAGATTACCCCCACAAGAACCCCTATAAATAGAGGGCACCCCCACTCATTGAAGGCAAGTCATTTTGGAGTAGAAGAATTCCTAGCGAAGTAGAGCTCTGCACACTTGAGTTCCGGTCCGGTTTCCCGCGGAGTTCCCCGCTTGGCGCTTGCTTGCGCGTCTTGGAGTACTGGTCGAGTTTCACCCCCATCAGTTGGCGCCGTCTGTGATTCAAAGATACTCACGACAAAAGCTCCTCGACTTTTTCGAAAAAAGTGATCGACTTTTTTTCCAAGTCGCCAGCTAGGGAGTCTCGCGAGGAAATCAGCCAGCAAGGGATTAACTTTTCAGAAGATCGACTTTTTTCTTTCAAGGAAAAAAGTCGATTCCTCAAGGAGCTACGCTTTCAGGCTATGACTTCCAAGGAATCCTCCAAGTGCACTAGGGATCGACTTTTTTGAAGATCGACTTTTCTCCAAGCAAAAGTCGAACACTCTTTTCAAAAAAAGTCAAACACTCCAGGATGGTGGTAACTCGAAGCACTTCCCAAGGAGGAGGAGCAAATTCTCAGGAGGCACCAGAGCAACAGCCTGGCAACTCAAAAACTAAAAGGCCAGTGGGTCGACCACCCAAGGGCAACAAGAACAAAAGGACTCCCACGGGACCTGAGGCTGAACCCGAAGGTGAGCCCGAGCAAACTCTCCAAGTTTCAGCAGGAGGGGAGAATCTGAACATCACGGTTCAGGCAATAGCTGAGGTCATCCGACTCCTTGCTGAGAAGGAGAAACCTTCGGAAGAACAACCTCAAAAGGGGAAATCCACGAGCAGCAAGGAACCAAGGGTTGCAGCATCAGAAACCACTCACGGGTTTGTAAAGATGCCTATAGATGAGCTGGAGAAGATGAAGGAAACCATAATAAAAATGAGCGAGAAAATAAAGGATATTGAAAAATCCAAAGCATCAATATACCATTCAAAAGCTCAGACCTCAAAGCAGGCCAAGGCGCAACAGGAGGTGTCGAGTCATAGAGCAGCACACTCCAGCGCACCATTACCTCGCAAACCAGAGGAGCAACCTAAACCTCCTCCTAAAAAACCCGTATATGAAGAAAGCACGAGAGACACAGAAGGAGGAGGCGAGGTCCCAAACTGGCTAG
>LFYR01000338.1:87456-97882 GCA_001185155.1 Zostera marina | reverse complement strand
GGATGCCTGCACAAATCATTAATGATAAAACCAGCACCTCTGAAATTCAGGCTACCCAGGCTACAGATCTATGATGGGAAGATGGACCCAGTGGACCATATAAATATATTCGTGGGGGCAATGCAGTGGGCCACATCAAGGGATGACATCCTATGTAGAGCATTCCCAGGAACATTGAAAGGGCCTACATACAGATGGTTCGTCGAACTGCAGCCAGGGAGCATAACAAGTTTCGAGAACTTGAAAAAGAAATTCGTTGCCCAACATTGTGGAAACACAAGGGTCAGAAAGGGCACGGAATCACTGTTTGCAATCAAACAGAATGGAGATACGCTCCGGAATTACACAACCAGATTAACGGAAGCCATGCAAAAAGTCTCCGACCTAAACACAACAATTGCAATATGCGCATACTCAAAGGGGCTTGACATGAACACACCATTAGCAATAAAGCTAAATGTTAGTAATGTAAAATGCATGGAAGATCTGCTAACAAGGCCCAGAAATATATAAATTCTGAAGAGTATGAGAAAGAAAAAGAAAAAGAAAGAGGTGCCATAAGTAACAAAAAAGCATATGAAGCACCAAAAAAGAAATTTGAGAAATTTGAGAAAGGAGAATCATCCTGGAGACCAAAACACGATGGAAAGGTCTATCAGACATCTGAGGAGTTTAGGAAACTAAGGTATCCGAAGTATAAAGACTTAGGATTCACGGTTTTCAGCACTCCAAAAGAGGAAATCTACAATAGAGAAAAAGGAAAAATAAGGTTTCCTCAACCAGAAGAGTTAGACCCTGCAACAAAAGAAGCTCGAACAAGGAGGAACAGGTATTGCAAGTTCCACAAGGATTACGGGCACAACACAGAAAACTGCAGGGAGCTAAGCACCTTCCTGGATACACAAGTAAAGGAAGGAAAGCTAAAACAATACATAAACAAAATAGAAAGGCGGCGACAAGGCTGCAAGGACCCAAAGAACAAGGGTAAGCGCCAACGCTCAAGAAGTCCCGATTCAGACACTGACCACAAAAGAAGGGTGATAAATTTAATCTTCGGTGGAGGATCAGTAGGAGAAAGCAGAAGTTACTCGCGCAAGGTAATGCAGACTACCACGGTACCAAAATCTAAGAAAAGATCGTACCCAAGCGAGGAGATAAGCTTCTCTGAGGAAGATCTGGACAACGTGGTCAGCCCACATGAGGATCCGCTAGTAATACAAGTGGATATCGGGGATGATTTAAGTCTGAATAAAGTAATGTTGGACAATGGCAGCTCAGTAGACATACTATACCTAGCTGCATTCGAAAAAATGGGCTACAAGGTGGATCAGCTAACCCCGGCCAAGGAAGCCATTTATGGGTTCACAAACATAAAGGCCCTAGTAGCAGGAGCCATCGATCTACAGATATCCTTGGGAAAAAGAAACGGAAGAGTATCACGCACGGCACACTTCATCGTGGTCAATATAGACTCTCCGTTCAATGGGATCTTGGGCAGACCAAGCATTCACGGTTTTAAGGCAATACCGTCATCTTACCACCAATGCTTCAGGTACCCAGGAAAAGATGGCAAAATGGCAACAGTTTTTGGAGCACAGAAAGACTCCAGAAACTCGTACAGGAAGGCAACTAAAATAGCCAAACCTATAACCCTGTACATCCAAGAAAGAGAGGAGGAAGAAGACACAACCTCAGCTAATCAAGTTGAGGAGGTCAAACTCTCAAAAGGAGGAGTCCTGATAGGCAAATCTTTATCCTCCAAGTTGAAAAAATCACTACTGCAACTGTTAGAAACTCATGTGCACACATTTGTATGGGAAGGGGAAGCACCCTCACAGGTACAACGTACTATAACATATCATGAACTCAACATAGACAGTAGCTTTACTCCTGTACGGCAGAAGCGAAGAATACTCGCAGCTGAAAGGAAGGAGGCAACACAGGCTGAAATTGAAAAATTAATCAAAGCTGGGCACATCCGGGAAGTTAAATATCCAAAGTGGTTAGCAAACCCAGTCATGGTTAAAAAATCTAATGGGAAGTGGAGGATGTGTGTAGACTTCACAGACCTCAACAAAGCATGTCCAAAAGACAGCTATCCACTCACATCCATCGACAGATTAGTAGATGCAGCATCAGGAAATGAGTTGCTATCTATGATGGATGCACATTCAGGGTACAACCATATCCTAATGAAAGAAGATGATGAGGAGGCCACATCGTTCATCACAGAATGGGGGACATATTGCTACAAAGTCATACCTTTCGGCCTACGAAATGCAGGAGCAACCTTCCAAAGGCTAATGGACAAGGTTTTCAAAAAGCAGGAAGGAAGAAATGTCCTGGCATACGTAGATGACATTCTGGTGAAATCCAAGAAAGCAGATGAACACCCAAATGATCTGAAAGAAACCCTGGAAACTCTGCAGAGTTACGGGATGAGGTTAAACCCTGCCAAATGCAGTTTCGGAGTACAAGAAGGAAAATTTCTTGGATTCTATGTAGGGCAGAAAGGGATAAAACCAAATCCAGATAAAATAGCAGCAATACTAGAAACAGCACCACCTCGAACAATAAAGAAGGTACAAAAGCTGAATGGAAAAATCAATGCCATGAGTCGGTTCATTTCCAAAACAGCAGACAAGTGCAAACCCTTTTTCCAGTTATTAAAAACTAGTCAAAAAGGGGCAATAATATGGACCTCAGAGTGTGATGAGGCATTTCAACAACTCAAAACACATCTGGCTTCTCTACCACACCTAGTTCACCAAAGATAGGGGAGGAATTGTACGTCTATGTAGCAGCTTCAGAGGAGGCTATCAGTGCAGTTCTAATATGTCAAAGGGACAGTGAACAAATCCCGATATATTATCACTCAAAAAGGCTACAGGGGGCAGAAACAAGATATCCTCCAGTGGAAAAGATAGTCCTAGCAGTAGTACATGCAGCACGCAGATTCAGAGCATACTTTCTGGCGTATACAATTAAAGTCTTAACAGAACATCCACTCCGCAGAATCCTCCACAGGCCAGATACTTCCGGAAGATTGACGAAGTGGGCACTGGAGTTAAGCAAGTTCGATGTATATTTTGTTTCTGCCACAACCATCAAGGGGCAAGCAGTAGCAGACTTTATTGTAGACATGACCCAAGAAAGCAAAGAAAAACCTTGGATAGTAGAGGTTGATGGCTCAAGCTGCAGTACAGGTGCTGGAGTGGGAATAAAGATAATCACTCCAGACCAAAGAATATATGAACATTCTATCAGATTACAATTCTTAGCTACGAATAATATAGCAGAATACGAAGCTGTAATCCAAGGCATGAGAATCCTCAGAAGGTTGGGAGCCTGTTCAGTAATCATTAGAACAGATTCTCAACTAGTGGCTCGGCAATTCACAGGAGAGTTCACAGTTAAAGAACCCCTGATCGTATAGTACGCAGCCACACTAGAAAAAGTCAAAAAATAATTCACCAAGGTTGAAGTAGAGCAGATTCCAAGGAGTCAAAATAACTCTGTTGATGCCCTGGCAAAGCTAGCATCTTCTTTCGAGGGGGGACAGAGAGAGATACTAGTTGACTCAGCATCTATACCTTCATGTAACTTGATCACGATCCAGGCAGAAGACTGGAGGAAACCCTTGATAGAATACTTCGAAGGGCAGAAACTTCCTGAAAACAAGAATGAAAGGCGCAAGTTGCAAACACGCGTTTCAAGATTCTGCCTGATCGGTGACATTCTGTATAAGAAATCCTACGATGGACCTCTAATGAAATGTGTCTCAACAGAAGGACAATTCATTGTAGAGGAGATTCATCAGGGGGTATGCGGAATACACCTGGGGGGAGATCTCTAGCCCAAAGAATAATAAGGCAGGGATACTTCTGGCCCACACTGAAAAAAGATGCAGTCCTATTCGCAAGAAAATGCAAGGCATGCCAAATACACATAAACATACAGAGAAATCCTGCAACTCAGCTAACAGGGGTAGAAAGCCCCATCCTCTTTGCAATGTGGGGATTAGATATTGTGGGACCATTTCCAGTATCGATAGGTCAGGCGAAATTTATATTTAAGCGCCAACGCTCAAGAACAAATGGGTCGAGGCACTAGCTGTACCCAAAATAACTCAAGGAGCAGCAACAAAGTTTGTCTTCAAGTGCATAATGTGCAGATTCGGTGTTCCAATGCATATAGTGACAGATAATGGGACACAGTTTACCGGTGGGGAGTTTACGAGATTGTGCGAGAACATGGGCACTAGAATCCATTTTTCATTGGTATACAGACCACAGGGTAATGGGCAAGTAGAGGTCACAAACAGAGCCATTGTTCAGGGACTGAAGAAAAAGGCCGAACAGGCCAAAGGTTCGTGGGCAGATCTACTACCAGAGATCCTGTGGGCGTATAGAACCACTGAAAAGACACCCACCGGAGAAACCCCGTTCTCACTAGCATATGGAATGGAAGCACTAATCCCAACAGAACTAAGCATTCCAACAGTCAGAGTGTTATCCTATGACATGGAATAAAACATGAGATCATGCACGACAACTCTAGACTTGGTGGATGAGCTAAGGGATAATGCACAGGCAAAGAATGCAGCTTACAAGCAAAGTATCGTTAGATATCACGACAAGAATGTCAAGGATAAAGCGATAAGAAAAGGAAGCCTAGTATGGAGAAGAGCAAGTGTCGGCAGAAAGGACTGCTCCAAAGGCAAATTAGGCGTAAATTGGGAAGGACCATATGTGGTGGAGGAGGAACTCCGACCAGGCACGTACAAGTTAAAACGGGAAGATGGAACAGGCATTCCCAGCACTTGGCACGCAGATAACCTACAGTTATATTTTTAACAATAAAGTAGGACTATGTGTTACTCATTGTAAATAGTTTGAACTACTTGACTAATGTGTTAGCTATTTTACTAATAAACATCACTCAAAAAAGTACATTCCATATATTGATTTAAAAAGAGAAGTACAAAGGAATGTAATATACAACAAGGATACAAAAGATGAAGGATCTATTTAGTACTAGGGGGAGAGATGAATCTTTAGAGCCATTATCATCTTGGTCTTCTACAGAAAAGTCTTTATCAATGGCATTGTCTCCCGAAACCCCCTCTTCTTCATCTTCACCTTCATCCTCGTCTTCCACAAGCGCCCGATCTCGTATCTCAGTGGCCTCTTTTGGGTACTTGCGGGCCCAGCGGTGGACATCCTCGGCCTCAAAACCAGGAAACACATGAGGGCCCAGGTCCACCAGATCGTTGTAATCTCGCACGTTGGCAAGAAAATCAATCCTGGGCTTCTCCAGATGTTCGTTCATACGTTGGAGCTCCTCAGTCTTTTTCTGGTCTTCTTCTGCCAGTCGCTTCATCTCAGTTTGGCAATCATCCAGCGACTGGGAGAGCTTCTGCCTTTCCTCTTCCCCTTCGTTCAACCGTTGAGTAAATATATCATTCTGCACCATAGTAGAACGAAGGGTTGCCTCAGTATTCTCAACCTGCCGGGTGATGTCGACAATCATCGACTCTTTAATTGAAACCCTGGCACGCTGAGCCTGGCATTCTAGCTCCACAGCTCCCAACTCCCCGTTGACTTTGGAGAGTTCCTGCTCTTTGTCTCTCAAGAGATTTTTCTGAGCAGCCCAGTCCTCAGCCAACCTTTTGTTGGTAGCAGAAAGAGTAGAGGCATATGAAGCTTTTTGCGCAACCTCGCCTTCCAGATCCTGGCATCGGCGCTTCACTCTCTTCAACTCGTCTTCCAAAGACTGGTAGTCACGAAGACGAGACAGGTAAGAGAGGCGGCCCTGAAACAAATAAGCGAGCTGCAAAAAGAGAAAGAGTAAGTAAGAGCAGGCTCATGAAAATGACAGAAATAAAATACTCACGTTGCTCAGATTCTGTCCGATTTCCTCGACAGTCCGGTCCATCGGATACCCAGAAATAGTCCGCAATGTAGCTCAGGCAGCATCCGTGTCAGCGACCATCGGAAACTTGGTCCCATAATTCCGGGGATGGGAACCTTGATAACCCGGCATCTGTGTCTCCCGGGTAGAATCATAGGAGTATCGACCCCGGGAGGACTCCCCAGCATAATATTTCCTACGTGGAGGAGTTCGTCGCCTGGGGGAGTGTCTCCTCGTTTTCCTCGGAGGAGAGGAGTCGGTCCTTGGGGGAGGGGTCTTTCTCTTGTCATTTTTGCTTCTTTTTCCCTCAGACCCCTCTGGCTGGACATCCCTTCCAGCAGTTCTTTCTCGCTCCTCTTCCGGAGTACGAAAGAAGGAAGCGAGCCTGGCAGCAGCAGGAGACTGCGCAGGAGTAGTCCCCACAGGTACCTCCCCTTCCTCAGCTTGTTGATCTTCTTCAGGAGGAGTAGGGGTGGGCGCCCTCGTATAGGCGTTCTCATGAGCACGGCGCCTCAAATGTTGGACATCAGAAGGTTTAGAGGCAGAAGCATAAACCTTCGTACCCGTCTCATTTTGCCCCACGCGTTCAGGGACACCTCCAGGGTTATGCATATAAAAATCTGCGAGAAATAAAAACAGAGTTAGTAAAAATGCATACAAATAAAGAATAGAAAGAAAAAAAAAACAAAGGAAGACCTTGTCGGTTAAAGGTATCATCAATCGCGTGACCAACAGGCACAGCGATGGGATGTAGGAAGGCCAGCCTTTGTACAAAAGTTCCCTCATCCTCGGTCAGAACAGGACGGGGAGTGGGCCTACGATCACTACTGGATGCAGGAAGAAGTCTACTACCAGGACATAGTCTGCAATCCACAAATATAAACTCACTCTTGTTCCGCCTGGTCGGAGGATCTTTCAAGAGAGCGGAGTGAGTAACAGAGGAGGCACGGCTGGCACATGCAATAAAAGGGCTGCCCTTCTTCGGATTTTGAAAAGTGAAGAAGTGGAAGAATAGCCGAGCAGTTGGGATTATGCCAGCATCCCTAAGGATATTTATAAATCCCCTAACATAAAAAAAGAAGGCAGCACCCATTTGAGAGATGCACAACCCGGAATACAAAAGAATCTCACTAACCAAGGAAGGGATCGGAAGGATCGAAAAGTTAGTGAAATAAATTCGGTGAAGTGCCAACATGAAATAGGGGGGCACATCACCAGTATTCTCAGAAGGATAGGCCCAGTACACTCTCTCTCTAAGCTCTAACCCCCTCAAAATTCTTTGGGCGGCATCTAGGGAAAGGGTGTTATAGCATCTACCCGCGTTGGAGGAGAGAGGGTAGCCCGGAATATCGGTCAGGGAGACTGCGCAGAAAGAACCATAACCAGTCCCGTACTCGCCCCAGTCGAGGATAGGGACAACATGAAAACCGTTGCGAATAAGAACGAACCACTGGCGCCAAGAGCCATCCATCTCCTGATAGAAGGATGGGGCGCTTTTCTCCTCAAAAGGAGAAGGAAAGGGGTACTTCTCCTCCGTCTCAGGAGAGTCCTCTAGAATGTGAACATTCTGACTACAGACTTCGGGAGGAAGTTGAGTAGAACCGTCTGTAGCCAGGGATGGCTCCTCCACAACAGGAACCTCCTCTGAAATAGAAGCCAAAATGGTAGTGGGAGGAGGAGTCCTAGTAGTAGAAGGAGGAGTGCCTCCAACTTCTACATCCCGCTCAGGAGAAGAGGAGCTGCAGGAGGAAGAACTCGAGCTCCCCGAGCTGGATGTAGAAGACCCCGAACTAGAACTCGAACTTGTGGAGGAAGAATGGGAAGAACCTACAAACAAAAAACAAATAAAAAGGTAAGTTACAAAAGAAAAATAATAACTTACTAGGTACAGACTTGCGCGTACGACGAGTAGAAAGAGTTTTTCGCTTACTTTCAACAGGAGAGGAGGAAGGCGACTCAATTCTAGGCTCGACCACGGCAGGAGCAGTCTGAACCTGAGGGCTAACAATAATAGCCAGCTCCTCGTTGGGAGGAAGGTCTTGCTGTGAATTTTTGTCAGAAGACATTATAACAACCTGCACGAAGAACATAATAGTTAGCTTAAATTATGTTAAGTTGGCAAAAGTCGATCCCAAGAAAAAGTCGATCCAGACTTCATGGAATCGAACTAATACAAGGAAAGTCGACCTCATAAGCCGATCCCAGGGAAGTCGACCTTCAGAAGACAAGGGCCTCAGGAAGTCGATCCCAGTAAATCCGACCCAAGGAAGACGACAACAAAAGTCGGACTCCAGGAAGTCGAACCAAGGGAATCACTTCGGGAAAGCAAAGGCTAAACCCATGAAAGTCGATCCCAGTAAAAATGGATCCAACTTTGGAAAGTCGATGACAAAGCGTCAAACTTCACAAAGTCGGACCACAGTCCAAAGGGGAACAACTTCGGAAAAGGACCAACTTTCAGAAAAGTCGGACCCCAAGGAAGTCGAACCCGGTGCAACCTCAGAAGAGCCCTACGATAAAAGTCGGACCCCAGAAAGCTGCACCTCCAAGGCTCAAGTCGAAGCCTTACACGCGCTGAAGTCGAAGCGGAGAAACTGGAAGTCGATGCGCAGAAAGTCGATCAGTCGGAGCGAAGGAAGTAGGTGGGAAACAAGTGAACCCCCCTCCGCTATTTATAGGGTAAAGTCGAAGACGAACTGTCGCGGGCACTGTTCATCCGGATTCACCCGTTGGGCCGAAAAGCCCACGGGCCCGGCAGGCCCAAGACGACCCGATCCGAGAAAAGACCCAAAATCCGACCAGATGACATCGACATTTCAGGAAAAAAGCATCGACATTTACCAAGGAATTTGAAACCTTCAAAATAGAAAGTCAGGATCGACATTCCGTAGAAAATTTAGTTCGACATTCCCAGAAGGGGGATAGACGTCGACATTTACCAAGGAATTCGAAACCTTCAAAATAGAAGGTCAGGATCGACATTTCGCAGAAAATTCAGTTCGACATTCCCAGAAGGGGGATAGACGTCGACATTTACCAAGGAATTCGAAACCTTCAAAATAGAAGGTCAGGATCGACATTCCGCAGAAAATTCAGTTCGACATTCCCAGAAGAGGGATAGACGTCGACATTTACCAAGGAATTCGAAACCTTCAAAATAGAAGGTCAGGATCGACATTCCACAGAAAATTAGTTCGACATTCTCAGAAGGGGGATAGACATTGACATTTACCAAGGAATTCGAAACCTTCAAAAGAGAAGGACAGGATCGACATTCCAGCACTATTCTGATCGACATCCTCAGAAAAAGATGAGATCGACTTTTGAACAACATCGACATTTCCAGGGAGAAATGAGGTCGACTTTTTGTACAAACTTCGACATCTTCAGAAAAGGATAGAATCAGCAGTCACACAACATCGACATCCTCAGAAAAAGATGAGATCGATTTTTGAACAACATCGACATTTCCAGGGAGAAATGAGATCGACTTGTTGTACAAACTTCGACATCTTCAGAAAAGGATAGAATCAGCAGTCACACAACATCGACATCCTCATAAAAAGATAAGATCGACTTTTAAACAACATCGACATTTCCAGGGAGAAATGAGATCGACTTGTTGTACAAACTTCGACATCTTCAGAAAATGATAGAATCGGCAGTCACACGACATTGACATCCTCAGAAAAAGATGAGATCGACTTTTTACAAACATCGACATCTCCAGGGAGAGACGAGATCGACTTTTTGTATAAACCTCGACATCTTCAGAAAAGTATGGTACATCACAAAGGAAGCGATGCAAAGACCCAGGGAATCGACTTTTTGACAAAAGTCAACAAACACCACTAGGATCGACATTTCACAAAAGTCGACCAAACTCAACAAGGGATCGACTTTTTCTTCCCACACAAGGGGGGTGTAGAAAAAAGAACCCCGGCAAGGTGAAGTTGCGGAAGCACACCAAGATAGAAGGGTGTAACACGAAATACTCCAGAGGAATCGTGGAAGTCCACAACTCGAGCGGCGATACGGCAGCAAAATGAACTGAGCCATACTAAGATATTTGAACTCCTACCATTACTGGACGCAGTAACAAAGTAGAACGCCAAATTAACTCTACCTACGGAAGAACGTGGGTAGAGAAAGTCTTAATGGTAACAGAGTCAGGATGCGTATCCCATCCAAGGAAAAGAGTGAACCTCACCTACGGAAACGTAGGTTAGACGAGGGATGTCCTCAAAAGTGAACCCCACCTACGGAAGAACGTAGGTTAGACGGGGGACACATGGGTTAAAGAGTGAACCTCACCTACGGAAGAACGTAGGTTAGACGAGAGAAATACTCAAGAGTGAACCTCACCTACGGAAGAACGTAGGTTAGACGAGGGATGTACTCAAAAGTGAGCCCCACCTACGGAAGAACGTAGGTTAGACGGGAGACACATCGGCTAAAGAGTGAACCTCACCTACGGAAGAACGTAGGTTAGACGAGGGATGTACTCAAGAGT
>LFYR01000338.1:70359-87170 GCA_001185155.1 Zostera marina | reverse complement strand
CAGAGGGGCAAGTGTTCAAGAGTGAACCTCACCTACGGAAGAACGTAGCTTAGACGAGGGACGTACTCAAGAGCAAACCTCACCTACGGAAGAACGTAGGTTAGACGAGGAATAAGCTCAAAAGGTGAACCTCACCTACGGATAAACGAAGGTAGACGAGGAATCACACTCAGCCTCAGTCGCAGAAAAGCGAGCAAAAGAAGGGGGCAAGTATTCAAATAATAATCTTCACCTACTGATGAACGTAGGTAGACGAGGAATCACACTCAGACTCAGTCGCAGAAAGGCGAGCAAAAGGAGGGGGCAAGTATTCAAATAATAATCCTCACCTACGGATGAACGTAGGTAGACGAGGAATCACACTCAGCCTCAGTCGCAGAAAGGCGAGCAAAAGGAGGGGGCAAGTATTCAAATAATAATCCTCACCTACGGATGAACGTAGGCAGACAAGGAACCACGCTCAACCCCTATCGCAAAAAGAGGGGGCAAATATTCAAAAAATAACACTCACCTACGGATGAACGTGGGTAGACGAGGGATCACACTCAACCCTTGTCGCAGAAAGGCGAGCGAAAGGAGGGGATCGGGTACTCTCAAAACCCGCCACAGGGAAGGGAACCCGAACAGTGCTCAAAGATAGCTCAGGCAAGGCGTCAAGGTGGGCAAGCAGGGTTCCGCGGGAAAATCAGGCCAGGCAGGTGCGCAAGGAGTATGCTTCGGCTAGGACGAACCGGACAATAGTTAGCAAAAGCGCATGACAACCTCCGTGGAAGCATAGATACAACCTCGCAGACGTAGATAGGGGGGGAATACTGGTGAGAGAGGATCTCGCATCTTGGAACATCACCAAAAACCCACATCCCAGCACGCAAAGAGAGGGGGAATACTGATAGTACAAGGTCCAACACACAGACCACAATACTAAAAGACGTATCCCAAAGTATCTAATACGCAGAGGAGGGGGAGTACTGGTGATACAGTATCCCGAACCTGGTCACAACCTACCAGCAACTAGAAGTCCGGATAGCCTAAGATGAGTTAAGGTACCTATTCTAGGGTTGGGGAGGTCCCAAGTCGAATCCTAGGAAGATCGACTTTCCTGAGGATCGACTTCCCTGGGATCGACTTCTGAATAAAATCGATCACCAGGAAAGTCGACCCCCAGAAAGTCGATCTCTGGAAAGTCGATCTCGGGCCCCGATCTGATCAGTTAGGCAGTTAGACGGTTACTGCCCAAATGATCAGATTACCCCCATAAGAACCCCTATAAATAGAGGGCACCCCCCACTCATTGAAGGCAAGTCATTTGGAGTAGAAGAATTTCTAGCGAAGCAGAGCTCTGCGCACTTGAGTTCCGGTCCGGTTTCCCGCGGAGTTCCCCGCTTGGCGTTTGCTTGCGCGTCTTGGAGTACTGGTCGGGTTTCACCCCCATCAATTTCCATTTATTGCATTCCATTAATACATCCAACCAACATAGCCGTTGGGTGTCATAATCATCTATATATATATCATCCCAAACCTCATTAGTCTCTTAAGTTCTTATACTCTAAACCTTCAATCTACACTCACACAATTTGATCACTCAAACTGCAATCGCTGCAACTGTCAATCGCTTACGCAACACTTCAATCTTCCAAACAACGTACAATTCAAGCTGTGGATCCAGGCTTCATCAACTCTTGATCAATTCTGATCCTACAGTATCATTTTATATACACGCATTGCATTCATATCAAAATACATCATCAAGACATTTCATATATTATATACTTGAAGCTTATATCTTTATATATATCAAAGTATATAATCTATCAATGTAAAATAATTTTCGATCAACAGATTGAAATATTGGATAATTACTTACTTTGGTATTGGTCAAATATATTACTAGGTGATCGAATGACGATGAAAATGATGATAATAATAATAATAATAGAAAGCCCCTTTCCTTTTCTTGATTTAAGATTCAAATATACCAAAAAAGTCATATGAACAATTGAAATAATGAAAGTTACTCAGTACAGACTAAATAAGATTGAAATATTGGATAATTACTCAGTCTTGGTTGAATATATAATTTTTGATCGAATGATGATGAAAATAGAAAAGTCCTCTTTCTTCTTCTGGATTTAAGATTCAAAGACACCCAAAAGAATCATATGATTTATATGAAAGAGATTAACAAAAACACCCAAAATACAAACAGAGAAGAAATTCTATGCATAAAAACCAGATCCTCACCAAGGTGTTCTAGATTCTCACTCACATGTTGTTATCTGATTCACAAGGCGTAGAATGGGGGTGAATGATAATATAACAAGCACAGATTCACGGAAGAGCAGTCAGCAGAAGAAAGGAAAGTTGAAGAGAAATAAATAATGGGTATTTCCCAATTCAACCATCGCAAGTGGCTATGTGGGTAGCAGCCAGCAGGGTAGAGTCATTGCTCATCACTGTTTTGGTCGCCTGTTCGTGGAACTATCTAGCATATTGGGATAAGGAATCTACAATGCAACAATCATAATATCACCTATGCATATATCACTTCAACGAAGACCAATCTTTAAAACCCTCAATCTTGGACAATAAAAAATGTCTATCTCTTCTCCTTCAAATTTTGAAAACAATCCAACTAGTATTATCAATTATGGCTGGAATTACAAAACTATTCTGCATTTCACCAAGTTCTTTTAAATGAATATCCCCTATTTTTGGTACAATTACAGATTCACCACAACTATTAACCAAATGCTGAATTGAATGAAGCCTTCAAAGCTCCCATTATGTCATTTTCACCAGAATTTTCGTGATAAATTGGATTGAGAATTGTTTGTTGTATCCATGATGGAAACTAGAGACGACAATAACAAACACGATACGATTTTAACACACTTTCATAATAGTGTCTAAAATTTTGACACGATTAATAATAATGTCGATTTAGTATTTGTCTCTAAAAACACAATACGATTATGAAACATAAGTTGACATGACACGATAACACGAAAATATACTATTATTAATTAACTATGTTTATCGTTTATATAATAAAGATAAAATAATATTTTTATGTAAAATCATTTATTTTTTATGTAAAATATTATATCTATTTACCAATAAAATAATAAGGGTAAAATAATAACTATGTAATAGAGTAAAATAATAATGTCGTATTCGTGTTGTGTCTATTATCAGACGTATACGGATGTGCTAAGATGACACTGAGCTGATTGGCGTTTCACTTGGCCGAAGTCGGCAGGACGCGGTGGTCGCAGGGGAAAGAGGGAAGAAATTAGGGCTAAAACCTTGTAGCAACGGTTAGGTAATACCGTTGGTACGAGAGAGTTAACAAATGTAATTTTCATTCAATTAATTAAAGTTAATTACATTTGTTTATTTATAACAAAACTTTATTACAATTTAACAATCTTATAATAAAATCGATCAGCCCATCTTCTTTAAGCTCAGTCGAATTGCCCATCAATTCTTTTATTGAAATTTTTGCAGATTCAACCCTCGACTTCCTTGAAACCATTTATGCGTCTCTTGGGTAAATTATCTGCACTGTGATACTCAATAAAGAATTAATTAAACCTATTACAAGATTCATTTATTACAATTTGATCCTTATACTATAAGTCTGTTTTAATTAAATCCGGCCTGTTTTGATTACATGTCTGTTTTATTTACAGAACCTCTAATTTCTTCTAATCTTAATAGATCAAGTTAATTCCTTTAGTGTCGATACGGTTTCGGTCGTGTCATGTTCGTGTCAATTTTTTTTGACACGCATCGTGTTCGTGTCGATAAAAAAATTAGTTGTGTCAGTCGTGTCGTGTTACACGAATGGTCAGGCCTAATTGGAACACAATAAAATGCAAACAAAATAGCAACTCAAAGCAAAATAATAACTCAAGTGTTTAGCATAACTAACACTAGTAATTAAACTGAATTTAAGGGTCTTGATTGCTAAACAATAGTACTTAGTAGGGGTGTAAATTGGTCGAGTTTGGATTGATTGGCTTGAACCTGGACCCATGAAGTTGGTTCGAATTTGGATCGAGTCTGGATCTAGAAAAATATCTGAACTCGACCTCGATCCATACTTATATTTTTTTATAGGTCTGGAGTCCAAATTGTAGTTCACTTTGGAAGTGAGACGTCTTTCAACCTCAATGTCAACGATAACCATCTATTATTTTTTAAAACTCTCAAAACATTTTCGTTGTTTGGATCGGTAAATATCCGACGCTTCGGCAGGATAATTATCGTTCAAAAGAAGGGAGTATCGTAAGCTCTCAAAACATTTCCGTAAATATCTGTCGCTTCGGCCGGATAATTATATTTTAAAAGGAAGGAGTATCACAAACTCTCAAAACATTTCCGTCGCTTCGATCAAAAACGTAATATCCATCGCTTCGGTTGGATAATTATCGTTCAAAAGGAGGGAGTATCGCAAGCTCTCAAAACATTTCCGTCGCTTCGGTCGAAAACGTAAATATCGGCATCTTCGGCCAGGTAATTATTGTTCAAAAGAAGGGAGTATCACAAGCTCTCAAAAAAATCCACCGCTTCGGCAGGATAATAGAAGAGAGTATCATAAGCTACACATAGTATTTCTGTCTCTACGACATAATAATAGAAGGGAGTATCACAAGCTACCCATAGTATTTCTGTCGCTACGACCGGAGACAGAAAAGCATGAAGTAAATCCGTCACTACGATCGGATTGTTGAGCAAAAAGAGGGGAGTAGTACGAAATGTAAATCGTACGATAAGTTCCATTATTTTCCATACTTTTAGGTCGTAGATTTTTCTTTTTTGCAGCGTCTAGAACGAATCTGCTGTTGCGGATATCATATTTTTCTTTTTTACAGGTATCGTTTTGTCGTACTGCTAAAAGAACGAATCCATCGTTGTGGATCAAAATATATAATTATGTCGCTACATACGGTCATAATTAAATCCATCGTTGCGGATCAAAATATATAATTATGTCGCTACAGTCAGAATTAAATCCATCGCTATGGATCATCCGTCGTTGCGAATTGAAATATACAATTCTGTTGCTACGGTCAGAATTAAATTCATCGTTATAGATCATTCACGTCCTGTTCGAGGGGGATACTGGAGGTACACGTCCTGTCACAAGCCCCTATTTCGGAGGGAATACTGATAATACAGGATTGTACACCTGTCCTTTCCATTAACAGGAACTAGGGTTCCGTTTGCTTTATACTGGACCATCGGAAAGTTCTCATGGAAGCAGAACCGAAGGTCTTCGTCGAGACCCAAGTCAACCCCCAAATCGCCGATTGGGTCAAGCAAATCGTCGATTTTGGAAGAAGGTCACTTGATTCTCGCAACTAGGTTATTTCTCTTTCAACTCGCCGATTCCACCCTAAATCGTCGATTCTAGAGCGTTACTTGCGCCCAGTCTGGCCGTCATGATGACCCAGGGACAATCTCCACCGCAGATGTCGCCTCCCGAGACCCTATAAAAGGGGACCTTTGGAGCATATCTAAGAGTGATTTTTACGGAGAAATCGATGAATTGATCCCCAAATCGTCGATTTCCTTCTCTGAAGACTTGACGTAGAGCGGCTTTTGTAAAGTTCAGAAAATTGAGCAAGAAAAGAGGGTAGAAAATCAAACTTACAAGAACTGAAAAATGAAATATTAAGCAACAACCCAACCACCTTATCCGCCGGTTTCTCTTTTGAATTTGGGAATTCATTTTACAGTTCTCTATAAAAAAAATTATGTAATCTAGAGTACCAAGCTGTAGAAGCTTTTTTTAGCCCATCTAGAGTACCAAGCCTTGTCTAGAAGACTTTTTTATTTATAACGGAGGGTATCTCTCTACAAATGTAGAGCTGACAACCTACGGATGATATATCAGAGCCACATAATATATCATCGGGTAAATTTAAGTGGAAATGTACAAAATAAAATTTGAACCCTGGACCTCAGACCAATGAGCCAACCTTACTTTGTCGCCTTATATAGAAGACATATGTACATGATCTGGATAATTTTTATCTTGGAACCTTGTAGGTTGTTTCATATATACAGTCTCACTTAGAAACTCATTTAGCAAGGCATTCTTTATATTTGATTGTCTTAGTGGCCAATCATAGCTTACAATAATAGTGTTCATCCTAAAAACACGACTATAAGCAGTACTACAATTTACCTCTTCTTCTTGGTTATACCCTTTTGATAAGGTGGAAACTCACACAATTATGACTTGGCGACTCCGAGGGTGGAGAGGTGACCCCGAGGTAGAGACTTCTTGTGCTATTCCCGCTCTATTCATATTTCTTTCATAAATGGTAGAGTATCAATCCTCATAATGGGGGGATCCCCCGTCCTATTTATAGGATTTCATAGGGGTAGAAGGGATCGACGACGGATGTGTGGATCTTCGATGGATATATTATCGACAAACGACAATGTTCACGTCTATTGCCGATCCAATGTCTGGTGGGAATTCCTCTAGGGCTTTGGTCCTTCTGGGGAATTGTTACTTAAAAGAAGGCATAACAAGTATCATCGTCGATGGTGACTTTGCCATCGCCGATAGTTTTGGACCCTCGGCGTTTAGCTTCCATCGACGGTCCTTGTTGTTCTGTCAACTTCTTCGAGACCATCGTAAATAGAGCTAAACTTGGTTTTAATTGGCATGATGGACCGATATGGAATCAGGTCCGATCACATCACCTTTGGCTACCAACCTAGGCTTGTATCTTTCTATAAACCCATCTGTGTTTTTCTTAATTTTGTAGACCCATTTACACCCATCTATATTAATTGTTGAGTTCTTTGGTACTAGTCTCCAAGTATTATTGACAAAGTTAATGAGGTGAGCGAGCAACGGCGGGGACTGAGGGTTACGACACGACGATGTTGGGTTTGGAGGAAGAAGGGAGGAGAAGCGACGCTTAGTTGGTTTTGGGGGAGAACCCTATTTTGTATTAGATAGAAAAATGAAAATGAAAGTGAAACCTAAATTATTACAAAATTGATATTTATACTATTGACTAATGACTAACTTATGTGGGTCTTGAATCATGAGCCTCATGTAGATAAATAATTAATTAGTATATGAATAATGAGAGTTAACTAATTAAGTGTGAGAGTTTCAATATTTATTTATTTGTAATGTTTCTAGTTCCTCAAGCATTTCTACTCTTCATTTATCTTGTTCGTTAGGCGCCTCTGTGAATGTACAAGGTTTTGTCTCATCTATAAACACATTACACTCATAGTTCTTTTCTAAGAATCTTGGAGGCTTTCCTTTCTCTACTTGGGTACCTTAATTCATGTCCTGAACAGAGCTTCCTAACTGTGTGTGCTCCATATCTGAATGTAATTCATTATTTCTATTTATCTGATTCACAGTTTGATTAACCATCTCTACTTTCTCCTGATGTTCAACTCTTTGACTAGTCTCGTGAGGTTCAATAAAACTTGTTCAGTTCTACCACCTGTTCTACATCTTGTGTCCATTTATTTTGGGCAGAATTATACTGACATTTTGATTCTTATTTTTTCCTTAATTTTCTTATCTTTAGTTTTTCCTAAAAAATGAAATTCATTCTCATTAAATTTTACACATATACCCTATGTGCTCAAACACACATTTAGTAGTAGCTAGCTCAAACTTGTTTCTTAGTCCTTTTACCCCCTGGAGCACATATCTAAGACATGACTTCGATCCATTCCAAAGTGACTTTTACGGAGCATTCGGCGATTTGATCCCCAAATCATCGATTTCCTTCCCTGAAGACTTGATGTAGAGCGACTTTTAATTTGTAGAGTTCAGAGTCGATCTCCGGTACGAGAAGACGACCGCTCGCACCACCGCGAGTGCTGGTAGGATTATTCGGTTCTCATCCGCCTTTTTTGTCATAGAACTGACAATTCTGAGCTTGATCTATTGAGGCTGGAGTATTAATATAGGAGGTAGTTGAGGCTTAGTTGTGATTGTAGCTGGTCTTGTTTGTGAATAGAATTGATGATAAGGTTGAGGTGGACCATAAAATGAACCGAATGAATATTGAGTAGGATCATACTGTTGTTGATTATAAGGTATGTTTGTATTAAATTGATGATAGTTAGGTGGATTGTAAGGTCTATTTTGATTTGGTAAATAATATTGTTGGCTTGGGAGTGTATAGTAGGGCTGATTTTGTGTAAGTCTGTAAATGGTATACCGAAATCCGTATTCGAATTCGCATTCGAATCTGACTATCCGGATTCGGTTTCGGATACCTGAATTGAAATTCAGATTTTATTCGGTCGGATTCGGATATAGGGTTAGTATCGGTCAGATTCGGATATCCGAAAAATCCGAATTCGTTTAAAAATTCTGGATTCGGATATCCAGATAAATATATAATAAATTACTATTATTATATTTATATTATATAAATCATTAAATACTTAAAGTCTTAAACCTAATTACCTAAGTTATAATTATATTATAAATCTTTATAACTTATTAAATCTAAAAGTTAAAACATTAACTTAAGGCTTAAGCTTTTCTACATTAACTGTTACTAACTCAGTAACATTTACTCCCACTTAAAACATTTTAGAGTTAGGGTTCTTCTCCCGTCTGACCTCGATCTTCACCTCCGTCGGCGCCCAAAAATTGAGGATTCTTTTCTCGTCCTTCCTATCTTGCCTTAAGAAGAAGAGGATTTATCGCCCGTCTCGTCTCTTGCTCTACGCTGCTACTACGACTGATGATTTCTCGGGTATACTCAATCGTTTGCGTTTATTTCCATTCTAGTTTTTTTTTACTTAATTGGTGTATGATCTAAACTATTGTTCTAGGGTTTTCTTTTTGAGATTTCATCGTGTATTATAGGGTTTTAGTGAGACTCGACTTCTACGAAATTCTTAGCTATTTTTTAAGTATAGTCTCACTGCATATAGTGTTTGAAATATGATAAATTTTTATCATTTAATCCTTATATTTCACTGCAGATTTGTAGCTATCTGTAGTTATTTCTAACAGAACTATAGCCTCGCTGCAAATTTGATAATTTTTGTTGAATTTTACTAAGTGATCGTTTAGTATTAAGAGTTTACCAAACAATTAATCTCTGTTTCAAAGGTATTATCCAATGTTCCCCCCCCTTTTACACTCAAACCCCAGGGGTATTTATACACTTTTCTACTATAATGGGCCTTTATTTATTGGGCCACATCCGACCTGGCCAACCCGTACGGGCTGTGACCCGTCGGGTGGAACGAGCCCCGTTCTATTTACCGTACTAGGCCTATCAGCCCTGGTCTTGGATGGGCCTAGTCTGATGGACTAGGGGTATCATCAACTATTTATTTAAATTAAAATATACTAAATGTTAACACATTAGGATACAAGATACATTGAGAATACAAATTTTAAGTTTCAATTTGAGTGAAAGGTGAGTTGACAGATTCTCATTGTTTGTGAGTTAATTTCTCATCTTCACTATTCATTTACATTGGAATATTCGAAATGTTAACAGACGAGGATACGAGATACATTGAGAACACAAATTTTAAGTTTCACTTTGAGTGAGAGGTAAGTTGGCAGATTCTCATTGTTTGTGAGTTAATTTCTCATCTTCACTATCCATTTACATTGAGATATACGAAATGTTGACACATGAAAATACGAGATACATTGAGAACTCAAATTTTAAGTTTCAATTTGAGTGAAAGGTGAGTTGACAGATTCTCATTGTTTGTGAGTTAATTTATCATCTTCACTATTCATTTACATTGGAATATTCGAAATGTTAACAGACGAGGATACGAGATACATTGAGAACACAAATTTTAAGTTTCACTTTGAGTGAGAGGTGAGTTGGCAGATTCTCATTGTTTGTGAGTTAATTTCTCATCTTCACTATCCATTTACATTGAGATATACAAAATGTTGACACATGAAAATACGAGATACATTGAGATCTCAAATTTTAAGTTTCAATTTGAGTGAAAGGTGAGTTGACAGATTCTCATTGTTTGTGAGTTAATTTCTCATCTTCACTATTCATTTACATTGGAATATTCGAAATGTTAATAGACGAAGATACGAGATACATTTAGAACACAAATTTTAAGTTTCATTTTGAGTGAGAGGTGAGTTGGCAGATTCTCATTGTTTGTGAGTTAATTTCTCATCTTCACTATCCATTTACATTAAGATATACGAAATGTTGACACATGAAAATACGAGATACATTGAGAACTCAAATTTTAAGTTTCAATTTGAGTGAAAGGTGAGTTGACAGATTCTCATTGTTTTTGAGTTAATTTCTCATCTTCACTATTCATTTACATTGGAATATTCGAAATGTTAACAGACGAGGATACGAGATACATTGAGAACACAAATTTTAAGTTTCACTTTGAGTGAGAGGTGAGTTGGCAGATTCTCATTGTTTGTGAGTTAATTTCTCATCTTCACTATCCATTTACATTGAGATATACGAAATGTTGACACATGAAAATACGAGATACATTGAGAACTCAAATTTTAAGTTTCAATTTGAGTGAAAGGTGAGTTGACAGATTCTCATTGTTTTTGAGTTAATTTCTCATCTTCACTATTCATTTACATTGGAATATTCGAAATGTTAACAGACGAGGATACGAGATACATTGAGAACACAAATTTTAAGTTTCACTTTGAGTGAGAGGTAAGTTGGCAGATTCTCATTGTTTGTGAGTTAATTTCTCATCTTCACTATCCATTTACATTGAGATATGCGAAATGTTGACACATGAGGATACGAGATACATTGAGAACACAAATTTTAAGTTTCAATTTGAGTAATAGGTGAGTTGGCAGATTCTCATTCTTTGTGAGTTAATTTCTCATCTTCGCTATCCATTTAAATTGAAATATGCGAAATGTTAACATATGAGGATACAAGATACATTGAGAACACAAATTTTAAGTTTCAATTTGAGTGAGAGGTGAGTTGGCAGATTCTCATTGTTTGTGAGTTAATTTCTCATTGTTTGTGAGTTGGCAAATTCAATTATTTCCATACTTTTAGGTCGTAGATTTTTCTTTTTTGCAACATCTAGAACGAATCCGTTGTTGCGGATATCAGATTTTTCTTTTTTTGCAGGTATTGTTTTATCGCTAATGCTAAAAGAACGAATCCATTGTTGCAGATCGAAATATATAATTCTGTCGCTACTGATTGAAATCCATCGGTATGGATCATCCGTCGTTGCGGATCGAAATATACAATTTTGTTGCCACGGTCAGAATTAAATATATCCATCGCTATGGATCATCCGTCGTTGCGATCGAAATACAAAATTTTGTCACTACAACCAAAAATCAATCCATCACTATTGATCATTTGTCGTTGCGGATCGAAATACCAAATTATGTCGATACAGCTAGCCAGAAGTCTATCCATATATCGCTATGGATCATTCACGTCCTTAGGGGTGTAAATGTGTCTGGGTCTGGGGCTCATCAGATCAGCCAAACCCGACCGGACCTAGACCCGGAAATTATAATATATATTTTATAATATATTAGTAATTTAGTATAGTTTAAGGTTTTAATTATTAAATTACCTATTGTATTTTTTTAACCTATATAATTTTTAACTTTAGGGTTTAAATATAAAAATACCAAAGAATTTTAAAGTTTTAATTTTCAACTTAAATAAATTTAATCTTAGACTAATTGATTTTTAACTACTAATTTTTTTTTTTTAAGTCCCTATTTGGACCTGCACCCGGCCCAGGCCCGGATTTTTTTATGGGTCTGGGCTGGCTTCGGAGGCTTGCGGGGTTGCTGGGATGGAATCTGCTACCAGGGGCTTGCGGGGTTGTGAGGAGGGCCGGAGGCTCTGGAGTCTACGACGTGCGCTCTACGTCAAATGCTGTCGGAGGAGATCGAATAGGCGATTTAAGTGTGGAAATCAGCTATTCTCTCCGTAGTGCTCTAGTTTGGTTGTAACTTGTGTGATGCTTTGGAGTGACCTCTTGGGACCCCTTTTATAGGGTCTTTGGGGACGCACTCCGCGACGAGCATCGTGCCTGTTGTCATAACGGGGTGCATTAATGGTCTATTATGACGCAGGCAGGCGGCGAGCAACGATCGTAAATAGGCGATTCAGGTAGGGAATTGACGATTTCGGGGCAAACTCGACGAGCTCAGAAGGGCGAGATCTGCAGTCTATCAATACTGACGATCTCGGCCTCAACTCGGCGATTTACCACTAAACTCGGCGTTTTGGTAGCCCAACAAGCGATTTACGGGTTAACTCGACGATTTGACGATGACCTTTGTTCCGCATCGTGGGAGCCTTCCGGGGGTCCGGTATATAGCGACGGAACCCTAGTCCTTGTTGAAGGGTGTTGCTGGGAGTGACTGACGTAATCAGGCATGTCTCACTATAATCAATGCTCCGAAGATTATGAAGTCTCTCTTTCTCAGATGGAAGATGAACCTTCCCCAATCCATGAGTTCTAGGAGCGGAAGATCCAGCCTCGCCGTGTCGAGACTTGTGACTTTTTCTTGCCGGTATTGTCGTCATCGGCACGTTTTCACTTGCTTGAGTCCAATCAAGAGGTAATAACCCCATCGGAATTGATAATGGGGGAGTCGGGATTTATCTCGACTACACGGATTGGGTCAACAGTCTGTTCATTCAAAATCGCCGATCCAGATGGTAGAATCGGCGATTTATATCGTATCATTGCCGATTCAGAGTCACCAACTCGGCGACCTTTGCTCTTCTTTATGAACTTCATAGGTGTTGGAGCCACACCAACAATCGACGATTTCCCGAGAGAAGTTTCTGATTTATCTACGGTGGGCCCAGTGATCTCACCAGGTTCGATCTCAGGCTCGGCCCCAGGTTGAGCCACAGGAGCCTCTTCAGAGATCGTCGATTTCTTAGTAGAAATCGCCAACTTCTCGGGCAAGGGCTCGAGCAGCTCAGAAATCGAGGCACGAGTATTCACATCTGCAAGCGACTGAGCCATCAGACTCGTCGATTCCAGGCCATGATGGGGCGAACCCTCATGCGCCGGTGACGAAATCGGAGATTCGATGATATCTAGCGCCGTAGCCAGACTGTGATCTAGATCGTCGTGGAGGAGTTGCTGAACCATATCCTCGGTATCCGACTCGGTCATCGGAGGAACAATCGAGGGTTTCACGTCGGCCATCGAGTGAAAATCGGAGATTTATGGAAGAAATCGACGATTAAATTTGGGGATTTGGGTTAGGGTTTAGGCGATTTTCGCAGAATGATTTGGGAGCAGAGTGACGATTAAAATAATCTTACTCCCTTTATAACCTTTGGAAAAATTGCAAAACCACCCTGAAAAATCTAGAAATTACGCAAAGTAAATCATTGATTGATCTTCAAATCCCCGAAATCACGCAAAAATCGGCGATTTACTTGAAAAATCGCTTATTCCACGGAATCATCATGGGATAGGGAAGATAAATTTCCATATTTGGGGAATTTGCAGATATTCCCCAAGATCCCAAGGATCTTCTAAGAGATCCGCCGGCTTACAATTAAAATCGTTGATTTTTCAAGAAAGTCCTCGATCTATATGGGTAAATTGTAAAATTACCCACAACACTACCCCGAGGCTAAAGTATCCTAAATCGCCGACTCAGGGTAGAACACACTATCTTTCGGGGGGGAGTATCACAAACTCTCCTCAACACTTTTGTTGCTCCGGACGGAAGTCATCACAAACTCTCTCCGACACTTCTGTCGCTTTGGCCAGAAGTTGTCACATTTTGGGGGGGGGTATCACAAACTCTCTCCGACACTTCTGTCGCTTTGGCCAGAAGTTATCATGTTTTATGCAGGTACTCAGGGGGGAGTATCACGAACTTTCCCTGACACTTCTGTCACTCCGACCAGAAGTTGTCGAATATGAGCACGGTAAATATGTCACTTTGGCCAGATTTACCGAGGATTTATTCGAGCAAAGGAGGGATAATACGAAAGGTAATATCGCGTGTGGTGATACATGGTGAAACATGCCTGATTAAGTCAGTCACTCCCAGCAACGCCCCTCAACAAGGACTAGGGTTCCGTCTCTTTACGCCGGACCCCCGGAAGGCATCCACGGTGCGGAGCAAGTGTCTATGTCAAAGTCCTCAAGTCAACATATGTGATGAAGCACTGAATCTGCTACCAGGGCTCGCGGTGGTGCGAGGTTGATGCCGGAGTCTTTGGAGTCCACGACGCACGCTCTACGTCAAAATACCTGCAAGTGAAACTAGGCGATTCTAATGAGACTCGCCGAGTTTCGTAGTGTAGTGCTCTGGTGTGAGAGTGGAACTTGAATCGTGCCTTTGAGTGTCCCCTTGAGACCCCTTTTATAGGGTCTCGGAGGGCGCACTCATCGGCGGAGATCGCGCCTATGGTCATATATGGTAACATTTATGACGTTGGCTGCCGCCGAGTAACGGTCGTAAGTCGCCGATTCAGGTATGGAAGTCGCCTAGTTAAGGGCTAACTCGGCAAGTTTCTAGGGCCAAGATGTACAGTCTACCATACTGCCGATCTTGCCTTAACTCGGCGAGTTATCCTGTATGTCGGCGACTTGGTAGTCCAATCGGGCGATTTTACGGGCTAACTCGGCGATCTGGACGATGAACGTGTTCCGCACCGTGGGAGCTCTCCGGGGGTCCTGCCATAGCGACGGAGCCCTAGTCTTTGTTGAAAGGCGTTGATGGGTAGTGACTGGTGTAATCAGGCATGTCTCACCAGTACTCCCCCCTGAAGAGAGTACAAGAAACATGGTGTATCACCAGTACCCCCCCGTCAATCAAGGTTCAAAGTATTTGATCCAACACCAAGGCCAAAGCGACAAGATGAGATCGAATCATCCGCCCACAGTGACGTAATGATTCAAAATCCACAGGCCAAAGCGACTAGAAATGGATCGAGTTCCAGGCCACGGTAACTCATGTTTATAGTCCTTCCCTGATCAAGGGCGACTGCACTGTGTTATCGAGGCCGAAGCGACAAGATAAATTCCGGCCAAAGCGACGGAATCGATTAAGGCTATTTAGCGACATAATCGGGTTCTTGCCAAAGCGATAGAACCAAGTTCTAGCCGAAGCGATAGAACTGATGTTTATAGGTCACTCTGATCAAGAGCGACTTAAAGTCCGCAACGACGGCCCCCTTCAAGGCTTTTTAGCGACAAGATGGGTTGAGAATCGTTAAGGCCAAAGAGACAGAACGATCTCTAGTGTATCAAGGCAGAATGCGACAAGATACTTTGACTCACTATTAGAGTCTTATTCTGGCCAAAGTGACAGAATAATACCTGCAAAAAAGAAAACATTCTGGCCAAAGCGACAGAATAATATCTGCAAAATAACAAAAGAAAACATCCTGCAAAACAACTAGATCAGTCTGAAAACGCATATGATTATTGACCGAAAATACCTCTTGCGATACTCTTTTCCTTACTTTAGCCAATCCCCTGAAGTTCGACGATCTCTAGCCAAAGCGATAGAAATGTCGGGAGAGCTTGTGATACTCCCCTCTGAATTTTGACAATTTCCAGCCGGAGCGACAGAAAAGTCGGGAGAGTTTGTGATACTCCCCCCTGAAGTTCGACGATCTTTAGCCAAAGCGATAGAAATGTCGGGAGAGCTTGTGACACTCCCCTCCGAATTTTGACAATTTCCAGCCGGAGCGGCAGAAAAGTCGGGAGAGTTTGTGATACTCCCCCCTGAAGTTCGACGATCTCTAGCCAAAGCGATAGAAATGTCGGGAGAGCTCAGAACGAGAAGCGACTCATTGTCTTTCAGAGAGTCACAACTTCGGCGAAGATCAACAATTTCAGATTGGTGCGCAGCGCACTCTTTGTTCTTCGCCGCTATCGCTTTCTCGTGCTCAGCAGCTTGTTCCTCCAACTTCTTGTTCCGTTGGAGGGTCTTCCTCAACGACCACACCTCTTTGCAGATAGCTTGATACTTGTCATCAAACTTGTTGTACTCCTGTTGAAAACGGAGTGTGTCGTTGGCAGATTGCATCCCAATGGTTGCATTTGATAGATACGCGACCTACAAAACAAAACAATCAATTAGTAAAATAAAATAAAACAAATATAAGTGAAAACGATTGCGAATCACTTACAGCAGATATGGCTTTTCCAAGCTCTTCGCGTATCCAGTCCCCAGGCTTAGTCTGAAGCAGCTGGGCAGCCTTCCTCCGCACCCCTTCATCGGCAAACAAGCCCGGATAATCAAATGTGGTGCGGAAGGGGGCAAATTCAGGCACAGACCTCGAGCTCGACTCAGTCTCGAAGGTTCTGCGGGGGCCAGTCTCTTGGGCCTTCCTTTCTCTTATCAACTTAGCGCCGCGAAGTCTCACGGCCAAATGTGGAAGGACCGCCTCGCGGAACAGATGCGTACCCTTCTTCTTCTTAATCGGATTGCCAGAAGGGTCCTCTGACCGCAGGTAATGTGCCACATCAGAAAAGGTAAAATCCTCTCGCTGGCACAAAGCGAAAGGAACTCCTTGCCCACATTCAAAAGAAGCGAGGGCAGAAGAGATTTTCTTCACCCGCTTCAACTCAACTTTGCTTAGGGAATAAGGAACATCTAGATGTACGCGGCGAGCATTGGCCCACCTCTCGTGGCTCCCGCGTACAAACGTTGATTCAATGAAAAAGAACTCACTCTTCCACTGAGACCCATAATTAGTGGGGAGTTCTATAATCAGCTCACGTCCGCTGAACCGCTTTGCCAACCCCAACCGACCAGATTCGGAAGCGGGCGCCTTGAC
>LFYR01000338.1:32496-49579 GCA_001185155.1 Zostera marina | reverse complement strand
AGGCTTGGTCGTACGAATCGTAGCTCAGTCTACGGCTAAATTCGTGAAATAAATTAAACTTGACAACTAACTTAAGACTCGCAAAGTTAATTGACGTAATAAGTTGGAGATACAAAAATTGTCGGGAATAGGACTTAGAACATTTTTGAGAACCTAAGATTCTAGATTTCATTCCCTAATGTGTAGTTGAGCTCTGGCCGAAGCGACAGAGTAACTTTTGGACCCGTATCAAGGCCAAAGCGACAAGATGGGGTAGGATCGTTAAGGCCATAGCGACAAAACGATTTAAGTCTATTAAGGTCATAGCGACAAAATAGATTTTTGTATTGTGGGTACTTAGAACCTCTTGGGGTTAGGTTCATCTATAATTATCAACTACCTAAGACTCTACACTTATACCCTACTGTAGTTGAACTCTGGCCGAAGCGACAGAGTAACTTTTGGATCAGCATCAAGGCCAAAGCGACAAGATGGGATGAGATCATTAAGGTCAAAGCGACAAAATGATCTCCAAGTCTATCAAGGCCAAAGCGACAAGATAGAAGAATTATTGAGGCCAAAGCGACAAAATAATTCTTGGTCCATTAAGGCCAAAGCGACAAAATGGACCTTGATCTATTAAGGCCAAAGCGACAAAATAGATTTCTAATGTAGGGTACTAGTTAGAGTCGTAGGTAGTGATTTCGAAAGAGTGTTACAAAAATAAAATCTAACTATTCTATTTTGTAACTTGTACTAGCATAGAGACTAAGAGACTACAATTTAGGACTACAATTCTAGACTTGAACCCTGGTGTATTAGTCAAGCTCCGGCCATAGCAACAGAGTGACTCTCGATCCTCATCAAGGCCATAGAGACAAGATGGGATAAGATCATTAAGACCAAGACAACAAAATGATCCTTGGTCTATTAAGGCCATAGCGACAAAATAGATTGAAAACGAGGGTATCGTTGATTGTAGTCGAAAATATAGAATCTCGGGGCTAGATTCGTAAATGAGAATCCGATTTAGATTCTTAAGTTGCACTTTGGACTCATAAATCGTAAACTAGACTTGTAATCGCAATTTAGCCACTCTGGACGTAAATTGGATTTTGTAACCATCGCTTGGACTCACGGGTCGTAAGCTAGGTCTGAGCAACGTGTATCATCCAGCCAAAGCGATGGATGATACATGAGGTTGAAGAGACGGATGTCATCTAGCCGGAGCGATGGGCGATTGATCCGTCTGAAACGATGGATGATTATTCTAAACACGATACTGCATATATCTCTATGGATTAAGGAGAGATTTATTTAGAATAGTATCGCTATTGAGAATACATGAGAATAGCTCGAGCGACAAATAAAACAATCGACATGTTTTGGTCGCTGGTTGCCACTGACAGAAGCATAGCCTGCATGGTTACTCTGGCCAATCCTATCTCTTAACAGGTGATAGTTCCTCACTACTAATGTGATGCATTTGATTGCGAGTGTGAACTGTGGCTCTAGTTGCCATCACTGTCATAGGATTGAGAGCGTGGGCTATGGTCATAACTGTTACTGGGCCGAGAGTGTGAACTATGGCTTTCGTGGCCATAACTGTTACCAGACTGAGAGTATGAATGATGCCTTTGGTGGTCATAACTGTTGATGAGAAGCTCCTCTCTGTACCGAGGAGGACTAGTCGAGATTTCAGACTGGGAACTTGTATCCTCGTATGTATCTTCATAGCGAGGTTTTTTTCGGCTGGGCGGCTCGACTCCGTCCAGCTTATTATTGTTCTCCTCTTCTATCTCAATGAACGATTGAGCTCGTTGGAAGAGGTCGGGGAGGGTCTCCACTTTATGGAGCGTAAGGTTCTGGGCCAAATGGGAGTAGGGCACTAGCCCATTCATCTACCCCGCTATGGCCAGACTCGGGATTAGGTCGTTCACTTCTGTCATCATCGAAGTGAACTTAATCGTGTAATCCCTCAGAGACAGTTTGTTCTGTCGTAATGCGAGCAGTGCGTTGGCACTGTGTTTTATTCTGATCATCCCCACATGTTGGGCGATGAACTTCGAAGAGAGGTCTGCGAAGCTGGAGACCGAGCCAGCTGGAAGACCAGAGAACCACCGATAAGCGTTGCCCTTGAGAGTGCCGGGGAATGCCCGACACAACAGTCCGCTATCGGTGGTCTGCGGTTCCAAGACACTAAGGTAGAGGTTGATGTGATCTTTTGGATCACTCGAACCGTCATACGCTTTTATCTTGGGTACCCGCCAGGTTGGTGGAAAAGATTCATTCAAAAGGTCCTTGTGAAAAGGAGCGCTTTTGATTCTCAAGAACTCGATCGGACTGCTAGCGACCGGATTGTCGGCCAGCTTCCGACGAAGATCTTCCACGAACTTTGTTGTAAGAGTCCTGTGAGTGCGACTCTTGCTAGGTCCAGCTTTTTCCTTAGGAGGTGCTGGAGATTTCCTCTTTTTCTCCGTAGACGGAGGATAGTAAGACCCAGATTCACCCGCTCTTTCGCGGGTGATGGCCTTCTTGTCCCTTGCTTTCTCGAGGTTGCTAACTCTTTTTTCCATAGAATCTATAAAGTTAATCAACCTCTCTTGTAGTGCAGGAGTTAGGTTCACCCCCCCATTTGATGGTAGTGATGAGGGCACCTCATGTGTCGAAAGTGGTATATTGGAGGTTGGTATAGTACGGGCACCAACCCTCCTACCAGAAGCTCCTACCTCAGTAGCAATGGCACGAGCTTTCTTTTTATGATCCTTAGTAAAAGGAGCCATAAATGGGATGGTTGCTTCTATCGGGTCGAAGCAACAGACTACGATTGGAAGTTCTTCCGAAATGTCGGAAGCTATGGGTAGGTACCTGCCCCCCGGGTGTCACAAAACAGAAAAAATTTCGTATAATATTTCTTTGTAGTTTTGTGACCCCCTTGAGCAGTACTACTAGTCCCCAAAGTTTGGAATTAGCAAAAAATATCGCAAATTTTTTGCAATTTTTCAGCAGAAAATCGTGCCGCCGGAGGTCGTTTTCGGGATGCCTGTTTAGACCTATCCCAGAAAAGATTTCTTGCACTGTTGGGAAATTCTGCCTTTTTGCACTTGTAGAGAAAACTTTTTTCACGTGATGTGTGGTCGTAGAATCCCAAAATCAGATCTGGGTATTCCGGAGGTGGACCGACAGAATCACTGGAGGTGAAAAAAGGCGAAAAGCCCCATACCGTGGCTTGGTGATGGATTTTCGTTTCGGTAAAAGAGCTGGGCTATGCGTGGTCTTATTCAGCCGAAGCGATGAATGAAGACGATGACCGAATCGACAATTCAACTATGGGAATCGCCTATTCAGTGTGGGAGTCGGCGACTCAACTGTGGGAATCGCCTACTCAGCGTGGTCTTATTCAGCCAAAGCGATGAATGAAGACGATGACCGAATCGACAATTCAACTATGGGAATCGCCTACTCAGTATGGGAGTCGGCGACTCGACTGTGGGAATCGCCTACTCAGTGTGGATAGGTGATTTTCTATGAAAAATCCAACCTATATGGAAGTGAAGGTGCCAGAGAAAAAGGCATTGACAGCACTTGCTCAAAAAGCTAAAGGAATCGGCGACTCCCTATGTGGAGTCGGCGATTCAACTTATGGCCTTTTTGAACCAAGCCGTTGACAGCACTCTTAGCTAGCAGAATAACCCAGATTGTAAGACCCAGATTCATCCGCTCTTTCACGGATGGTGGTGGTCCTATGACTCCTCGCTTGCTCGAGGTTGGTCATGCTTCTTTCAATATTGTCCATGAAACTGAACAACCTTTCTTCCAAGGTGGGCGGAGCCTTGGGCACTATGTGTTCCTCGACGTGAGGAGGAACCGAGTTTGTTTCAACAGGTTGAGCATTGTAGGGTCCCTTTGGTCGGGATTTCTGACCCTGTTCCAGCTCAGTTGCTGGCATTTTTCCCTTACTTCTTGTGGCGTAAGGGTGCTTTTGTTTTTCGATGATTGTCATGAAAACAAAAGCGAAGAAGTACCAAAGCAGAGAGGTGCCTGACTGAGCCTGTCGGAAAAACAAAAAATAAGTCGGCGAGTTAGGGGTTAACTCGGCGACTTTGAGATTTTGTGGTTTTCCCGAACAAGGTCGTGGACAGCACTCTTAGCTAGCAGACGATATTCCGGATCGGGCGATTCTCAAGGATAAGTCGGCGATTTAAGGCTAAATCGGACCTTAACCGAGAATCGGACGATCTAAGTCGGCGATTTTTTGACAAACTCGGCGAACTCTCTAGGAGAGCTCAAGCCGAATTTTTAAAAAACCGCGATTACGATGGGATACCGGTGGTTCGGTAGTCCCACAGACGGCGCCAACTGATGAAGCACTGAATCTGCTACCAGGGCTTGCGGTGGTGCGAGGTTGATGCCGGAGGCTTTGGAGTCCACGACGCACGCTCTACATCAAATACCTGCAAGTGGAAACTAGGCGATTCTAATGAGACTCGCCGAGTTTCGTAGTGATGCTCTGGTGTGAGAGTGGAACTTGAATCGTGCCTTTGAGTGTCCCCTTGAGACCCCTTTTATAGGATCTCGGAGGGTGCAATCAAAGGCGGACATCGCGCCTATGGTCATATATGGTAACATTTATGACGTTGGCTGGCGGCGAGTAACGGTCGTAAGTCGCCGATTCAGATATGGAAGTCGCCTAGTTAGGGCTAACTCGGCGAGTTTCTAGGGCCAAGATGTACAGTCTACCATACTGCCGATCTTGCCTTAACTCGGCGAGTTATCCTGTATGTCGGCGACTTGGTAGTCCAATCGGGCGACTTACGGGCTAACTCGGCGATCTGGACGATGAACGTGTTCCGCACCGTGGGAGCTCTCCGGAGGTCCTGCCATAGCGACGGAGCCCTAGTCCTTGTTGTAAGGCGTTGCTGGTAGTGACTGACGTAATCAGGCATGTCTCACCACCCAACATGTGGGGATGATCAGAATAAAACACAGTACCAACGCACTACTCGCATTACGACAGAACAAACTGTCTCTGAGGGATTACACGATTAAGTTCACTTCGATGATGACAGAAGTGAACGACCTAGTCCCGAGTCTAGCCATAGCGGGGTACATGAATGGGCTAATACCCTACTCCCCTTTGGCTCAGAACCTTACGCTCCATAAAGTGGAGACCCTCCCCGACCTCTTCCAACGAGCTCAATCGTTCATTGAAATAGAAGAGGAGAACAATAATAAGCTGGACGGAGTCGAGCCGCCCAGCCGGAAAAAATCTCGCTATGCTAAAGAAGATACATACGAGGATACAAGTTCCCAGTCTGAAACCTCGACTAGTCCTCCTCGATGCAGAGAGGAGCTTCTCATCAGCAGTTGTGACCACTAAAGTCATGACTCATACTCTCAGTCTGGTAACAGTTATGGCCAAGAAAGCCATAGCTCACACTCTCGGCCCAGTAACAGTTATGACCATAGCCCACGCTCTCAATCCTATGACAGTGATGGCAACCAGAGCCACAGTTCACACTCGCAATCAAGTACATATCACGCTAGTAGTGAGGAACTATCACCTGTTAAGAGATAGGATTGGCCAGAGTAACCATGCAGGCTATGCTTCTGTCAGTGGCAACCAGCGGCAAAAATACGTTAATTTTTTTGTTTGTCGCTCATACTATTCTCATGTATTCTCAATAACGATATTATTCTAAATAAATCTCTGTTTAATCCATAGAGATATATGCAGTATCGTATTTAGAATAATCATCCATCGCTTCAGATGGATCAATCATCCATCGCTCCGGCTAGATGACATCCGTCTCTTCAACCTCATGTATCATCCATCGCTTTGGCTGGATGATACCCGTTGGTCAGACCTAGCTTGCGACCTGCGAATCTAAGCGATGGTTACAAAATCCAATTTACGTCTAGAGTGGCTAAATTGCGATCACAAGTCTAGTTTACGATTTATGAGTCCAAAGTGCGACTTAAGAATCTAAATCGGACTCTCATTTACGAATCTAGCCCCGAGATTCTAAATTTTCGACTACAATCAACGATACCCTCGTTTTCAATCTATTTTATCGCTATGGCCTTAATAGACCAGGGATCATTTTGTCGCCTTGGCCTTAATGATCCTATCCCATCTTGTCGCTATGGCCTTGATAAGGATCGAGAGTCACTCTGTCGCTATGGCCGGAACTTGACTAATACACCAGGGTTCAAGTCTAGAATTGTAGTCCTAAATTGTAGTCTCTTAGTCTTTATGCTAGTACAAGTTACAAAATAGAATAGTTAGATTTTATTTTTGTGACACTCTTTCGAAATCACTACCTACGACTCTAACTAGTACCCTACATTAGAAATCTATTTTGTCGCTTTGGCCTTGATAGACTTGGAGATCATTTTGTCGCTTTGGCCTAAATGATCTCATCCCATCTTGTCGCTTTGGCCTTGATGCGGATCCAAAAGTTACTCTGTCGCTTCGGCCAGAGTTCAACTACATTAGGGTATAAGTGTAGAGTCTTAGGTAGTTGATAAGTACAAATGAACCTAACCCCAAGAGGTTTTAAGTATCCACAATACAAAAATCTATTCTGTCGCTATGGCCTTAATAGACTTAAATCGTTTTGTCGCTATGGACTTAACGATCCCACCCCATCTTGTCGCTTTGGCCTTGATACGGGTCCAAAAGTTACTCTGTCGCTTCGGCCAGAGCTCAACTACACATTAGGGAATGAAATCTAGAATCTTAGGTTCTCAAAAAAGTTCTAAGTCCTATTCCCGATAATTTTTGTATCTCCAACTGATTACGTCAATTAGCTTTGCAAGTCTTAAGTTAGTTGTGAAGTTTAATTTATTTCACGAGTTTAGCCGTAGACTGAGCTACGATTCGTACGACCAAGTCTACGCTTAGAGTGGCTAGCAATAATAGGGTTAGCAGAGTCTAATTTACGTCTAGAGTGGCTAAATTACGATTTGTGAATGTAGTTTCGGATCTTAGTTACAATTCAAAAAATAAATTAAATAAACAATTAATTAAGAAAGCAAAATAATTGATTAATTTGAGTTCCAAAAATATTACAAAAATATCAAAACATTTCAAGAGGAAGTATCACAAGCTCTCTCCGACACTTCTGCCGCTTCGGCCAAAAGTCGTCACATTTCAAGAGAGAGTATCACAAGCTCTCTCCGACACTTCTGTCGCTTCGGCCAGAAGTCATCACACTTCAAGAGGGAGTATCACAAGCTCCCTCCGGCATCAGGGTTCAAACTTAAGTTGTAATTAGAAATTACAAACGTAACTCTCGAGTCTAAAGTATTTGCATCTTTCAGAGTTGTCATTCACGCTATCTTTTACAACTCTACGTTAATCTGGAGGTATAAATTATCCGCAAATTTAACCGTAGGCTGAGCTACGATTCGTACGACCAAGTCTACGCCCAGAGTGGCTAGCAATAGGGTTAGCAGAGTCTAATTTATGTCCAGAGTGGCTAAATTACGACTTGTGAATCTAGTTTCGGGCCTTAGTTACAATTTAAAGGGTAATTTATATGAAAGATTAGCAAAGAAAAAACAAAAGGTAGCCCAGTGACAAAAGGTAGTCAAATATTTCGGAAAACAACTCATTTCAAAAGTTATGTGTCACAATAACACAATTTTCGATAGGGAGTATCACAAACTCTCTTGACACTTCTGTCGCTTCGGCCAGAAGTTGTCAAATTTTGAGGGAGAGCATCACAAGCTCTCCCGACACTTTTGTCGCTTCGGCTAGAAGTCGTCACATTTCGAGGGGGGAGTATCACAAGTTCTCCCGACACTTCTGTCACTTTGGATAGAAGTCGTCACATTTCGAGGGGGGAGTATCACAAGCTCTCCCGACACTTCTGTCACTTTGGATAGAAGTCGTCACATTTCGAGGGGGGAGTATCACAAGCTCTCCCGACACTTCTGTCACTTTGGATAGAAGTCATCGCATTTCAAGGGAGAGTATCACAAACTCTCCCGACACTTCTGTCGCTTCGGCCAGAAGTTGTCAAATTTCGAGGGGAGTATGACAAGCTCTCCCGACACTTCTGTCGCTTTGGCCAGAAGTCGTCAAATTTCGGGGAGTATCACAAGCTCTCCCGACACTTCTCTCGCTCCGACCAGAAGTCGTCAAATTTCGGGGGGAGTATCACAAGCTCTCCCGACACTTCTGTCGCTTCGGCCAGAAGTCGTCAAAAAATTTGAGCACGGTAAAATCTGTAGCTTCGGCCAGATTTACCAAGGACAAATTTGAGCAAAGGAGGGGCATCACGAAAGGTAAATCGCACGGTAAGTTCAATAATAAATAAAATATGTGTTTTGGACTAATCTAGTTGTTTTGCAGAGTGTTTTCCTTTTTGCAGGTAAGATTCCGCCGTCCGGGCTAGGATCGGATTCTGATAGTGAATTTGTAGCCTCGACCGAAATCAGATTCTAATAGTGAATCAGCAGGTTCTGTATCCGAGGCGAGAATCGGATTCTAATAGTGAATCTGTAGCCTTGGTCAGAATCAGACTCTGATAGTGAGTCGGTCTATTTCGTCGCTTCGGCCTTTACAGACCAGACGTCATCTTGACGCTTCGGCCTTAATGATCTCAAGGGGGGAGT
This sequence comes from Zostera marina, assembly GCA_001185155.1. Classification (NCBI taxonomy): domain Eukaryota; kingdom Viridiplantae; phylum Streptophyta; class Magnoliopsida; order Alismatales; family Zosteraceae; genus Zostera; species Zostera marina. Next base: position 40,975 of record LFYR01000338.1, on the reverse strand, counting down.
ATCACAAGCTCTCCCCGACACTTTTGTCGCTTCGGCCAGAAGTCGTCGAACTTGGGGGGGAGTATCACAAGCTCTCCCCGACACTTCTGTCGCTTCAGCCAGAAGTCGTCGAACTTGGGGGGAGTATCATAAGCTCTTCCCGACACTTCTGTCGCTTCGGCCAGAAGCTGTCACATTATGAGCATGATAGATCTGTCGCTTCGGCCAGATCAATCAAGGATTTATTGAGCATAAGGAGGAGCAGCACGAGGAGCAGCCCCGCACGGCAAGGTCAGTAAATCAATAAATATATCTTTTAGACTGATACAGTTGTTTTGCAGGTTATTTTTGTTTTGCAGGAATGATTCTGTCGCTTTGGCCAGAATCGGGTCTATTTTGTCGCTTCGGCCTTAATAGATCCAAGTCCATTTTATATCTTTGGCCTTAATGGACCAAGAATTATTTTGTCGCTTCGGCCTCAATAATTCTCCTATCTTGTCGCTTTGGCCTTAATAGACTTGGAGATCATTTTGTCTCTTTGGCCTTAATGATCTCGACCCACCTTGTCGCTTTGGCCTCGGTGGGGTAACCGTCGTTGCGGACATAAAGTCGCTCTTGATCAGGGTGGACTATAAATATCAGTTCTGATAGTGAACTAGATTATGTCGCTTTGGCCAGAATCCATGTATTCTGTCGCTTCGGCCAGAATCAGATTCTAATTGTGAATCCACGCATTCTGTCGCTTCGGCCAGAATCAGGCTCTAATAGTGAGTCAGTCCATTTTGTCGCTTTGGCCTTAATGGACGGGAATTATTTTGTCGCTTTGGCCTTAATAATTCCCCCTCATCTTGTCGCTTTGGCCTTGATGATGACACAACAAAAGTCGCTCCTGATCAGAGTTGGACTATAAACACGTAGTTCCTTTGGCCTGGAACTAGATTCTGATAGTGAATCAATCCATCTGATAGTGCATGGATAATGGAGTCATTGTGTCGCTGTGGCCGCAATGATTCGATCCCATCTTGTCGCTTTGGCCTTAATGCGGATCACCTTGCTTTGAGGGGGATACTGGCGATACACGCATGTTTCTTGTGCTCCCTTCAGGGGGAGTACTGGTGAGACATGCCTGATTAAGTCAATCACTCCCAGCAACGCCCCTCAAGAAGGACTAGAGTTCCGTCGCTTTACGCCGGACCCCCGGAAGACATCCACGGTGCGGAGCAAGTGTCTATGTCAAAGTCCTCAAGTCAACATATGGGAGTAGCCGATTCCAGTGGGGAGTAGCCGATTCCAGTGGGGACTAGCCCATTCCCCCTGAGTAGGCGATTCCCACCTGAGTAGGCGATTTCCTCACCTGAGTAGGCGATTCCCACAATGAGTAGGCGATTCCCAGCCGTTACTTGGACGGGCCCACACCATTATGGCCCCATTCTATTGAATGGAAACGCCTCCAGGACCCTATAAAAGGGGTCCTAGGGTTGTCCTCCATTCACAGGTCACCTTGACTCACAACACTCCACACCAGAGAACAAAGGATCCGAGTTGCCGACTCCCACACCTGAGTCGCCGACTCCTCTCCACTTGTGCAGGTATTTGACGTAGAGCGCGCGTCGTGGACTCCAAAGCCTATGGCACTCCTCGCAACCCCGCGAGCCTACTGGTAGCAGATTTCGTGTTTCATCAATAAAGTATCCCGAACTTGGTCATAACGCACCAGCATCTAGAAGTCCGGATAGCCCAAGATGAGCTGAGATACTTATTTTAGGTTTGGGGAGGTCCCAAGTCAACTCCTGGGAAGGTCGACTTTCCTAGGACTCGACTTCTGAAAGTCAGACCCCAAGGAAGTCTGGTGAGACATGCCTGCTTACGGCAGTCACTCTCAGCAACGCCTTTCAACAAGTACTAGGGTTCCGTCGCTTTAGGCCGGACCCCCGGAAAGCTCCCACGGTGCGGAACAAGTTCATCGTCCAAATCGTCGAGTTAGCCCGTAAGTTACGATTGGACTACCAAGTCGCCGAGTTTAGGGACAAGTCACCGTGTTAGGGCCCAGATCGGTAGTATGGTAGACTGCACATCTCGCCCTTGGAAACTCAGCGAGTTTGCCCTAAATAGGCGATTTCCATACATGAATTGCCGACTTACGACCGTTAATCGCCGCCAACCAACGTCATAAATGTTTCCATATATGACCATAGGCGCGATGTCCGCCTTTGATTGCGCCCTCCGAGACCCTATAAAAAGGGTCCCAAGGGGACACTCAAAGGCACAACATAAGTTCCACTCTCACCAGAGCATCACTAAGAAACTCGCCGAGTCTCACTAGAATCGCCTAGTTTCTACTTGCAGGTATTTGACGTAGAGCGCACGTCGTGGACTCCAGAGCCTCCGGCATCACCTCGCACCACCGCGAGCCCTGGTAGCAGATTCAGTGCTTCATCAGCTGACGCCGTCTGTGGGACTACCGAACCACCGGTATCCCGTCGTAATCGCGATTTTTTTTGCAAAATCCGGTTTGAGCTCTCCTAGTGGGTTCGCCGACTTTGTCAACTAAGTTGCCGATTTAGATCGATAGCCGATTCTCGGTTCAGGTCTGATTTATCCTTAAATCGCCGACTTATCCTTGAGAATCACCCGATCTGGAATATCGTCTGCTAGCTAACAGTGTTGTCCACGCCTTTGTTCGAAAAACACCTCAAAATCTAAAGTCGCCGATTTAGGCCCCTAAATCGCCGACTTATTTTTTGTTTTTGTGGAGGATCTTCGTCGGAAATTGGCCAACGACCCAACTGTCGGCAATCCGCAAAAGATCCTAAGAATCAAAAGTGCTCCTCTTCGCGAGGACCTTTTAAGGGGATCTTTCCCACCTACATGGCGGGTACCCAGGATCGAAGCATATGACGGTTCAAGTGATCCACAAGATCACGTGAACCTCTACCTTAACATCCTGGAACCGCAAACCATCGATGATGGGCTGTTGTGTCGGGCATTCCCCGACACTCTCAAGGGCAGTGCTTATCGATGGTTCTCCGGTCTGCCAGCTGGCTCAATCACCAGTGGTGAGACATACCTGATTACGTCAGTCACTACCAGCAACGCCTTACAACAAGGACTAGGGCTCCGTCGCTATGGCAGGACCACCGGAGAGCTCTCACGGTGCGGAACACGTTCATCGTCCAGATCGCCGAGTTAGCCCGTAAGTCGCCCGATTGGATTACCAAGTCGCCGACATACAGGATAACTCGTCGAGTTAAGGCAAGATCGGCAGTATGGTAGACTGTACATCTTGGCCCTAGAAACTCGCCGAGTTAGCCCTAACTAGGCGACTTCCATACCTGAATCGGCGACTTACGACCGTTACTCGCCGCCAGCCAACGTCATAAATGTTACCATATATGACCATAGGCGCGATGTCCGCATTTGATTGCGCCCTCCGAGATCCTATAAAAGGGGTCTCAAGGGGACACTCAAAGGGACGATTCAAGTTCCTCTCTCACACCAAAGCATCACTACGAAACTCGGCGAGTCTCATTAGAATCGCCTAGTTTCCACTTGCAGGTATTTGACATAGAGCGTGCGTCGTGGACTCCAAAGCCTCCGGCATCAACCTCGCACCACCGCGAGCCCTGGTAGCAGATTCAGTGCTTCATCAGTTGGCGCCGTCTGTGGGAATACCGAACCACCGGTATCCCGTCGTAATCGCGATTTTTTAAAAAATCCGGCTCGAGCTCTCCTAGAGGGTTCGCCGAGTTTGTCAAAAAATCGCCGAGTTAGATCGTCCGATTCTCGGTTCAGGTCCGATTTAGCCTTAAATCGTCGACTTATCCTTGAGAATCGCCTGATCCGGATATCGTTTGCTAGCTAAGAGTGCTGTCCACGACTTTGTTCGAAAAACACCTCGAAATCTAAAGTCGCCGAGCTGTCCCCTAACTCGCCGACTTATTTCTTTGTTTTTTGAACAAGCTCGGTCAAGTCATCCTTTGCTTTGGAACTTACGTCTTCGCATAGGTTCGATTTTTCCCAAGCAAAAATCGCCTATCTTGGGCAAACTCGCCTATCTTGGGGCAAACTCGCCTATCAAGGGGCAAACTCGCCTATCAAGGGGCAAACTCGCCTATCTTGGGGCAAACTCGTCCATTCGATCATCGTCTTCATTTATCGCTTTGGCTGAATAAGACCACTCATAGCGCAGCTCTTTTACCGAAACGAAAATCCATCGCCACGGTTGGATTCGCCTCGTCGTTTCGGTAAAAAAAAAAGAGTATGGGGATTTTCGCCTTTTTTCACTTCCAGTGATTTCGTCGGTCCACCTCCGGAATATCCAGATCTGATTTTGGGATTCTAAGACTACACATCACGTGAAAAAAGTTCTCTACGAGTACCAAAGAGCAGAATTTCCCAACAGTGCAAGGAATCTTTTCTGGGATAGGTCTAAACAGCCATCCCGAAAACCACCTCCGGCAGCACGATTTTCTGTAGAAAAATTGCAAAAAATTTGCGACATTTTTTGCTAATTTCAAACATTGGGGACTAGTATCACTTCTCAAGTGGGTCACAAAACTGCAAAGAAATATTATACAAAATTTTCTCTGTTTTGTGACACCCGGGGGGGCAGGTACCTACCCATAGCTTCCGACACTTCGGAAGAACTTCCGCTCGTAGTTTGTTGCTTCGACCCGATAGAAGCAACCATCCCATTTATGGCTCCTTTTACTAAGGATCATAAAAAGAAAGCTCTCGCCACTGCTACTGAGGTAGGAGCTTCTGGCAGAGGGGTTGGTCCTCGTACTGTACCAACCTCTAATGCACCATCACCTACACATTAGGTGTCCTCACCACTCCCACTAAATGGGGGTGTGAACCCAACTCCGACAACATAGGAAAGGCTTGCGCACATGCATGCTCTCATGTTGAAGTTGGACAAAAGGATAACCAACCTAGAGGCTTCAAGGAGCCGGACCACCATACGATGTACGACAAGCAAGTCTAACCCACATTTGAGGAAGACAAACTTAAGTATGCATCATCGGTCCGAATCAAGGATATCCAAGGAGCTTCGAGAGCTCAAGGGAAAGAGTCCTGCAATCTCAGGGCAACCCAAATCCAACTCGCATCACTCTCCTATGGGAGACAACCACGGTGAAACAAAGAGACACAAGCATCTCGGTTCTCACCACAGGTCCGCAGTACATCACTCGGGTGTACCTTCGAGTTCCACGACTCGTGCAGATTACGATGCCACACTCATGAATAGGGTAATCAAGGAAATGCTTCGTAAAGACAAGCATGATCTAAGGGACCCACATGATCTTCTCAGAATAGGAAGGGCCCCCTTTCATAGGGACCTCCTGAGAAAACCTTTTCCGCAATCTTGGCGGTGTCCAAAGATAGACTCGTACGATGGAACGACAGATCCTGAGGATCATGTTAACCTCTACCTGAATATCTTGGAGCCGCAAACTACCAATAATGGGTTGTTGTGTCGGGCCTTCCCAGGCACTCTGAAAGGCAACACATATCGGTGGTTTTCCGGTCTGCCGGCTGGCTCAGTCTCCAGCTTCACGGACCTCTCTTCCAAGTTCATCGCCCAACATGTCGGGATTATCAGAATAAAACACAGTGCCAACGCACTACTGGCACTACGACAGAACAAGCTGTCTCTGAGGGATTACACGATTAAGTTCACTTCGATGATGATAGAAGTGAACGATCTAATCCCAAGTCTGGCCATAGCAGGATACGTGAGAGGGTTGGTACCCTTCTCCCCTTTGGCCCAGAATCTGATGCTCCATAAAGTGGAGACCCTGCCCGACCTCTTCCAACGAGCTCAATCGTATATTGAGATAGAAGAGGAGAACAATGACAAGCTGGACGAACTCGAGCCGTCCAGCCGGAAGAAACCTCGCTATGCTAAAGAAGATGCATACGAGGATACAAGTTCCCAATCCGAAACCTCGACTACTCTTCTTCGATACAGCGAGGAGTCTCCGGGTAGCAGTTATGACCACCAGAGTCATAGCTCACACCCTAAATCCAGTAGCAGTTATGGCCACCAAAGTCATAACTCACACTCTCAGTCTGGTAACAGTTATGGCCACCAATGTCATAACTCACACTCTCAGTCTGGTAAAAGTTATGACCACTAAAGCCATAGCTTACGCTCTCAATCCTATGACAGTGATGGCAACCAAAGCCACAGTTCACACTCACAATTAAGTGTGTCACGCTAATAGTGGGTAACTATTATCTGTCAGAAGAAAGATAGGAATGCCCAAACTCAGTGGCAACCAAACATCAAAAGAACTCATCTACTCTTTTGGTTGTCGCTTTTATTGTTCTATTAGTTGTCGCAATCTAACAGCGATTTTATTCTACGATATGTATGCAACATTTAGAATAATCATTCATCACTTCAGACGGATCAATCACCCATCGCTTCGGCTGGGTGACATCCGTCACTTCGACCTTATCTATTATCTGTTCGACCCACGAGTCAAGGTGATAGTTACGAAATCTAATTTACGACAAAGAGTCTAAATTACGATTACAAGTCTAGTTTACGATTTACGAGTCAAAATGCGACTTGAGAATCTAAATTATGACTCTCACGAATATTGGCGAATCAAACCATAAGATTCCAAATATTTGTGAATCTAAGTTTTCTTTCAAAATCTAATTTACGACAAAGAGTCTAAATTACAATTTGCGAGTCCAGTTTCGAGCCTACGTTACGGTTCTAGGATTAATATGACAAACCTACAAGGGATAATTTCATAGGGATCAATCCGTCGCTTTGGCCGGATGACACCCGTTACTCAAATCTAGCTTACGACCCACGAGTCTAAGTGATGATTACAAAATCTAATTTACGACAAAGAGTCTAAATTACGATTACAAGTCAAGTTTACGATTTACAAGTCCAAGATGCGACTTAAAAATCTTAATTACGACTCCAATTTACGAATCAAACCATGAGATTCTAAATATTTGCGACTACAATTAATGGTACCCTGGTGTTAATTTTGTCGCTGTGGCCTTAATATCCCATCTTGTCGCCATGGCCTTGATGAGGATCGAGAGTCACTCTATCGCTATGGCTGGAGCTTGGCTAAAACACTGGGGTTCAAATCTAGAATTGTAGTTCTAAATTGCGGATCCAACCCTACGATTCCAAATAATATTGTGCATCTAATTTTTGGTTTATTGGTACTATTCTTTGCAACTCTGCGTCAATTTGGAGATATAAATTATCCGCTAATTTAACTGACGACTGAACTACGATTCGTACGACCAAGCTTACGTCCAAAGTAGCTAAGCGAGGGTTAGCAGAGTCTAACTTACGTCCAAAGTGGCTAAGTTACGGCTTGTGAATCTAGTTTCGAGCCTAGGTTATAATTTAAAGGTGGTTTATATGGAAGATTGGCAAAGAAAAGACAGAAGGTAGTTCATTGATAATCAAAATAGAAAGATTGCAAAATATTTCGAAAATTCATTTCATATGTCACGACGACATGATTCTCGGAGGGAGTATCACAAGCTCCCTCCAATACCTCCGTTACACCAATATTTTAAAAGTTGTCGGTTTGACATGATTTTCGAGGGGAGTATCACAAGCTCTCCTCAATACTTCTATCGCCTCGGGCACAAACATCCAAAGCATAACTCTACAGTCTGTCACAACGGCACGATTTCAGGGGGAGTATTACAAACTCTCTCCGACGCTTCTGTCACTCTAGCCGGAAGCCGTCTCGCCCATCTTTGGAGGAAAGTATCATAAACTCTCATCAACACTTCTGTCGTTTTGGCTAGAAGTCGTCTCATTCCAAGGGGAGTATCACAAACTCACCAAGATACTTCTGTCACTTCGGCCAGAAGTTGTCACAATTCGGGGGAAGTATCACAAACTCTCTCTGACACTCCTACCACTTCAGCCAGAACATATTTTTATGCAGGTTTCAAAGGGGAGTATTACAAGCTCTCCCGACTTTTCTTTCGCTCCGGCCGGAAATTGTCAAATTTCGAAGGGGAGTATCACAAGCTCTCCCGACATTACTGTCGCTCCGGCCAGAAATCGTCATATTTTAAGGGGGAATATCACAACTCCCTTCAGCAAACCTCCAGGTTCCTCAAAAAACAACCCCAATGCTAAGTCGGCAAGTTAACACCTTAAGTCGCCGACTTAGGATATCATGTAATATCTCAGGGGGAGAATCACAAGCCCCCTTCCACAACAATAGGAGAGTATCACAAGCTCTCCCGACATTTCTATCGCATCGGCTAGAAATCGTCAAACTTCAGGGGGGAGTATCACAAGCTCTCCCGACTTTTCTGTCGCTCCGGCCGGAAATTGTCAAACTTCGAGGGGGAGTGTCACAAGCTCTCCCGACATTTCTATCGCTTCGGCTAGATATCGTCAAACTTCAGGAGGGAGTATCACAAGCTCTCCCGACTTTTCTGTCGCTCCGGCCGGAAATTGTCAAACTTCGAGGGGGAGTATCACAAG